>VZRO01005361.1:13329-194483 GCA_013397915.1 Daphoenositta chrysoptera | reverse complement strand
CTTTTCCTCCTTTTCGCCGTCCCTTGGCTGCGCAGAGCCAAACGCGTCGTTCAGGCTTCCCGTGGGAAGCGCTTGTCATGTCAGTAATGAAGCCTATGCGTAGTTCTTCCTCCTCCTCCTCCTCTCCCGTTTCCTAGCCTGTAGCTGTGTGTTAAGCAAGCAAGCACCCAGCATCCCCATAACTATCCTTGAACTGTAAGTAGATCTGAGCATCACCTAAGCTCCGGGGATTTTCCTGCTAGGCAACAGTAATCCCAGATGATTGTGCTGGTCTGCACAAGTTAGATTTGTGAACAGTTGTGCTTTGGCGTTGGAAACCAGCCTACCTTTAGTGATTCCACTAGGGCTAGTACTCCGCTGTGGCAGCTGACGACCAGTGTGCAGAAATGGGTATTTTTTTCCCTTTTGGTTTGGATTTTGGTTTTTGTGTTTTTGGAGGTGTCTTTTTGTTTTTTTGGTTGGTGGGTTTTTTTTGTTTTTTTTTTTTTTTTTTGCTAATACGTGTTTAGGCTGAACTATACAATTTTTAAAATAGAACTGTTGAACAAAATTCAATTGGTTTTGTTATTAATGCTGTGTTTACTCTTTTTGTATTTATTCTGGCTAATGAAAATTAAACACTATTTCATGTAAATGTTATTTGGCTAAGTTACTGAATTACTGAAAATGAATTTATTTGGTACACTTGAAAATAACTAAGGGTATTATTTTTCTTTTAGAACTATAGAAATTGCTGATGCATACCATTTACAGTTCAGCATGAATTGAGAGATGCCTTGAATGTAATCCTATGTTTTGAGATGTGTGGGAATTGTCGGGATTTTACTGTGCTGTAACATTTCCTCTTCTGGACTCCAAAGCTACATAACTGACAGGATTTGTTGTGTACCCTGTTGTCTCTAGAAAACTGTGTTTTGATCTTTACTCAGTTTCTTGCTTGTGGAAGTTCTTGTTTTTCTTTATCTCAGTTAATCTTCACAAGCTTGGTGTTTTATCTTGTAACCTATGTTGGTCAGTGTACAAGACTGTTTTTTATTTAACATCTGACACATAGAAATAATGTCGTGGCTGCCTGTATGTACTTCATGTGTTACTCTAAATTGAGCAGTAATAAGCTTAAAATATTGAGGGATTAAAGCTAAAAAAACCCCCCTGTATTTACCTTTTCCTTGTTTTGGATGATGGATACCTGTTTACTTCAGAGTGCTTTTTGTTTCAGAAAGCACAGGGTTATCACTACTTATTTTTTAACTGGTGAAGTTTTAAAAGGCTATACACAAACAACTTTTAATCCTTGAACTACTTGAGGCTTGGTGTGGCCTGTCTCGTTTTGGTTTCCACATGTATCTTCAATGAGAGTCACATACTTGGCAGTTACCTCTTTCAAGGTGTGAATTTGCTTGGTCGGTATAAAATTGCTTTCAACAGCAATTGCAAGAACAGGATAGCTCATCTTTCTAGAAATGTCAGATACATAAGGCCCTAATCCTCCTAAAGTCAAATGTTTTGACAAAATTGTGATTGTACATTGGAATCAGACACTTGAAACTTCTCAGTTGCATATATTCTATTTTTGGCAGATATTGCTGAATCTGAGGAGGGGATGTTCTTGTTCTGCTTGTGAAGCATCTTGTGTTACTGTAGTTTGTACCACCGTGTATCCTGAATGAGGTGGTGAATGGAAAGCACGATTAAAAGCTTTTTCAGTCCAGCTGATTAGTGTTAATCCCTCCAACTGCATGCATACCTCAATGTTCCTGCTATCAATGCAGGCCATTGTTTATGGTAATGAAGCTAAACACGCAGTATGTGTTACAGTGAGAATGGTAAAAGATGCCCACAGACTGCTAAACAGGGGCAGAAAAACTCTTGAAGAAGTAGGGAAAAAAGCCAACCCAAACAAAATCCTCCTGTTTACATAAACATTCTTATTTTTGAAAAAAGGTCTTAAAATGGAACTTTGGTACTTTTACTGAGAGGGAACGATAAACTTTATGTGTAAAAATGCTGTGAAAAGCGCTGAGCAGTACAGATTTGAGAAAAGTTTAAAGCAGGGAAACTATGGAACTTTTGTTCCTCCTTCTCTACCATGTCTAGAACCATTAAGAATCTTACGATTAAGTTAGAACCATGCTTTGTTTTCACACCACTGCTTTTATTTTTCATTTTCTGACCCTAAGATATAATACTGGGGGCATTCAGCTAAGCAATGCTTTCCATCTTGATGTCATTGCTGAAATGACTGCTCTTTTATTCTGAGAGGTGGTTGTTTTGGAGTGATGTTGAGGCAGTACACTTTGGTGAATTTAGTCTATGGCTCTCTGTTTTCGGAACAGGGGAACTAATTGTTAGGTTTTTCTGTCATGTGTATTTCGACTAGATTAATTTTTGTAACTTAACTAGTTTTTCCACTATGTTCAAATAACAACTTCTACAATTTTGTTACAGATAATCATGTCATCCTTTCAAGAAGTTCCGTCTTCAGCTAGCACTTTGCAGACCTCCAATTTTGCGCATGTGATTTTTCAAAATGTTGCAAAAAGTTATCTTCCAAACACACATCTTGAATGTCACTACACTCTGACCCAGTTTATCCATCCTCATCAGAAAGACTGGGTTGGTATTTTCAAGGTAAGTTATTCTTGATCTATTGTTACTTTTCAAATGTTTGCTTGTTCTCTTGCAAGTTAAAAAAAATAAATTTCAACAACAATAAAAGCTCTCTCTTAAACTTTAAGTTGAAAATCACTTAAGTGATGTATTGGTTCCTGCTGTTACAGGGTCAGTTTTGTAACAAAGACCAAACTGGAGAACAAAACTAGAGGAATAAGTCCAGCTGGAAGTCTGCTGGAGTAAAGGGAAGGTTAAATATGTGCAGAATTAAATGGAGATGATTTGAGATGTGTGGTTACAGAGTGACATTGTGAACAGGACTGTGTGAAGAATGTGAGACTGTGTGTGAAATGTGTGTGCAAAGAACGAAAACTAAGCTGGAGATAACCTGACTCACATCCCTGACTAATTTTTGTTGCTAGAACAGGTTGAACACTATAGATCACTAAAATTACTCAAAACAGATCCTTGAAAAAAAGATATTTGGAGATATTTTTAAAGGTTAGTAAAGTTTCATTTGTGGAGTTAGAAATTGATTAATTCTTATATCTACTTCTGTTTAAGACCTTGATTTGTGTATCTTTGTCAGTATAGCTCCTAATAGATGATGCCTAAATTCCCTTTTTGAATTTTATTTAATAGATGTTTTGATTGAGGCTTTAACAAAGTGATTCTTTGGCAGTGGGGAGGGGAGAAGGGTGATAGACTTAATTTGTTACTGGAGGACTTCTCACGTAGGACTGAGTCAAGTGTTAAAGAATGTAAATGCTCGACTTCGTTGCAATCTGCAGATTTTGAGTCTTTATCAGAGCTATATTACTCCTCTGCAATGTAGAAATACTGTGCTCTGTAACAAAGCAGAGGCATTTTTAATGCTATGTGCAGTGAATGTACAGTCACTAAATTGTGCCAGGGAGGCATTAGCTTACAAACAGGCACATTTCCCTAGGAAATTGGTTTTAAAAATAAGTGTATATGTGTCTTATTTGCAAAGTTTTGACAAACGATGTAAGTGAGCACACTTCAGTGTTTACTGAATGGCATTCATGAAATGTAAAAAAACCCTCTTTATCAACACTTATAGAAGGTTCTGTTTATATTGCACATAAGCATCTTGAAATTACTGAAATTGAATGTAGTGGCTTTGTCTGTTGGCCTAAGTGAGGGAAGCAATCAGGACTCTAGAATTACTAATTAGGTAAAAGAAGAAAGAAGTTGGGAAATGGTTTTTGAGTGACTACACGAAATGCTGTGTACAACGTACAGGTATCTGATTTCATCCTGACTGTGATGATAAATTTCCTAAACTACTGAAGTTGTTCTACTTTATTTCACTTTAACAGAGGCAGGTAATACTTGGCAGTCATTTGAGGAACATGTTGAACTGGCATAAGGTAGTGCTACTGCTTAAAGAAATATCTTTGTGCAGGGTGGCATGTTGCTTGTGCTTCCTCTTTATGTGAAACAAGATCTTGTGTGGTGAATCAAATCAGGGAATTCATTGAGGTTAAGACCGGTGTTTTGTGACTAGATTTTTTAAATGGAATCCCCCAACTGAATTTCCAGTTTGCCTAGTTCTCATCATCGCAAGTGAAGGAAGCATTGCAAGATGGGAAAAGAATAAAAATGGCTTTCTTTTAGTGGTTATATCAGCTTATACTAAGTGTTATGAATATACTTAGTATAGTTACAGTACACTGAGTTAAATGGAGCCCCTGTCCAACTGTATCTGTGTCTACAAATAGGTATGTATAATGTTTGGAGTAAAATTGAGAAAATGTAGTCATCTTGGGATAGATAATAGAACTTGTACTATACTCTGAGTGTAAAACTGAGTGACTTCTAGAGGATTGATTGTTCGTGAACAAGTAACAAAGGTCCTGGAGGTGGCTTGAAACCTGATGAAAGCAGGCAGGGGTTTTATCATTTACCTCTCTAAAACACATGAAGGATGTGATGCATGTTTAGTAAAGTGGGTCTGTGATAAAAAAAAGGCAAAAGCAAATCTTGACTAATTATGAGGGCAATAATTAATGACCTTCAGTATTGGCCTAGTATGCAATGAAAGTGGGGTTTTTGTGAGAGAACTCAAAGTGTCAATTCACAGACTGTTCATGTAGAGGGAATAAAGTTCACCTTGTCTTTTTGAAGTGCATAAGTTGCTTAGAAAACAAATCTGTTCAAGCTGGTTTCATTTAACCTTTGTCTGAAGTTGGACAGAAGGTAACTAGTGTTGTAATAGTGAATAGTGGACAGATGAAAAAGGCACTTAGTTAAAAAAAAAATCAATAAACCTCAGCAAAACAGTGGTAGTTTCAGATTGGTATAGAAAATAAGTATGAAGTAAGATTCTTCCTGTGCTCTGTGAACATTCTGTTGTTTTTGTTTCTAATGTTGATTTTTGTTGAATTTTAGGGGTCAGTGGCTTCAGCAGTACTCTGTCTTGTTTGCTCTACTGGCTAGATAAGAATTTTTTTATTGAATTGAAAAAAAATCTTAGGTAAAAAATTAGGTGTGTTTTTAAGTGAATGTTTTTTATTTACGATGCAAGTGCATTTCTGCACCAACAATGATGTCTTGAGTAAATATTGGTTATCTGTATCCTTAAATTACTGCCTTTGTTTTGCTAGTCCAGCTGTTAGTGCAGCTGCACAATGAAATGGATCCGTGGGGTGATCTGCCAGAAAAATACAACCTCTCCTCCCCCAGCTTTTACCATCTTATTTCACAATTGGTTTGGTTCTCCGGTTTGATCATGATGTGGTGCAATGGGGAGCTGTGCTGGCGTCACTGTGATGGAAACAAGGGAACTGGGAAGGTGTGTGTGGGAAGGGCTGTGCCTGCTTTATTGGCATGGCTGCTTAATGTGGAATGACAATTGAAGCTTCTTTTTCAAACTTTTTTAGAGTTCTCTTCTTAAGAGCAGCTTACTTGAAGTTGTAAAACTTAAGACTCTACCAAACTTCTCTGCATATGCTGTAGGTAAAATGTGTTTTGTTTTTTTTTTTTGTTCCCAGAGTAAGTTGCTAAATGTTGAACTTCAGTAACAATGAGCAGAAGGCTATTTGCAGTGGCAGTAACAGCTTTAAAACTGTTCCCAGGAAAGTAATTTTGTGTTGTTTAGAAAAATGAAGACCTAGTGTTCATAATTGAAAGACTAATGTTGCATATAGGAGGATTATTTCAGAGTTTTTTTACAAGCTAGATGTCTCTAAATGCATACACTAATTCTGGTATTGGATGTCTGGCAAAAACTGGGAGATGTGGGAAGTACATAATGAAGATACTATATTTTAGAGCAGAAGTTCTGCATATGCATCTATTGGTTTTGTGTTTATTTTTCTTACTTGTCTCCTGCAGGAGAGGACTCAAACGCAGGTTTTGACTCAGTCTTCAAATCTGTTGTCTGTCATTGCTGCTATATGTTTTTTGCTTTTGTGATATTCTGGAGAGTTATCTGTAATCAAGTGCTAAAAGATCTTGATCAGTTATATCCTTGCGTGTTACCAAGAAAAAAAAGGCATTTTTTCAGATAAGTACTGGTCTAGTATTTGGCATGGACATCCTGAGCCTGAGTTCCTGTTCATGCAGTTTTATGAGAACTAGAATTTGAGATCAGCTTTTCTCTACTGAGGGTTTCTGTGTAGCATAACCTCATGGTTCCAAGCGTGGGGTCAAAGGTGAGAAGATTTACCATCCTTAATTGATTTCATAGAAGATCTGTATTCCTAGAGTGATCCAAGACCTCATTATTTGTTTCTGCTCATATCTGATTAATCAGAATCTGGAGAGGCCTTTAATGTAACCCAAATCTAAACCTTTGAAATGAGGAAAAATAACTAATGTGTGCACTACATCTGGTTGCAAAACTGGCCTGTCTGTAGGTAGTCTTAATTTCCGGCTAGGGAAGTCTACATCTCATGACTATAAAATAAAATAATCATATGGCTGAGTGATATTTTTTGCATTATTAATACATAATGTCCAGATTTACAGAAGTGTTTGAAAAACTTGCTTGGTTTCTAGGAAGCAGCGCCTACCTCTCTGTGTGGAGCATATGTCTGCAAACAGGGCTGTCAGATGTTCAGTGTACAAGAGAGGCAGGTTTGCTCTACATCTCAAAGGCACAAGGAAGGGCCCTTATGGGCATTATAAAGATAAATTGCATCAAGAGAGTAGTGTTAAAGGTGTAGGTGTTTGTGGGGTATATCATAATACTTTGAGCATTTCTGAAGATATAATTTAGCTGAGACAAGCATGCTGGAATGACCTGCAATATCAGCAGGTAATCAATCTTCTATATGTTAAGCTAATGACTTCAGTCTTGCTGTGTCATTAATTAACTATTCCATCAAAACTTTTCTGTTCCTCAATTCTAGTTGATATATTTTTCTAAGTAATCGACACTACCATTCTTCTAGGATATTAACAAGTTGTAGACATTCTTTGATATTGGCTGTCTCAGGGTACCCCCAGAGAAGAAAAGGAAATATTTTCTTTCTTAATTGCAACATTTTTAATATCCACACCTTAGAAATGGTGACCTGACATTCTCGTAACCTTACATATGGAAAAATGGAATAACCAGAATTGGGAAGATCTTAGTAATTTATTTGAACACAAAAAGTACCTCTTGCTCAGAGAGAGTACTCAGTATTTATGAGGCCACACCTGAGCGACTTTTTGTGCATCAGTGCAGTGCCTGTATTTACATGAAGCTTTATTTTTGTCTTTTCAATGTCCTTATTTTTAGCAGATCTCAGAATTAAATTTGATCTGTGGTTCAGAATCTTTCGAAACACAGTTTGACATTGTATTTGATAGAGACTTAAGAAACAACTTGGTGTTTGTGTTTTATCAAGGCAGTTTAGATATATCTTTCTATAGTACTCTGGGTTATTTAGTCTCCTTTGGACTGCAAACAACAGTACATCTTGTGTGAGTCATTTCAATATCCTTATTTTGTTATAGATTGATAACTTAAGCAACAATTACTTCCATATATACAGATTACATTCTGAAGTACAACACAACATCTGGGTATGCTATTTGCCACATGCATATAGAAATACCATTTTTCTGGCATGATATCATCACTGCACAGCTGGCCATGATAGATACAGGAATGTGCAGTGGGCAGTATGTCCTGTTGTTAAAATACTTGGGAAAAAAATTACTGGAATTCAGAATGTTTTTGAGAATTGCTGTATCTGTTAATTAGAGTGATTCTGTTGGTTTCTGGTTTACTTTTTTGGAAAGAAAATAACACTTGGCTTAAAAAAGAAAGTCCCTGGCAACATCACTTGCTGTTTGTATGTGAGATGAAGAAAAGGATAATCTGGGTTTATGTGATGTTACCTTGGACAAGAAGTTTCAACATGTTATTCCAAGTGTCATTAATTTTTGAAAACTATTTGGTGTGGTAGATTGTAGAATTGGCATAACAAAGTAGCCAGTAGCTGGTAATAATTTTGAAATAAAAGATTGTGCTAATTGATAGTTCTTGTGAGATGTGGCAAGGGAATAGTTCACTTAAACCCCACTTGCTCTTTTTAAATACATTTTCATGCTTACCTCCTAAACAGTACCTTTGTTATTCTTTGATCTGTCATACATTTCTTTGGACAGTAATTTACATATGTAACAAGTTTACTTTTAGGGAATTCATATTTTTTCTATATTTATTTGACTTGCACCTAATAGAGGAAGTTGATCTTATGGTCTAGGCACTCTGTCAATGTCATTTTGACACATTGCTCTGAACTATGAGGTTCAATACAACCAAGAATAAATGATCATAACTTAGGATCCTGATAGTATCTTGATACTGCAACAAATACCATATGTTTGCAGTAGTGCAAGTGAATGTATGTGTTTGCAACGTTCAGCAGGGATGGGCTTCTTCAGCTCTGGGACTGAGAGAACATTTTGAGATTACAGCCTTTCATAAAGAATCTAGAGTACTTTGCAGCTATCTTCTACCCAAGAACGTCTCAACCTTAGGGCTCCTGTTGTATAACTGATTTTAATCCCAGCATGAGTAGCAAGGTCATGTCTAAAGTGAAGGCTTAAGTGTCTTGGCTTGAGCTAAGTCAAAGTTGCATGTGGTATAAGGTGATCACAGACACACTAAAACCCCCAAGGTTTGACTTTGCTTACTTATTTTGAAATGTCTATGCCTGACTGTTACTACAGTATGCTTAATACTTGAATAAGTACTTTTCCTTATGTCCATATTCTGAATTTTTTATGTACAGTTTGATTCTTTCAGAACTGCTGTCTAGATACAATTATTTGCTGATGGTGCCTGTGCTCAAAAGTACATTGCATCAATGGCATGTCAGTGTTAACTCTCAGTAATTTTGGCTGGTATGAGCTTCACTGCACCCATATGTTTTCATTTTCCTATCTGCTAGTTGTTTTAGAAGACCTTGGTGTTTGTAGCTGCGCGTTGTAGATGATGTGCTACAGTAGCACAGGCATTGCTGTGACTTCGAAGTAACGTTACTTTAACTCAGTGTTACGGCCTGCTTGGAGAAATCACTTCTGTCATACTGCTTTCAGTGGTGTTTTGCTTAGACACTTGTGCTGTCTGTGGTTTGGGGCAAAGTAAATGTCTCTTACAATGTGAAACATCTAAAGGCTGCTGACTTACTGTTGTCAGTAATAATTGAACTGTGTAACATACATCCAGAACCTTACCTACCGTCTGTAATTTTGCTTCTTTCAGAGGTAGCACATTGTCTTCTTGCAGTACTTAGGGTGCTTTGCCAGATTTCTCTATCAGCTATGTAATTTACCTTTTAAATTAGAAAAGGGTGTAATTTTTACTCTGATAAATTTTGTGGTTTGTTTTTTTGTGTGGTTTTTTTTTTTTTTTTTTTTTTTTTTGTTTTTTTTTTTTTTGTAAATTGGATTGTAATTAGGTATCTACAGTAAAGGCCCACTGATTATGCCCAAGTTGGTTCAGCTAAACAAGGGTTTTCCTGGGTTTGCTTCTTTGGCTTGCTGATGTTGTGCCAATGGGTCAGGCACTGTTAATGCAGCAGGATGAGCACTACTATTCTTTCAACTGTGTGACAGCTTTCTGATGCCAGGGAACAAAATGCTGAGTGAGCTTCCCAGGTTGGTGATCTTTCTTTAAGGCACTTTGTCTCAAGATTGATTTGACTGACTTTACAGAGACATTATAAAGGAAAAAAAATTAACAAAATGGAAAATCAGAAAAATCTTAATTTCTGAAACTCAAGAAAGGAAAACAAAGTTGGAAATAATTTTTGCACTGAAAACACTGTGCAGTTGTAAGGTAGAGCTTTTGCCTTAGAAAAGCTTACACCCTGTATAAGATGAATGAGATGAGAGTTGAAGGAGATACAGTGAAATAAAATGGTTATTATTTTCCCTCGGGTGGATATTGGATAACTCGTTATTGCTATACAGACAGGCACTCCCTGTTCAGGCTCCCTCCCTTATTACCCCATTTATTTTTCTACTAGGCAAATTTTCTTCAAGCTGTTTTGTTGAAACATACCGTGGGTAAAATGTAAATATGGGAAAGCTAATCTCAGTGTGTGACATTGCAGTAAGAAAGGGGCTTATATCTGTGGGGCAACATAGAAGAAAAATAAACTTCTGTGATGACTACCTGTCTATTTGTTAGGAGAAGGAAAACCTGTTTAGTGTGAGTATTATGGGACAGCTGAGTTGTCCCTACTAGCCCAGCCGAATTGCAAAGTACTTGGTGCTGGACTCTTAACCTTTACCAGACTTCAGCATTTCCACTGTGGCTACTGAGTTGGTGTATATGACTGAAAAGTGTTTATTATGTCCTAAACTGAAATAAGCCTTTTTGCTCCAAAGTAGGGAATAGGCTTATCATGAGAGGATTACTCTGTAATGGCCTATTAAAGCTTTCCATTTTATGGAGGGAACATTAAATAAAGTGAGGTTTCAGTTATACGTTGTTTGTACATAATAACCTAATTGGGATATGACATTTGTTTTGTGGGATAAATGATGTTTAGTCATGTTTTGGTATAAAAACATGGGTTGAGAAGGTGAAAATAGGATTTGGTTTCTGGATTGTTAATCTCATGGTTAACTTCTGGAAGGAAAGCAAGAATGTTTGCATTTATGCACAACTATCTAATTTAAAAATATATTTCAGAGTGGAGTTTGAGAGAATTAAATGTAGAGAATATCGAACAATGTGTTGAATAGCAGGTGAGCAGATACTTAATGTCTAATGCAGTTACAAAAGAGACTTTTTTTCCTTCTGTTGGTTTCAGAAAATTGCATCATCGAAGTCTTACGTGCTCTTTTGACTGAGAAGTAATAATGCTTCTATTTTTTGAGTTTTGAACTTCGAGCAAAATGTTTTCAGAGGTAAAAAGTGATGGTATCAGCACAGTCAGTCAATGCAGATGGCTGCTGTGCTGATCAGATGATGAACCTGAGTTCAGCCTTCACAACAGGTCTTGAGTGTAGTTTGACAGGTCATTCTTCATTTTCCTCCTCTGAACTTCAGAAGGTTTTGTGTTGGAGTGCTTCTATAATTTGCAATGTTTGTGTGCTTGAATGTGGGTACTGTAATGTTTGCCATGGCCCATGCCAGGTTTTTAAGTTGGACTAATAAACTGTGCCTATTGTGCTCTTCCTGGCTCAGAGAAAGTTTCCCAGTTTGTCTTACAGAAATTTCTCATTTATTTTAGATTTCTGATAGAAAGTACTACTGTGCATCAGCTTTAGCATTTTGACTGAAACTTGGTTTCATTTTTGTAGTTGACTTTTTGTTGGTTGTGTTGGGGTTCTTTTTTGTTTTTTTTTCAGCTGATAAATGAAGTTAACTTTTAACTTTGGTTTCACATTTTGGTACGTAAGAATGTATTCTTCATACCAAAATAGAACTGTTAACTTCAGATGAGTCTTCAACAGAAATTAAGTGTGGGTTTCCACATCTTTCCCATTGTTACCATCTTTTAACAGCTATTAAGTTCTAATTATTAATGTAAATAAATAATGCTTGCAGCTTCATAAATTTTCATAATATTCATAAAGTTTTTGAATCTGCTTAGTAAATGAAGGAAATGAAAAATGATACAGTATAATTGAAGACTTGATTTTAAATATATTTTTATAATGGACATAATTTCTCTCAATGCCTTTTTTTCATTGTTTTCAATTTCAAATGCAGAAATGAAAGTTTCAAATCATTCTTACAAGCATTTGTTTGTTTTCTGTAATGTTTGCATGAAAAGAGATGGTCAGTGTTAGTCATATCAGCTGTTTTGGCAGTTGAAATGGTCAAACTCTTGTTCTTATAGGCCTGAAGATTTAAATAGCCATTTTCCTCCTGTCAGTGTAGTACAGGTAAGGTGTTCACATAGAATGGGTTCTTGTGGGGAGTCTGGACTCCTCTCCCCTTTCAGAGACTAACCTGGAAGATACTCTGTATTATTTGTGGTAGGTTTTGTTGGTATGATCAGGAGTAAGACAAATAGTCTAGCTTTTCTAATTCCTGTCATTAAAAATGAAACTATTTTTCCAAACTAATATGCCTGGTATTGCTGAGGATGCTGTTTGTTTTGCTTCCAAATCTACAGGGTTTTACTTATATAAACTCACAGTGGGGCTGCTGACAAATATTCCCATCTTCTCTTCATATTTTTCACATTTTGTTGATTTCCTTTGTAGCTTTTGCCACTGGTTTTAGTTAATCTCAATTTTATTTACTTTCCCTTAAGCGGTGTTAAATTTTATTTGTATGGTTTTAGCCCTATCTTTAGACAACTGTTGGTTTTCTTTCTGAGCTAAAAGAAATATCTATGTCAAAGATCACATTAAAATCATTGCTGAGCCATCCAGTGTGTGCTATAGTCTTATATCTGTGATCATATAATCTGTTGCCATAGAGAAGCTTATCACTATGTATATGTGCATAGTATTTTGTAGTTTGGAACCACTGTGTACTCCATACTAGGCTTATTAAAGAGAATATTGACAAAAGATATAAAGTACTAAAGTAAAAGTTTATTAAAACCTGTTGATAAAAAACGAGATTTTTTTTTTAAAGACCTACATCCTATGCCTAAATCAGGGATTACTTAAATTTGGTTTTATTTTATTCTCAGCATATCATTATGTGGCTTTGCTCCTTCTTTCTGCCATCTAAGAAATAACCCTGTGGCATTTCATAATATTTATTGTTATGTAGGAAGGATGATGAAAAATGTTACTAAGTTAGCTTGCTTTGCTGCAGAATACTCACCTTCTCCTTTTAAAATGTATTCAGCTGTGAGGAAGATGAGATTTGTTTTTACTTCCTTCTGTGCATTGTCACATTTTGACACGTCCCTGTAGCAGGGAAACCCCTCATTTTCTGAAATTCTGTGCAGTGACAAGAGCTGTTGGGCAATCCACACCTGGTGATAACTTGCATGTGCCCATTAAGAAATAATGGAATTGTCATGATCGTAAGACTGTAAGACAGGAAGCCTTGCCAGGGGAAACAGATGATGGATGACAGGAAATTTGGGGAATTGTTACAGAAAATACTTGTGGGGTAAACTTCCAAGGGTATTGCCTGCTAGTTGTTGACATGTCACAGTTCTGTCTATACCCATAGTACACAGATTAGAGTTATACTTAAAAATGCAGCACCTGCTGAGAAACAGACCACGAGAAGTATTTGTTTTCTACATAATTAGTCTTTTTGTTTGTATCAGTATGGTTAAGGTTCTAAATGACCTCAAAAAATCCTTTTGTCAATTACTGCTACAGGTAGAGTATTGATAAAAATAACGTTTGGTTTCAGGATAAATCACTAGATTTACAAATCAGCATTTGATATCTAAGAAAAAGATAAAATAATTCCAGGAATAAGCTGCCTCAGAAATTGATTTGATCTCTTTTAGGGACCATTTTCATGTTTTTGTTCACTGGAGTTTGTTTCTTCTCTACAGTTTCCAGTGTTAATTATCAGAAGGAACAATGTTATTTTAGTCAGGAAAATAGCATCTGAAGCAGTGCGTGCGTATTTTGGTTTTTAACAGAAATGAAAACTAGAGTAAGATGAAAAGATCGTTTCAGTTCTGTACAGTATTTGTTCTGGACATGATAATTTAGTTTCTTTTCTGAAATGAAAAAGATGTTGACTTTTCACTCACCAAGAACTACGTTTAGAAAGATGTGTGCTTCAGTTTAGGACACCAAGTAATGGTATATGCTTCTGTTTTCTGAAGTAAAAGCAAGTTCAGAAAAAAAACTGGGTAGTAACATCTGAGTTGGATTTGAAGACATGACTAATATAAAAATTGGCAAAATGTTTTTCCGGGGAACTTTTATCAATAAAAAATTGCTTTTGCCACCTTCAGGTTACTGGAAGAATTTCCCTTGTTGTTTCTCAGATATTTAACAGTGATATTTAACAGCCCCAGGAAGTCTCATTTCACTTTAAAAGATTTCATCTTTAAAAGTTGTTTGATAGGAGATATCGTAGAAATCTCCTTTGCTAAGAATAGGCCTAAGATGTAGTAGGTGATTCCATTCTAGTGGATGTGTTGAGCATCTGTACTGCTTCTCTTTCATGCGTGTTCCTTTACAGAAGTGACTGAAAATGAGAATTTCATCTGGTTTTGCTGTTGTTAATCTGCATTTTTTGAGAATATAAAAAAGGCTCCGTCATCTTTGACATTAGTTTTTTCCATACTTCTTAATATAAAGTGAAGAAGTGAATGGACATCTATGGCATAATCTATTCCGAATTTAAAAATTTTTTTTAAATTTGCATACATGAAATGTATGCCTGTATACATATATAATTGCTGTTTGCTATTGAATTACTTTCACCTCTGATGTTCTCTTTTCCTTTGCCTATCTAAACATGTTTTCCTTTTTTTAATTGAAAATTCATTTCAAAACCCAGCTAATAATGCCTTTAAAATACACTACTGCAATGTATTCTTTATAAAGGAGGACTTCTAAACTTAGAGTTTGGAAGTGTTGTCTGTTGAACCAATGACAATCATGATTGGTAACTTAATCTTTTCTTGGTTGTTGTGTGGTTTTTGTGTGTGGGTATTTTTTTTTTCTTCTTCCTCTTGAAATACTGTCTTACCTGATAAAAAATTGGGAAACTATTTATTCCCTTTCCATATCTAAATTCTTCCATGACAGTATACCCAAGTTCCTGATAAACTGTACGACACCTGGCATTTGACAAGGTTTTGGTATTTTTTTCTTCATCAGTGGAATAAATCAAATATGTTTCTTCTTTTCCTTTACCATTATGATGTTATTATTATCCATTGCTTTGCAGTAGTTGCTTTGGCTTTCTGATTTAGTTGCATGTATTTCAAGCCTGTTGGAATATACATCTTCAGAGGGTAGAATCATAGGCTCATAGAATGGCCTGTGCTGGAAGGGATGTTAAAGAACAACGTGTAGTTTCAACCCTCCTGCCAAGGGCAGGGACCCCTCTCACTAGACCTGGTTGCTCAGAGCTCCATCCAGCCTGACCTTGAACCCTTCCAGAGATGGGGCATCCACAGCTTCTCTGAGCAACCTGTGCCAGTGGCTCACCACTGCACAGAACTGCACTCTCAGGAAAACTCTGAAAGCAGATGTTTATTGAAGGTAGCAAGAAGACTGTGCTGACTTAGCTGAGTTAGGTTTTCATGCAGATCTGGTTTTTTTCTTTGCAGACATAGTGTGTATGTATGAGAGGATTAACATTCCAGTGAGATTCTGGCCTTTAGCGCTGCAGAAGTTGTCAAAAAAATTCTAGTGTCAATTGTGATCTTTTCAGTAGCACAGAAAACTTTTTTTTCCCTCCTCGTTTTTGTTTTCTGATTAACCAGTTGAGCTGTGGACACAGAAGAGTCAACATTGGCAGAACCTACACTAAGAAAATCTCACTATAAAATCAAGAATTAATCTTTTGTATTTTTAATATAGAAATGTGTATCTTTGTAGAAAAAAAAATTAATGTATCAAATAGTAGTTTAACATACAGTGAAAACTGTCTGGTGTTTTATTTTATATAGACCCTTTTATTGCCTTAGACCCATTTATTGCCTTAGGTAACAAGCTTAATAAAATTAATGCTAAATCTTTGACATGCTTGTTAAAATATTCCTGATTTGTAAACGTTGTTAAGTATCTTTTTATTGCATATTGAAGCAGATATATGCATATTACAGTATGTTGTAAAGGCCAGACCATGATATCTTAACTGTGCATATCAAATTCTTCTGTTTAATGTTTTCTCTTTCTTTTTTTTTTTTTTCTTTTTTATTCTTTTTTTGTTGTGGTTTATTTAATTTTAGGTTGGTTGGAGTACTGCAAGAGATTATTACACGTTTCTTTGGTCACCTATGCCTGACAATTATGTGGAAGGATCAACTGTTAACTGTGTGCTGACTTTTCAAGGTGACTATAAGGCAGTATCTATCTGTATTTTCCAGCCTACACAGCTTTTTAAATACTTAAAGTACTGAGCATTGTATAACAGTTCCAGAGTTTTAAAAAGATAAATTGGAGGAGAATTTTCAACATTTCACTGTGGGAAATTTAGTCTTATTTTAGATGTCAAGGAAATTGTAAAGGAAAGTATGTAACTTAGTATGTTTTTTATATAGTAATGGCAGATATTTATGACTGATAGAGAAGCTCTGCTGGAAACTATTAAATACAGAAAATGACTTTGTTTAATCATCAGCAGGCTCTTTTAATTTTGGCATCTCTTACTGCATTGTGTCTTTACACAGTCTTTAGTCTCTGGACTTCAGACATTATCAATGTGAAGTGATTCTTGTCAAAGAATAAATAGTGTAGATGATGGTTTTGTGAAGGTTCAGAGCAGTCATAGAGTTGCGTGGGACCTTTTGCCGCAAGGAATTGATGGAAACGTCTGAAGCTTTTAAGAAAAGAATAAAGAACAAACCAGAAAATGTTACACCACTGTACAAGTCTACAGTATAATTACATTTTCAACACTGTGTGCAGGTCATATCCTCTCCCTCCCATTTGCAGTCTCAAAGCAGGTCTAGTAAAGTGCAACAAAGAAGATCAAAATTAAGAAATAGCTTCTCTGTAAAGGTGTGGAGTTATAAAGATGAGAGCCACACTCTTTAAATAGAAAAAGGGACAATGGCTGTGCATTGTGACCTGACAGGTTTATGTCTGACATTAGGAAGAACATTTTTACCAAGAGGGAGTAGTGCAGCTCTTGAACAGGTATCCTTGGTTTGGAAGAATGAGAATTCCATACAGTTGTTTAGACACAGCCACAGTAGTCTCAGACAGGTGCTGACAACAGTCTCTTGAGTGGGAAACTGGACTAAGTGACTTTCCAAACTTCTTTTGCCAGGTTTTTCAGGCTGGGAAAGGGAAATAATGTGAAGTTACTGATGCCTCTAAAATCAGCTACTCATGGCATGAGTAGATTAATATCCATTCTGTATACAGAAAGAGATAGGAACCATTGATGTAAGCTACCAAGTGACGAGTTCTAAATGGAGGTAGAGATGATACTTTTATGACACAGTCAACATGCGGAAGTTGTTGCCACAGGACATGACACATATTCAAAATTTCCCGTGAAAAGAGCACCTCCACTAAATGAATGCTTTTCTGCTTACAAACAGAATTTTATGTACCTTCTTATCTTCTTTTTTACTTCCCAGACTGGGCCTTAGTCTTAAAACATATATAAAAAAAATGAAGTCTGAAATGATGACTGTGTTAGCTTGTTGTCTTACTAAAGCCGCAAATAGTGATAGCTCGGATGAGTTCAGTTTTTTCTCTTTTGCCAGGTCTTTTTTTACTCTGCTGCTTTCAGTGATGATCATATCCACGTGGTCTGATAACCCGATAGCCATTTTATAACCTTGAAGTTGATTGAAAAGTGTGTGTGCTCCATAGAAGCTGGAAGGAAATCATTAGTTTCTTTTACAGTTACCAAAGTTCAATGAATGAATGAAATCAGTTTGGACTTAAATTAAAAGGGATCTAGGAAAGTAGGACTCTTTATGCCAATATCAGTCCTTTGTACATAGCAATTTTTACCACACATGAAGAGACCGAGTAACTCTGCCCATCTGTTACATTCCATCCTGACAGATCTCCACTTTTATAGAGCTGCCAGATTGAATCTCAATTCAAACAGTCTCCCCGTTGTGTTTGGCAAGATATTTTAATGCTGCTGAGATGAAATCAGTAAAGCTTACAGGAGCCTAATTATCTGAGCTAAATAGTAAATGTTGTGCAGCATGTTAAATGTGGTTGTTTTTTTTTCAGGATCAAGTAGGTGTGCTGGAAGAAAATAATCAGAAATCTTGTTTCTCCAGTACATAAAAGAAAAAAGACTTTCAGTAGTTTTAAAATCAGATTGTCTGAACCAATATTAAAATGCGCTGAAGCAGCAATGTAGATTGTTCTGCGTTTATTTCTGTGTAGTTTCATCTTACTTAAGTACTGAATCAGGTAAACTGAAATACAGTGCTATACAGGAAAGTGTAGCCAGGCCCAAAAGCGTGAATCCTGATGTTTTGAGGTTCAGATAAGATTCCCCGAGCAAATGTTAAATAAAGTATAAGACTAATGGCAACGTGAAGTTCTCTATACAAGTGCTGTCTATACAGCAAATGTAGTGTTTTTACTATTTCTAGGAAAAGTAGCTAAGAGTACTGGGAAAAGACTTTCAGGAATCTGGAATAAAAGTTGGTGAAAAGTTAATGATAAAGTTAGAAAGGGAGAAGATTGAAATGTGGTGAAATAAGAACTGAAATGGGTGACATCACCTGCTGGATTGAACATTGGGTGAGGATTTATTATGTTAGTATCATCCTCAGGCTGGCTTCAGTATCTGAAAATAAGTATTCTGAATAAAACTGGCTGGTTTTCTTACCATTAAATTGGGTAAGGCATGGGTCTTGAATTTACTAATAAAGGTAAAAATCTCAGTAGTTCTGGAAATGATTGTTTAACATTCATAAATCTTACTGTGTGATTCTGGGTCATGCAGGAGGCTTGAAGCTTTAGTGGGCAACAGTTCAATTGGATAGTCACACAGAAATTCTTCTCAAATAATTTACTTGCACCATGCACTATAACTCATCTTCAAGAAAGAGGATTTATTCTTACCTTGTGAAGTCTAGGAGAATTTTTTTCAATTTTAAAAAATAAGCTCTTTGTTAAACTCCATGCTCTTCCCTTTTAGCTGGTATCATCTGTTCAGAGCATTTCTGTGCTTTGGCATTTAAAATAGCAAAAATAAATTGTGTTTGTCCCACAAACCCCTCCCCACCAAACAACAACAACAACAAAACCCTGTGTACAAACGATACCTGGTAAAGTTGCAGGCGTTGTTTGTACTTAGGGTACATTTGTACATAGTTGCAGGTAAAAAGTCTTGTCATTGCATATTATTCTGTCTTTGTCTTTTGTATTTGGTATTTCAAGGCCAAAAGATCACTTACTCTCTGTTCTGTGACTGTGCAGCAGTCACACAGTAATGTGCTCATGATGCAACTTCATGGCATTTGATTGCTAATGATTCTGTTTCATAAATGTATGAACAGCAACTATTACCTAATGTATGTGAGGTGATGTGTACATGTAGCAGCTATTGCCTAACACTTTGAGTCTTTGTCTTAAATACTAGCAGAAATTGCTGGGGGATGAAGATTACTAAATAGGATGACTTTTTCTTTCTGCTGTTTTGATGATGTATCTATGCCGTAACTGAGGCAATGAGCATGAAATCTGTAAGTCAAATATGATGTGGTAATTGTCTACAGATGGAGACTTGAAAGCTTGTTTCTTCTTCTTCTTGTTCTTCTTTCTTCTTGAATGTTTCTTCAAATATGAATTTATTTTGATAGGATATTATCTACCAAATGATGACGGAGAATTTTATCAGTTCTGTTATGTGACTTACAAAGGAGAAATCCGTGGAGCAAGCACACCTTTCCAGTTTCGTACCTCTTCTCCTGTTGAAGAATTGCTCACTATGGAAGATGAAGGAAACTCTGATATGTTAGTGGTGACCACAAAAGCTGGACTTCTTGAGGTTTGATACAAACATTCTTAAAATGCTATTTTTTTGTACTGTGTACATACAATCACAGATACTGAAGAAAAAACTAGGAGGAAAAGACCTACATGTGTCTGTGTAATGTATCTATTTCTGGCTTGTTCTGTAATATTTGGTTGAAGTTCAGAACACTTGCAGGTTAAATCAAGATTTAAAAATGTGTAGCACTACGCATGGACTGGGAAACATAAGAGTAGATATTGCCCATCTCTCACATCTGTAGTCACCAAGTAACTGGAGGGGGGGAAGATACCCTTTGTGTGAAATGGTGGTTCTTCTAAGGAAAAAGAGTTATGGAACCAGTATACTTTTATATGTGCCCAAGTTGACAGCCCTGGAGACTGAACTGAATAATTGCAGGTGCCTAAGTATATTTTAGTAGCTCTTGTTTTATTTAAAGCAGTTTTCTATGTGTTGTGTTCTTTGCTGAGAGATGTGGTTAGACTTGTGTGCTTACATCCAGAGTCAAGGTGTTTTTACATTTGCTTGTTGCTGTATGTAGGCTGAACGCTCTTTAAACCCAAACAAACAAAAAAGAAACCCAAACTAACTTTTGTTTCAGTTTCTTCTTGGAAAATTGCTCAGTACAGTTCCCTTACCTTGCCATCAGACAATTTATCCTGTTGTCAGTTGCATCTAGGCACATACATGCATGTATTTGATTTATGGTTTTCAAAACTTAGGGATAAGAGACTTCATACAGAGATACATCTACAATATTTTTGCTTTTCAAATACATACTCGTAGTACTAAAATTGAAGAAGTTCTCAAGAATCTTTTTTGACCTTGGTTTATAGAACTGTAGAATGGTTTGGGTTGGAAGGAACAATATAAGGTCATCTAATCCAGCCCCTGGCCATGAGCAGGGACATCTTCAGCTAAATCAGGTTGCTCACAACCCCATCCAGCCTGACCTTTAACTTTTCCAGGGATGGTGCATCTGCCACCTCTCCAGGCAACCCTTTCTAGTGTTTCACCACACTCACCATAAAAGTTTCTTTCTTATATCTAATCTGAATCTATCCTCTTTTAGTTTAAAACCTTCACCACTTGTTCTGTTACTACAGGCCCTACTAAATAGTTTGCCCATCTTTTTTATAAGCCCCCTTTAAGCATTGAAAGGCACAGTTCATGTTCCAGGGCTTACATTTCAGGTAAGGGGGTGGTCTGTGTGTGTGTGTGTTCATTTTTCTCAAGAAGTTCCTCAAACACTGCTTTAGAGTGAGAGTGTGTCTGTACACTCAGCTGTCATTTTTTCACCAAGCTGCCACCATCAGAATTAGCTCTTCTGCAGTTGCTGTCACTTGGGAACAGTAAAAGCACTTCATTAAAGGAAGGAAAATTTGAGGATAAATCAGGACACTGCAAAGCATGCTATCTAATGGTGATCTGGCACTATGTAGTAAAAGCAATTAAACTTTAGAAATTCAGGAATAAGAGGAAAACTGTAATAAACTAACCAGGGAACACACAATTTGTACTTCCACTCAAAAACTGGAGTAATCTGTTATCCACTTGTTTGATTAGAATGAAAGGGAGAAAAATCACCAACCCCCATTTTTTTTTTTTTTCAGTTTAAAATTGAAAAGATAATAAAAGAAAAAGAAGAGCTATTAAAGGTAACTTCTGTTCTGGAAAAGGAAACAACACAACTCAGAGATCAAGTTGAACAACTGGAAAAAGAGCTTAATCATGAAAAGCAGAGATGTGAACAACTGCAAACAGAGCAAAAGGTTAGTTGTTTAACTGTTAAAAGCTGACTCATAATGTCTGTAATACTGCTTTTTCAAGAACCAGTCAAACTGTGTGAAAATCAGCTATCAAAACCCCTCAGCAGTTAGATAGACATTTACACTAGAATAGGTCAGTTCCTATTAACCTCCTGCCACTATTCCTTTTATGTCGTAAAATGGCTAAAATATTTAAGGCTTTTGGTACCAGGCTTGGTAAGATAATCGATGACAACTGTTACCAGATGTTTGACATTTAACTGTGGAATTCATAGTGGAAAGTAGTTGATAATTTAAAGTTTGCTTACATTAATTTAAAATGGAGGAAGGCTTTTCAAAACTCTCATTAGAGAATAACTGCATAGAACATAAGCTGTTGAAAATGATAGAAGGTTTTGGTATGAAAAGCAAAGATCAAGACTTAACGGAGAATACTTCTGCCAAGGACTGAAAAGTAACTAGTAACTGACTTCTCTTAAAAGGTTTCACAACTCAAAGGGAAAAGAAGCATAAACCTGAAAATCAGTTTGAAGTGTTAATTAATAGCAAAAATGCAAGTGTAGCCTACACCAAAGCCAGCTTAATTTAGAATTCTGTATGTGGTAAGGAGGAAATCTAATGCTATAGGAAGGGCACCAAAAAGTTGGATCTAATCTATTTTTAAGCTGCTGCTTTTAAAAAAAACCCAACTTTTAGGAGAAGATTAAAAACATGTGGGAGGGAGGTGGTGACATGGACAAATTTGAAGTAATGAAACCTATATAATTTAGCTGTGGACAGCAGTTAATAGACTATTTCTATGTACTAGTATATGCATGTCAACAGTCCTGTGTTATACACCTTTAATAGAAATTTGTTTAGGGAACTTGAAAATGTTAGTGCTTTGTAGTATACTTTTGAACAGTAGGTGAAATGGACTAGAGTGCTGGCTAAGGAAAAAAGAAAGGATAGATCTTGTTTAGAAAAAAGTTTTTCGTGTTAAAGAATGATTTTAATTTAACATGCATGGGAGAACTAGTGCAAATCAATGAGAGAAGAATATAAATTCACATTTCATGGATTTGCAGATCATGAGTTTGGTGGATAAATCTGAATGAGCTACACAGATACTTTTCATTGTCACTTGAGGCTCTTATTTAAAAAAAAAATGTTTGAAAGCAAACTGTCAGTTCCAACCCATGTTAGCTTTACAATTCCATTTTAGGACAATTAATGAAATGGGATTTTGACTGCTGTTGAGCAAGGATACATTTAGATTGTATAGGAACAAAATGTCTCAGTACTTTCTCATGTTTTACGGTGAACTTCTCTGATCCAAAATAGTTTTGCCTCTAAGATACCAGAATTTAGCGAATATAATTTAATTTCAGGAATGATTGCATTTATTTTGTGGTTTTTTCTCTCTCTTTTTTTTTTCCTCTGTTATTATTTTTCTCCTTTGGCCTTGTATTTTCATGAAGAGATAATGCAGTGTTACAAACTTGGACTTAGCTACAAATAGATGCCTGATCTGAGGCTGATGCAGCTCTTCACCTGGCTAAAATACTGTTAAAATTTTCTAACTTATGCAGTAATTTTTTGTCTCCAAGACTTTGATGCTCTCTTATTTTACATCTTTTATGTCTTGTTCTATGTTTTTCACTTTTAAAAAAAAAGTAACGCATCTGCTGAGCTGAAAAAGTGTTCATTTGTTTATGTATATAAGCAGAATATAAATTGGGTGTTATTCCTGAGAATTAAGTGAGCATCTACTACATCTATGAAATCAGGTGCAGTAAGTTAACTTTTTAATCATTGGAAATTCTAAAAAGCAGTGCTTTATATGTAGTTCTCCAGTCTTAAAGATGACTTGCTCTCCTTGCCTCCCCACCCCAGTACAGGAAATACAGCGGTGGGTTGCAGGATTATGTAATTTATGTTTGCTGGGAATGCAGGCAGTATGTTAATGGATTGATTGAAAGATTCCTGAGCAGCAGTGATGCAGCACTCACTTGGATTTCAGTACCTAGGTTTTATTTTTTCTTGTGTCTTGTTTAAAAAATAAAGCATGAACCAAACCCAAAAATCCAAACAAAACAACCCCACATAACAACCCCTTCCCAACTGACCACTGAAACAAATCTTACCAAACAGCTCCTGAACACAGCCCCCAGATAATCTAGTGCACTTTGTGAGATGTGAATAGTTGTTAGTGGCAATAAACCGAAGCAATGCATTGACTTGAATGTTTTTATATAAGACTACAGAGGATAATCTTTGAAGTGATAAGTAATCAGAATCTATTTGTATTTTCTGTGACAGCAGAATCTTCACAGGTGCTTAGTGTGAGCCAGGTTGTTTTGGCTTGTCTTATGGGTTTTTTGCCTTTGAGTGGTAGTTTTAACTGAGCATTATGGGGGCTTTTTATTTTCTTCTTTTATTTCTAGTTCTCTTTTTTCATATGCATGTGAATTTTTAGTTATGCTCTACAAACTTTTAATACATAAATAGGTAAAAAGTGGAATTGATGAATTTCAAATCTGTATTTTTAAAAATCTTTAACTTAGGTAAAGGTTTAACTATTTGGAATTCTATTTTAAAAATCTTCTAATATACTTTAGAACGTACTAGACTAATGAACAACAATTAATACAACCAAATAGCCCATATAAGAAAATATAATTATTGTATATACTAGATATCATCACCTTGGTAGTTTAAGGCAGCTATAATTGATAGAAATCTATTTCTGTTCAAAGTAAAGCTAAGTTATGTTGAAGCTGTGGGCATTCTCTTAACAGCATACTTTTTTTTGTTTGTTTTTGCAAGTACTTCCATCAGTAAGGGCACAATATATTTCTGCTTGTGCAAAAAGCTCTCAAAAACCCCACAGTAGTAGAAAGCACTGTGTTTAACAAAGCAGTAATTGCATGTGGCAAGGAAGTGGATGTGTCTGTACAGACACATGTATTTGATTCTAATTGAGTGCAGAGCTCTTTATGCTGCCATGTACTGGCAACTAATGGTTGCTTATTACTTTTGTGTTGTGATAAGGGAGCCCTGGAGTTATGAACCCCTGTATATATAATACTTGCCACTTTGCCTAATTTTGAAAAATCTTAGTTTCTTCAGAGAAAATAATATGGTTATCTGAGCTCATGTGTTTTGTCTTTTGATTAAATCCATTGTTAAGCTACGTTATATTTTTGTAATTGAATTGAACAGAATGGAGATGGTGTGGTTAGGGGTTGTAGTACGAGTTACTTTGCTGTGGTGCAGCATAACAAATAGAAAATGGAGAAGCTCCAAGTTCCTAATATGAAAATGTTTCCTTAAAAACCAGTTCTCTTAAAATCCCCTTTTTATTCATACGCCTTTAGACTATTTTCTTCTTTTTGGTATTGATTTTTGTTAGTCCTTTTTTTTCAGAAATAGCTCAGAAGTAGTTTGGATCATTAAGAAATGCTTCTGTAGAAGCACTGCTTTCTTAAAATACACAGGATAGTTGTTGACATGACAATTCCACAGCTATATCCCAATTAGTGCTTCCCTCCTACTCCTGATTAAATGACCTCTCTTCACACCTAGTTACTCTTAGAGAATTTTGGGCAATGGAACTAATGTCTTCTCCCTGTGCTTTTTGCCTAGGTGGGGTGTTTTGTAAGTGGTTAGGGAAAATATTAGGAAGAGATAAGCTTAAAGTAGATCAATCTTTTAAGAACATGGCATACTAAACAATCTATTCAGGTGTAACACAATCAGTGCTCCATGAAGCTTGACTATTGGGCTCTATGCATGTTTTCAAGTATTGAAAAGATTGCCATTTGTTTTAGTTTTACAAATTAGGTGAGTTCTTCTGTTTGTGGCACTTGAAATTAATGGCCACAGCAGACTACAAATTTTGGGTTGCAAAGGTGCCCTTGCTGTTCAGGAGATAAACAGTTTTGTGTTGCCTTCTCACAAGGTAGCCATGTCATTTCCTACCAAAGGTAGGAGGAATAAATGCATTCAAGACATGAAGTCATAATGTGCTATTGAGTTCTTGAAACACATTTTCTTGTAACACGTTACTGTACTCTGAGTCACTACTTGTCCCTAAGGGCTTTTGGGTTTTTAGATGTGGTTAATTTTTTTAGTGCGTTATCACATTAATAAAAAACTATTTGTATTCAACAAATGAATGAGTCTGTAGAGAGCATTTTGTCTTGTCGTTGCCACCATCACAGAAAAAAAAATATTTGCAAGACACACAACTCGGCATTAGTGTTTGCTCTCACAGGGAGCATGCTCTCCAGCCCCAATTTTTTAGTGTGTACTTATGGTTTATTACCATTAAGTTGTGTTAATAACCCCACCCTTCCAACGCTTGAGATATTGTAGATGAGCGACAAATTCAGTCTTAATTTCTTTTAGGTTGATCTTTTTCTCTTATCCAAGGCCTGCCTAATGCAGTATGTAGTTGTTCTGACAAAATCAGTTTGGAGAGGGTGTAAGTGACCTTTCCTTTTCCTGCTGCCAGTATGAACACACTTTTACTCTTCTGAAAAGGGCTTGCTATATTTTCAGTTAGAGGAAAACATAGTACTCCTTTGCAGTAGTTTTCATGTCAGTTACACCATTCCTACTTTTTTTTTTCCCAGATGACATTAAAATAGTTCTTACTAAGTGTGAAGATTTAACTTAATCTGTTACTACTCTGTGTGGGAATTCAGAGTAAATGTGAAATTATTGGAAATGTTTCAGAAATGTCACATCTTTTCTTTACAACCTTCTGTTAGTGTTTCAGAGTTAATCTGTTTTTACTAGGGTGATGTTCCCTGGTAGCATACTTTTATTGAGGATCGTGCTGTATATACACCTTGCAACTCTAGGAATATAACACTGTTAAAATAATGATGTACCTGTGCACTATGATTATTTTGCTTAAGAAGAGGACATATTATACATGGTTACCAGCACTGTTTCAGGTTGCTTTTAATATTTCAGCTTTTCCTTCGGTTTGCTTTTATAAACTGGTACATAATCAGTGTGTTGAATAACATCAGTATGCTGCTTTTATGTGACTATATTTTGCATTTTAAAAAATTGAAGGAAACAAACTTTAAAAAAAAACCTGAATAAATGCTTAGTATGTTTTTATTAGAGAACAATAATATAAATATTTCTAATCTCTTAGACATTACGAGTATAAAATGTATACAGCTTTGTACATAACAAGAACGCATACTTTTTGGTCTTTGTGTTCCCCATTTTGTGTATGCTTAAACTGTGTGTAAGGTCTGTGGCAGCAATGCACTTCCCTGCTGTTTTAAGATTCAGTATTACTGTGCTGAAGAAGAGAAACATGCAGTAGTCACTGTGTGTCTCTTTGTCGGTCATTCCTCTGATACTCTGCAACCATTCAATTTTGTGAACACTGGTTTTGTGCTTTTGTAGAGAGCAGAACTTGCAAAAGATGCTTTCACAGTCATTGGTCTCCCTCTAGTGGGATGAGAGCACTTCTGACCTGATTACTTTAATGTGACAGTGGTGACAAGTCTTGTTGCTGTGACAGTAGCTTCTGTCTATGTTTAGCTTGAGTGAAAAGCAACAGATTTGCAGAGTGCCTGTTCATCCTTTGATCTTGTGGACATTTGAATAGTGTTTCTGTTATGATGCTGGCATAAATTGAGGCAGAAGTGAATTTACTGACTCGATAAACTTGTTCTTTCATGCTTTTTGTAAATTTAGTTTACCATTTAGCTTTTTAAAAGTGGGCTTATTAATCTATCTGATGGGGAATTTTAGTAAGACATCCGTGTAAATTCACATTCTGCTGGTATGTTCTACCTGCACAGTACCTTTATTTATTGGAGAATTTTATTCAAATATCAGAGATTAAATTAAGTTGCTTTTTGGTGCCATTTTATAAGGAGAGTTTCTCTGCTTAGAAAGCAGAAAACCACTGTTGTGCAGTGTGATATGTCAGCAGCACAAGTAAGCAGTACAAGTGCCTGGTTTCAGCCTGTGTGCATAGAAGTAAGTGAATCAAGTGTTTTTTCAGTGTCTCTTTAGACCAGCCTCTGTTCATACAGTTCACGTGTGCTGCATGTGTGAAAATCTGATGGTCAGGAAGATGCATTGTTTTAGGGGAGAAAAAGCCCAAAAATTAAGTAACAACAAACCATCCAAAAGGCAAAAAACCCAAACAGCAACCAAAAAACTGCCCCTCAACCCTAAAAAGAAAACCTCCCCCCAGTTTCATTTAATTTTAGACACAAATTAAACACTCAGAATTTGCTCAGGTTGGCACCAGCAATTACAGCACCCTTGGGTACTATAAACATCATATGAAGAGAAAATGCTGTTTTATAGGTTTTTTTGACTGTTCTGTGTATGAATATTTCTTAAACTGGGCAATTGAAAATTATTTCACTGAAAAATTAAACATAACTTGAGATACTCTACAATTCAAATTATGTATTCATGAAAATGACTTTGCAAAATCAATAGCTCATATTGAAATTATAGCATGTTTTAAGAAATTAACATTCTGACATGTAAATACATGCTGCAAAATCATAGTATGTGTAAATGCTTCAGCTGTCTGCTGCAAAAACTTGCATGTTTGTAATCTTCATGACAGTAATTGAGTGACTGATGTAACTTAGATGAACTCTTACGGAGTTAGACCTTAGTTTTGTAGTTTTGATCTCTTTAATAATGTTAGTTGAAGAATTAGCAGTTAAAGTACTACCACTGTGATTGATATCTTAGGTTTTCAAAATAGACTGCAGTGTTTCTTAGAGCAGTATTTCTATTACAAGTCATAGTCACAAGGATAAAAGCTTAATGTCACTGAGTTTATTTGGAATTGGTTTGCTGTTTTACTTTACTGAATGCTTAAATTTTTTTTAGAAAGAAAATTTACAACTTGAGGTTTCCTTTCAGAATTTTCAGGTCCTCTGTTATGAGCAGACTCAGATTTTGCAGTGGCTGCAGTGGTGCTATGTTGTGTTCATCATCTATCCTCAGAGGTCCTTTAAACAGAGTATGATGTCAGCCAAGTGTTTCACATTATTCTGTTGGAGCTGCTGTGATGTCAGTGGGATAAAGAAAAGGCTCCTGCAGATAATTGATCTAAAGCCCCTAAATTCTCTGTAGGATATCAAGCATAATGGTTCCTCTGACATTAAATTACTTCTAGATAAATCAATCCAGCTGAAAGGTGGTGCTGCTTTTTTTTTGGTGTTTGTTTTCTTTTTGGTTTTTTTTCCTTTCATTTTTTTTTAATAGATTGCCTTGTATTTAGTAATTTGACCTCTTCAGTGTGAGCTGCATAGCTAATTTTTAACTTTTCATCCTTCTTCATTACACTGTATGCATTCTCTAAAAAGTAAAAAAAGGTTGCAGATACTAGCCATGAATCAAAGATGAATGCTTTAGGAGTGGGATGACTTTGAAAAAGCTGGTAGGGAGTTCTACATGTTATGGAAAGGGAAGATGAAGCATAAAAAAACATGCTGCCCATTGCCATACTGCGAAGTGTCACGTCTGGAAATAGTCTTCAGTTGCATTTTTCAAGTATTCTGTCTGCTGGGTCTCTCTCTGTGTTTGAAAAATGTGTTGTATGTGCTGATTCACAGGAAAGGACGTCTGTAGCATTTTATTTCCATTAACCAGACTCTGCTCAGCAATGTTTTACTCCTGTTTTAAAAATCCTTTAGAAGTAAGAAATAAGTAGGGAGAGCATGTTGTTCTTCCTTGTTGAACATATGGATTTTTGCCGTGATTTTCTCTTATAAAAATGAGAATTTAGAAACATTATGGCTATTCCATTTTCAAATGAAAGATTAGTCCTTTTGCAGTGGGAATTTTTTTATTAAATGGATTTTAAATGTGTTTTAAAGGATGACCCCTGGCATGATCTTTGCATATCCTTTAGGTAGAGCTTATAATAGCTTTATGAGGACAGTGTTGCATGGAGTTACAGTAAAATTATTTTAAAAATAATCAGTCTTAAATCTTCTGCCATTTTAGAATAACAGTAAAGATTTTGGAACCCCCATGTTTCTTCTTGTTCCCTATCTGAAGGTACATCAAGGTTTTCAAAGTGGAATTTTGATTCTAGGGAAATTCGCTTGACAACTCATTGAATTTTTGTTGTTTCATTTTACCAGCGAGACTCCTGGTAGTTACAGGAATTTTTGTTTTGATAACTCCTTGTTTTGCCGCAGTAAAGCTGACTTAAGTAATTTCTGGTTGCTTACTCTTGACCCTTAAGGTGCAGTTTGCTTCCCACCTCCACCCTTATGGCTGTTGCAGCTCTAGGGGAGAAGATGGGGGAGCTGCATTTGTAACTGGATTAAAAATAACCTTAAAATTGGTGGGTGCTTTTAAACCAGCTCATAAAAATGATTCATACTCTTGCTGGGCTTTTTTTATTCCTCTGTTAAGAAGGTGGAAGAAAATATATAATATTGGTAGATGTACCAGATAAGATAAATGAATTAAAGCAATTATTACAGAAAATAATTTCCTTTTTTGTAAGAGTGGTTGTACATTTAGTCGATGTATTTATTATATTCTTCCCCTTTAGACTCCTTCAAACACAGTTGACTTTACCTGTAAAATAGTCTAAGAGCACTCATTTTAAATTTTACAGGCTCTGAAACCACTGTAACCAGTGTATGGGACTAGGATTGTTGCATCTAAATTGAATTGCTAAGAATTCTGTAAAATAACAAGTCGTCTCTAAAAATTAATCCTTTTTTTTTTCTTTAAAAACTGTAGGCTTTAGTTGTATCTAAACAAGTTTATTAGGTGAGAATCTGTTAAGTATGGAACTTTTACATTTTAGTACCATGTCCCTTTAGAATAACTAGCAAAGCAGCATCAATTGTAATGCTGTTTGTGGAGTGAATTTTTTTCAGGCTATTAATTCCTTTTAATATATGTTACCTTTGGCAGCCTGTTTGAACTGTTTGTACAGTTTGTATATATAATGTATCAGATTAAATTCTTTTGAAGGCACTTGGGTTATAACAGTTACAGTTATACCGAAGTGGTGTTTAGAGAAAACACAGATATGCATTGAAATAGACTTTTTACTATACTAGGCTTTCAAAACAGGGCAAGTAATTAGTCTCCACTGCACTAGGGGAGGACAAGCAGTTATAGAGTGTGTTGTTGCTGCTGGTTATATAGCAAGTTTTACTTGGAATACTGACTTTAATTAAAATATCCTGCCCTCATTACACCAAGTACGTATATTTTTGGTTGCAGGAAACTGATAGCTCTTCAAAAATAAAGACCTTATGAAAGTTGTGGGTTATCTTCTCCAATGATGTTTATTAAAAAAAGATGGCACATTCATGATCCCTTGAAATTCTTTTTTATATTAAGACATAAGAAAGTCATTTAGAGTTTAAATAGTTGTAATATATTAGTCCTCTTCTTCATAGCATATATAACAAAAATAAGAATCTACTTCACATGCTGGTTTAGTGTGTAGCAAGTGAATGAGTCATCAGATATATTTGCCACTCCTCAGTTCAATACTACCTACACCCCCAGCCCAAAAAAATCATAATGCTAAAACTTCTGTTTAGTTGCTTGTAAAAGTGGGGCTTAATTATACTTGTGAACAGTGTATCTTGACAATTAATGACTAAAACCAGTCCTCATTATATTTTATTGTACTTAAAACATTGTTAGGTTGGAATTTGGCCAGTAGGGGTTCTTCGTAAAGTCTGGCTGATATGTTTCTCCTGATGGAACAGTACAGTCTTGTTATTTCAGGGCGTTGAGCTTTGTTTAAAAATGAATAGATGAAGTAGTGCTTTAATCTTCCAAATCTAGAGCAGAAAGACAACTTGTACCTTGGTATCTACGCAAGCACTCTTAAGTCATGCTGTTGTTAGGTATGTTGGTCAGTCTGTCTTGACCTTGTTTTACATTTTGATTCGTATCACTGTCATGATTGATAATAAGCTGAGCTTTATCGTACTTTGATATCAGAAAAAGCAGCATATCGTCTCATTATGTGTGATCTACTTTAGTGTTACTTATTTATTTTTTCAAGAAAATAGTTATATTGAAAAAAACATGTTCTGGGTTATTTAAGATAGCCTGACTTTAAATGGCTGTTTTGCTGCAGTGGAGATGGCATTCAGCTGTCCACTGCCTTAGAACAGTATGGACATTACTGTAATTAGATAACAAATACAGTACTTAAAGTGGTTTCCCATCTTGTATTTGTCAAGTTTTCTGACAAAGGAATCCATTTTGGCTATTGTCATCATCCTCTGTCTCAGCTTCCAGTATCTACGATATAAATCCCACAATGGTTGCATGAGCTTCCTTGAGCTATGTGAGACCTTCTATATATTCTAGCTAGGAGAATGTCATGTAGTAACCAGCTCTAAATAAGAATTTTGTTCTCTTTTGTTTCTCCTCTTGCCTGCAGTTGTCTTTACTGTGGCTTGCTACTGTGGTGTAACTGTCTGGAAAAATGCAAGCTCTTCTTTTTAAGTAAAAGAAAGTACAAAGAGAAATAAAGTTCTTTGTTTTCTAAGCTAGAGAGTCACTGGTTTGTTTGCCAAAAGGAAATAGGCAAAAGATAGGAAATGTGTTTATCCTGTACTCTAAAGTCTTTGGTAGGCTCTGAGTAACTGAATGCTTGTGCCAAAACAAACTCCTTATTGACCCCTTATTAATACGTGAACTGTGCTTAGCAATATTCAGTATATATTTATGTATACTTGAAATGGGCCTGTTACACATTTTAAGGAAGAGATCTAATGGCCATATTTTGGCATTAATTCACATACCATGTTTTACTTCTGAAGAGTCACATTTTTAAATGACATCTATTTGCAATTTTTTAAAAGGATAATATTCAAACATCAGAAGCTTATAAAAGGGAAAATAATGATTTGAAGAAGAAGCATGAGGAGGCTGCTTCAAAAGTTCTCCAGCTTGAAGAAGATATCATGACTGTTACTCAGAAAGCCATTGCAAAAGAAACTGAGTTAGACAGGTACTTAGTCTTTTTGTTCTTTCCTTCCTTATTTTACTTTTTTTCCCCAAAGGTGTTTTTTTTTTTAGACTAACAGTTTTTAATACATGCATGATTTTCTGTATTAATAGTTCTGTACCAATACTTTTTCAATGTTTTAGTCTGAAGGACAAGCTGAAGAAAGTGATGCTTGAGAAGGAGCAACTTGAATGTGTGTTGAAGACAGAAAAGGATGAAAAAGAACTTTATAAGGTAACTTTATTACTTGTACCTGTGTACACTGGAATGAAGTGGTTTGAAATAAAGGTAATAATGTTTTATGGAGAAGTCTAATAAATTGAATTTGTTAAGGAAAAAAGGAAACGGGTAACTTCTGTGAACATATCTTTAAGATAGTTATAGATGTTCTCATATAAAAATGAATGAGGAAAACAGCATCTGAATTCAACATATATAAAAAGGTCTCTGAGAAGGAGAATGAACCACCAATTTGTTAAAGCTCAGACATGGTAATATAAAATAATAGATTCTAGTGAGAGAATTCTTTAGTTATACAGTGCATCACCCAGTAAGTTTTTCATTACTAAAATACTTCTTAGTCAAGTAAATTCTCTCTCCAGACTTTGTTTTCTAAATCCCTCTTCTTGAGCCTTGTGTATAACACTGAGAAGCTTTAGTGGGTTCTGTATTGCATTTGTTTTTACTAGCATAGCTGTTTTCTTCTGCTGGCATTGAGAGACACCCATATATAGAATAAAATACACTGCTGCCCCCTCTCCCCCCAAAGCAGAAAAAAATTTTATATGCTAAAATAATGAAATTCTTAGGTTGTGTGAAACAGATCAAGTGTATTTAAAAGATTTTTCCTGTTCCTAGGAAAATCTCATTATGGGACAGGCAGTATTAGATGTACAACAGAGGTTCTAAAATTTTGAAGCATCTCTTACAAGCATGGAATCCCTTTGGAAATAATCAGCAGAAATCTTCTGGTCTGAGTGGAAAACACTTGAGTGCAGGAGCTATTCTGCATTATTGTGGGCAGAATTGTTAAAAGTAGTTTGCTGTCATTGGAAATTAATATTGCTGATGTAGACCTGTTTGCTTAGATGACTGTGGGCAGCTACTACTAGAAGTTTAATTTCTCTTTAGTTTTCTTCAAGTCATTTGTCTTTTGCTTGTCCTTAGTTGTCTAGCATTTGTGAAGAGAGGAGTGAGTCCTGAATAGCTTAATTTGATGTGGAGAGGAATTAGGGCTTTAAGTTCTAGCTGCAGAGTGGAGCTGTTGTTAGGTGACCATGCTGAAAGAATTCCAGCCAGAACAGTTGGGCTGGAGGGCAGGGATGATATCAAATGTTTAATTTTTCTCTTTACCCATTTTAATCTGCCTCAAGTTAAAATAAATTAGATTTAGTAAGCACATAAATAGATAGGTGAACAGTAGTTCTCCTAACGTGGAAGAAGTTTGACATGTTTTAGCATCATTGCAGATACACTTGAAGAATACAGAAATAGAAAACACCAAACTAGTAAAAGAAATCCAGACGTTTAAGAATTTGGATGCAAACAAAGAAAACATGATATCGTATTATAAAGAGGAGGTTGGCAGATTACAGCTATTAATAGCTGAAAAAGAAAATATGAAGAAAGCTTTTTTGCACTCCTCATCCAACAAGGTAAGCAGTACTAATATAATTGGCCTGATGTGAATAAACGTATCTAATGTTGTATGTGCTTGACAAGAGAAAGGAAGAAGTTGAAGAAATCAACAGGGTATAGGCTAAGAGGCAGGAGGATTATGATGTTCTCTGTAGATGCAGAAAAAGATTAAAAGACTGAGATCTGTTCTAGTTCTGCACCTTTTGAGCTTGTTGAGCTCTTACATGATGAACTGAGATTAACTATGTGTGAAAAGGTAATTTTTGAGTTCAGTAAAAGTGGTGTGCTCCTCAGTTGCTTCTGGCTTCATGAAAAAGGAAAGGAGGTTGAGAAAAAAGTACGTAATGTAGCTGTATGACTGTAGAGGGTGGTGGAGAAGAAAAGAGGAGACATGGAATGATTGCTGAAGGACTTGTTAGGTGAATGTACTATCAAGCTACAATGCCGACTGAGAACTCTGCAGTGACAGTAGAGTTTTGAAGGAAGAAGTGACTTACTGTGCCCTGTGGTAGCATTGTGGTTAGCAAGCAGTGTGGTGTAATAGGAGAGTGCAACTGCTGAAGAACTCATATTTATGCTGTCCATGGTCCGGGGGGGTTACTTTGGTTCTAGTCGGGTGCTACGGATGCACATACTGGGTTTGTGTAGGTTTTGGTAGCAGAGTGGCCTCTGGGAGAAGCTGCCAGAAGCTTCCTCTGAGAGAGCCTGTATCAGCCAGTGCCTGACAGAGCCAGTGCCAGCAGGCTTCAAGATGGACCCACCACTGGCCACGGCTGAGCCTGTGGGTGATGGTGGTAGTGCCTCTGGGATAACAGATTTAAGAAGAGTGTGGGAGAGGGGGAAACTCTGTGAGACGAATTGCAGCTGGAGGGAAGAGTGATAACATGAGAGAGACAGAGCTCTGCAGACATCAGGGTCAGTGAAGGAGGGGAAAAGGTTCCAGGTGCTGGAGCAGAGATTTCTGTGCAGCCCATGGTGAAGACCCTGGTCAGACAGGCTGTCCCCCTGCAGCCCATGGAGGTTAACAGTGAAGCAGACATCCACCTGCAGCCTGTGGAGGACCCCATGCCAGAGAAGGTGGTTGTGCCTGAAGGAAGCTGTGACCCTGTGGGAAGCCTGCACTGGAGCAGGTTTGCTGGCAGGACCTGTGACCCCACAGTGGACCTGTGCTGGAGCTCTTCTCCTGAAGGACTGCACCCCATGGATGGGATCCTACACTGGAACAGTTCATGCAGAACTGAAGCCTGTGGGAAGGATATGTGTTGGAGAAGTTTGTAGAGGAGTGTCTCACATGGGAGGGACCCCATACTGGAGCAGAGGAAGAGAGTGAGGAGTCCTCTCCCTGAGGAGGAAGAAGCAGCAGAGACAATGTGTGATGAACTGACTGCTGCCTCCATTCCCCATCCTGACTATGCTGCTGAAGGAGGGTAGATACAGAATTTGGGAGTGAAGTTGAACCTGAAAAGAGGAAGGGGTTGGGGACTGGATGTGTTAATATTTGGTTTTATTTCTCATTATCCTATTCTGATTTGACTGGTAATAATTAGATTAATTTTCTCCCCAAGTTGAGTCTGTTTCTGCCCATGACAGTAATTGCTAAGTGATCTCTCCCTGTCCTCATCACGACCCACAAGCCTTTTGTTATATTATCCCCCTTGTCCAGCTGAGGAGGGGAGTGGTGGAGTGGCTTTGGTGGGCACCTGGCATCCAGCCAGGGTAAACCCACAGTAGAATAACCATTAGGTGTTTTTTCCTGATGTACATCATCCTGTTCCATTTCATCCAAAAGGAATGCAGCTTCTGTGCCCTGAGATTGTTCTCAGATCTACAGTGTGATAGGCAATAATGAAATTCACTGGGAGTTTTGCTTCACAAATGTGCTCTTGATCCAAATTAGAGAGTTAGTTTAGATACAACCTTTGAGGTCAGCATGGAAAAGTCAGATTATGCAGGCAACTTTTTTGTGTGTCCTGCCAATCTTCTCACAGAAAAGCAACTTGGATCTCAAAAGACTAGAAATTGTTTTAAAGTAATATGAGTTATGAATATAATATTTAAGTGGAAAAGTAGTGCTGTTGAGAATGGAAATAGTGAGAGTTTAAAAAGGGCATACTATCTTTCTTTAAGTTCCATCTTATTTTAGTTTCTTTTCTGCTATTTTGTTTCTGAATGTGTTAAATTACTACTGTGTTTTATTTTGAAGGGAGTGGGTATGTGTCAGTACTGAAGCAACCAAACATTTATGTCATTCATTAATCTTAAAGTGCTTGTGATGTTTCTGGTGGGATCATTAATAGTTTTATCTCACACTGTGAAACTGCAGATACTTACTGAAATACGTAACCAATGCATCATGTGCTGTAAAAATAGCTAGGAGACAGGACTTCAGGACATTTACTAGTCTATCCATGTTCATAAATGGTTACAAAATGCATTAGTATTCCTCTGGACTTGTTAATTGATATTTAAAAAATTACCAAATAATGGACTAGAGATAGCTGAATTTATGTCTGGACTCAAGAACAAGAGATGGTTATGCCATCAGGGAGCTCAGAGGCTAAATAATGCTTCATATAGTAGCTTTTTTATTTTAAAAAAATGGATTTTAGAATTATTTTTTGTAATCCTGGCCTTCTCTGAGGAATGAGAGGCTGATAGTTCAGCTTGGTCAGTTGGCTCTTGGGTTGCCTTATGGTGCTGCAGCAGTGCTTAGTGCTACATGCTGCAGCTTGTTCTTCATTACTATTTGTTCTCTCTTCCCTCTGGAAGGCTTGTTGTGCAACATCTTGGGAAATAGAGCTCTGAGAAAAACATCCCGAAGCTGCTTTACAGTGTTTTAAATCAACCAGTCATAGGCATTGTAAAACTTCTTGCTCTGTTATTACCTTCAGTGTGTTTCTTTGGGATGAGCTTGGGTTTTGACGCTGGAGTTCTGCAGTGATAAGAACAGAGATGTGGAAAACAGACTTTTTTTGGTCATATGTTTCAAACTGAAGCTGAAATTCCAACAAAAATCCAGAATAGAGAAAATAATAATATTTAAGTTTGCCTTTATTTCATAGTGAAGTAAGTTTGCACTTCATTGTTGACAAAGAAGACAAGTGGGGAAAGTGATACTTGTGTACTGACTTCTTCATTTAGTAGCTTTGCTAAATCCACCAGGAAGACTTGGTTTTTCTTTCAGACATTTCTAATCCCTATACCAAACTTTATTTAAGCTTTGAATTTAAAAATGATGAATTCTCTTCCATCTCTTCTCTTTCCTAGGACGAGGCAAGTATTTTAAAAGAGCAGCTTCGGAAAGCTGAAGATCAGATTCAGGCTAGCAAACAAGAAGCTGTTCTAATGTCAAAAGAGCTGAGTGATGCAGTAAATGTGCGGGATAAGACAATGGCAGATCTTCACAGTGCACGTCTGGAAAATGAAAAATTTAAAAAGCAACTTGCTGAAGCTTTAGCTGAACTTATAAAAATCACAACTTTGAAAAATGAACAGGTAAATTGTCAGTATTTAGTATTGAAGTTTAGCTGTATTTATAAAATCTGTCAGAGATAGCTTTACTGAAGATGGGGAATAAAAATAGGTTTCTGGATGATTAGTGCAAATAATTATCAAGTTCTCTTTCAGCATTCAACATATTACCCTAAATCAAGTGCATGTGTAGCTGATTTGGAGGTTTGGTAAGAAAGGAGATTTCTGCTATTACTCACATCTACTTCTACCCACATTATTTTCACAGAATAATGCAGTATTTATCTGTGTTATTTTGAATCCTGTCCCTGTCTTAATCCTGTTAAGTGAGCCACAGTAGCATTAAAAATTCATTCAAATAAGAAAATTTATTGGTAGAAACTTGGATTGTTTTCTAATGTTGTTTTGTCATCGATAGAATCTCTCTGAATTCTTAAAAGTCCTTCCAATAATTGTCATCAAAGTTAATTTGCTTTCAGTTCTTATAAGTATAAAAATACTAATCTAATGGCAACTGTCTTGACATTAGTCTTGGATAAAAATATAGTGAGGTAATATACGTTTCATCATTTTAAGTGAGCTTTATACTGGATCTTCTGTGACTACAACTGCTCTGGATTAATTTGCTACTAGGATTACTGTAATGGTGTAACTGTTGGAAGAAAATATATTGAGCTGAACAGCAATTAAAATAGTACTGTGAATACAAAATGAGTATTAAAACACTCAAAAGAACTATTATATTTAAAATATCAAATAATTGCATATTTTTTTCCTAAGGGTTTCAATTGTTTTGAAATGTATTATGAAAGAAGTAGCAAATCATGTGAATGACTCAAATTACCAGAAAGTATCTGACCATGGCCAGTGTCTAGTTGCCAGATGTGGTTTGTGTAGCTTGTGTGTCAGTGTTGTGGCTCAGTGGAACCACTCCCAGGTGAAATACAGCAAGTGTGAGGGAATACAGTTGTGGACTGTGCACTTCTGCTGTGTGACTATACTTGTCTGTAGGATAGCTGGAATACTCCCTGGAAGGTGTTCAGACTTTTCCTGCACATTCAGGCTTTAGATACACATTAATCAGCCCATAAAACAAGAATATCCTTTACCTGCCTCTGGTACTATACCAGTGCCTGTTTATGTCTGTCAGTGTGTCCTGCTTGGAATGAAGTTCAGCACATATTCTGCCTCTCTCTGTGCTGTACTGCTTGGTCTATTCCTTTCCTTCCCACAAATAGGAGCTTCAGTACTTACATGGAACATAATGCTTTTTTAATTGAAAAAAGGCTTTTTGGGAAATAGTGGTATTTGAACAAAAGGGAGAACATTTTCTGTATTTTTTTTAAAGGAAGCTTCAAACGCAGTGGAGCAGGAACTGCGCAGAGAAGTTGAAGATCTGAAGCTTCGTCTACAAATGGCTGCTGACCATTACAAGGAAAAATTCAAAGAATGTCAAAAACTTCAAAAACAAGTAAACAAGTTTACAGAACAGGCAGTAAGTAGAATGGGATAAATTGCACTTGCTTTTTTGGTAACATTTCAACAACAATTTAATTTCCTTCTGCAAAAAATAATGCTTTTAAAAAGGATTGAAATGTGTGGTAAGCAATGACTCTACCATTTTCTTTCACAAACCTAAATTACTTCTGTGATTCTTTTTAGATAGTTGTCCAAACCAAGCATAGAATTTAATGTAGCTTATGTAGTTTGTAATCTTATCTTCAAAGATCCGTTTCATAAATAAATGAATCTTTTTTGATGATGATACAAGTCTTAGGCCACCTAGTAACTGAACCTGTCAGCCAATTTCAAACAGATTTGAGAGTAGAGTTCTTCAGAATTTTGTAAAAATTAGAGTTGGAGAGGAGCTCAAAGAGTGAAAAGACCTATGCACAATGGCAAGATGTGCAAATACGGATTTTTAAGAAAACCAGACTCAAGTATTTCTCTTATCCACAGAACATTGCATAAAAAAGTAATCTTCTTATCCAGAACGTCAATGGTCAATGAGGTTTCATATTAGAACATCTATGGCTTTTCCTTAAACATCTTTCACATCTTTGGCAATGTTGTACATCTTACAGCAAACACCAGATTTTATTGCTTTCACTCCAGAAGTCCAGCAGACATTCCTGATACAGACTCTATTTTGCTAATTGAGTATTAGAATTAAGTTAATGAATTTAAATATAACTGACTCTCTAGAAAATGAGATTTTTCTAATAATTTGCTTAGAAATTACTCTTTCTAGGGAAAAAGACCTTCATCAAGTAACATGATAAAAATCATGGTCTGAAGCCATTTCAGTGTTAGTAGAATTAAATGTTTTTGCATCTTTATTATTACCTGCTGTTTAAATGAGTGGTTCTGTTCAGTCTAGTTTTGGAGCAAATGATAGTGCAAGATACATTACTTTGTGCTTTGGCTTTCATTTAATCAAGTACCAAAACAAAATTTCTTTTCACAAAGAAAACTGCAGGGCATCAACAGAAACTGACAGATGCATCTAACACTGAGACAGCTACTGCCGTCCTTACAGACAAAAAGTTGTCTGCATCTCCAGGTATCAACAACTTAAATTTTGTCTGTCTTTATAAGCCTGAAAGTGCTGTCTATGTGAAGTAGTCACTAATAGTATTTATAGTATAAAGTAGGTGGACTTGTTCTGTTTAATTAAAGCATTAATTAGAGATGTGAAGATTGATGTAAATATTTTGTCTTACCAAGTGGTAACATTCATAAATAAGTTCATGTATCAGTTTAGTTGCTATTTACTACTGTCAGTAGAACTGAACTCTTGAATTTCTGCTTTATAGTTAACAGAGATGATTTTACCAAGCTAACAAACTGTTTAGTAAGAAAAAAATCTTACTCAAATTTTCAGTTTGAGTATAATAGCACAGTAATTTTGCAGTCATGTTATGATGACTATCCACTATAACATTCTACTGTAAAATCAAATCCGCTGAAAAGTTCTGATTATGTGATGGCAAGGTCAAGTCAACTGACTATTTTCATCAGTTATAGGCAGTAGTGGTTTATTAGAAAATGTTTATAATTATTATGAACTATTAAGTTATTGCAAAAATAATATTCTAAAAATTCAATATGTAGTAGGTTAAAACTAAAGAAGAAATCCTTCACTGTGAGGCTGGTGAGGCATTGGAACAGGCTTCCCAAAGGACTTATGAATGCCCCATGCCTTGGGGTGTTCAAGTTCAGGTTGGATGGAGCTCTGAGCAACCTGGTCTAGCGGAAGGTGTCCCTGCCCATGGCAGGGGGATTGGAGCTGTAGAGGGTCTTCAAGGTCCTTCCAACCCAAACCATTCTGTGATTTTTTAATTCAGTTTGAATTGATAAATGCCCGTAAATGCTGAATCGTTTTTTCTGTGTACTTTAAAATTGACAGATTCTTGTTGTTTGTAAAGACCATAGGGTGTAATTTCTGTTGGTTTCCTCCTGTCTCTGGTAAATACAAGTGTCTCTTAAAACATACAATCCCAGCAAGCTCACTGATAGTGTGCCTTGAAGTAGTTTGCTGAGGTACTTCATGTTTTTATGCAAGAGTAGAATATTTAGAATGATAGCATACATATTTTGGTGTTTGCTTTGTTTTCTTTCTTGGGAGAGTACTACATATGTGTGTATTGATGTTCATCTTCAGCATGTGACAGAACTGAACACAGATGTGCCAGTATGGTTGCTGATCTTACGTAGCACATGATGCTTATTGCCTCTGGTTTGGATAACATGGAGCACTCTGTTTTTGATGCACTCTCAAATCTGGGCTGTCATCTCTCTTATACAAACTTTATTTGTGGAACAAAAAAAATCAATGTTCTTGTTTTTTCTTCAATGTTCACAGTTAGCCCCATTTCACCTGACATAGTTTCGGAATCCATGGTAAAGGAGCAAGTGCGTGAAATGAATAAAGAGATTGCTGAGAAAACAGAGAAGTATAAGAAATGCAAGCAAATGTTGGCAGTAAGTAAACAGCTGCTTTGGAAAGCTGAACAAAAAGTAGCTGAACAAAAGGTGCTAAGCCTTAAAACCACAAAGCCTACCCAGCTGAGTTGCCTTCCTTTTTTGTGTGATATACTGTGATTATGGTAGAAATCTTAACATTAGAAAACACATTTTTGTTCAGTCAGCTCTTAACGATGTATTGTTTTAGAGGGTCCAGACGAGGAAGACCAAGATACAGTAAAACAAATGTGCACATGCTTCAGGTTTTAAATACTTTCTTTCTGTTCTTACATTAAGTGTAATTGCTTTTATATATCAAACACAGCAGGTTGCTGTAAGCCAGCTGATGTTTAGAACAAGTGTGGTGGTGTTGATTAGATACACTGTCCAAAGCATAGTAACTTTCCCTATCTGCCTGTCAGGCCTTTTACAGTGCTTTCACACCTGAGTGGGTGCTGCCAATGGGCTTGGGCTCAGTCACACATAAAGATATTTATTTGGTTGTCTCGACCAAAGTTGGCACGAGTAGTGCTGTAGCCACAATAGTAATGCTCTTTAAATATTAGTACCTGTCAGTTGTAACTTGATTTTCATTTAACCAGTTTGGATGTGTGTATGATGGTGGAGTATTCCATCAGTGGCACTGGTGAAAAGTTGACAGCAGTTTAAGAAATTCTTTCTGAGTGTTGTCCTGTCTTCATTTTCTTTCTTTTATTTATCACAATGATATTATTCTATTTTAATAGTTTTTCCAGGATGTAATAAATGTCCTGTAATTCTGCTCATAACCCTGTCTATGGAGAGCCTGCATTGGCTTCTGCTGGCTATTTATTCCATAGTGATTTTTGAAGAAAGCTTTGCCTTTGACCTTCTGGATGAGAGATACTTACGTTGTAAAAGTCACTTGAGGAAAAGTTTTGTATAGAAGTGAGATACTTGATAGAATAATCATGGTTAGTAGTATTAGGGTACAAAGAAACTTGAAACTGTGAAACTAAAGAGGAATATCAGCTTGTTGAAAACTCAAGGAAAGAAATGCCTATTGAACATCATTTATGCAGTGTTCTGTGGTCCTGACCTCTTCAGAGTCTTGAGTCAGGCTTGGAGAAGCCATTTGTAAATGGTGCCATTTTAAAAACATGGAGTTAACACAGTGACATTGTTGGGGGTGGGAGGGAAAATCTCTTAAGATTGTAAATATTTCATGCTATGGTATAAACTGCTTTAGGATGAGAAGATGAAATGCAGTGTTTATGCTGATGAACTAGCTAAACTGGAGCTGAAGTGGAAAGAACAAGTGAAAATCAACGAGGGTATAAAATTACAGCTGGCAGCAATGGAGGATCAGTATGAAGTAAGTTACAGGTTCTGTTTATGACAATGACTGGTTACCTGTTCTTAACATGGTTGCTTATTTCTGCTGGTTCAAGTAATGAAGAGCTTTAATAGGGAAAGCACATTAAATATATTTTTGCTGTAAATAGAAATTCTGCACTTGAAGAAACAATACAGTCCTGTAATGCTTCTTTTAAAGTAAGAGAGGTCTGCTAAGATCTACTACTAGCTGGCTATCAGTATTTTAATACTGTGGATTTAGACAAACCCCCTAAATGACCTAATATTGTATTATAGGAAAAAAAGGGCAAGGGATTTCTAATTTCCTGCTGCTTACTGTAATAATAACAGGAAGATTGATTGGTGTGTTTGTCTAAAATCTTGATACTGCATATTGCATTACCAGTGTAGTAATGTCTAATGCATTTTATCTGAAGTCAGTAGAGAGAGAGGAGTGATCCATTGTTTTTGAAATCATGCAAGAATTTAATTTGGAGAACCTCAGGTATAGTCTTGGTAGAGTGATGTAATACATTCACCAGAAAGGCAAGCATAATGGGCAGCTTTAGCTTACAAGGAGCCTTAATCTTTGAGGTTATATGATAGTAATGCTTATGTTGAATTAACTTCTTAGGTCAGTAGGGGTGAGATAAGAGCAACACATGTCCATGACACTAGCTTTTCTGCTGGTTCTCAATCTATTGGTGGTAATGCAGTTGACTCTGTCAACAAACGCTGCCTGTTTTTGCCCATTGTGATGAAAAATGATTAAACTGAACTGTGACTGTATTGGTTCTACTAGGAACCCCTTTTTATTAGTAATTAAAGCACTTTTTCTTTATGAAATCCTGAATCACTCTACAATTTATTTTAGCACTCCATAGGCCATCTTTTTCTGACACTGCCCAAAGCTCTAATTTCAATTTTATAAAATGCATGACTCCTTCCAGTTTATTTTATTGTACTAATTAGCAGTGATCAGTTGCCATGCATAATTTAACGTGAAATAAGTTTAACTTCTCAACAGCAGGTGTAATAAATAATTGGTTCCAGAATTGAAAGCATTTTGATGGCAATTAAAAAATTACTATCATTCAGGAGGGTACAGGTAGTAGAGAAAAAGTGAGCTTTTCTTCCCCGGTCAGGAGATCTCGCTCCATTGACCTAAACTAGGAGAAGGAGTTTCAGAACTGAAAAAAAATGATAAGCAGTTATGCCAAGCATTGAGCTTAGATACTAGAAAAACAGAGGAAGAGGCAGTCTCTGAAGGAACCAGAATACAAACAAAACAGTCCTTTGTAGAGAGAGATTATTTAAATCATCATTTTGAAGCCAGGAAGAATTGGGTATTGTGTCAGTTGCACCTCCTTCCAGAGCACCCAATAGAGACACAAGGTAGATGTTTGTGAAACAAGTTTAGTGTCTTTGAGGCAGGAGTACCTTTTGGTTCTCTCAAATTTTGTGGTGGGACATAAACAATGCCAGGAGATTTCTTCAGAAATGATGAGATGAGGCTTGCAAACCTTCAACTGTGCCTGGGCAGTAGTGCCCCTCCTGCCACTGTGGCACTGATACTACTCCTTATTTCTAACATAGGATTTTACCATTCCACAGCTGTTTACTGAAAACTGGCAAGAAAAGGCTGCTAGTGTACTGCCGTTGTCCAGCAGATAAAACTTTGTGAGAATTGTGGGGTTGGATTTGGAGCAGCACTACGTGTTGCATGTAACTGTAGTAGACAAAACTGTTTTCATCTGAAAGATTAACTTAATCAGGGAACTTTATTTTCACAATGTAACATGCAGGGAAATAGTTTCCATTCTCTAATACAAGAATCTTAATCTTCTTTTCATGTAGGTTCAGCTGGCAGAAAAAGAGAGACGAATAAATGAACTGGCATCACAGTTGGAACTCTTTACCAGTGAGAAGGTACTGTCAAACATTCTGGAATATTAATGCTAATGTAGAAGTACCTCTGAGGTATTATATGGCAATTAATCAAAGCTAGGTTTTACTGAAAAGTGAAATAATAAAATGTCTTTATTACATTCAGATACTATTGAATGATACTGTGCAAAGTTAGGATTTTTCGTTGAAACTTTATTTGATTACTTTACAATTCCAGTATGAAGAGATACTTAGTAAAAACAGGCATTTTAATACTGATAAACTGAAACAAATAAAAACTTTCAGATTAAGCTAGTTAATTTTTTTTGGTAAAATTCTCGATTTTCAAGTAGTTGGTATTTAATTTATTTTCTTTTTAAACCAAGGATAAAATTTTTAACAGATGTCATATTTTCTAGTTCAAAAGAAATCAAATTCAAATTTGAGTTTTGGTGAGGCTAGTTTAGGTGGAGGGGGTACTTTTAAACACCATACATAACAAAAACCACTGTAATAATAATAATATATGAAGCTTATAAAAGCTTGGAACTTTGTCTGCCAGATTTATAGATATTTACATTACAAAGAAGAATCAAAGTGCCTTGCTAGACTGGAACCACAATTTAAAAGTTTAAGCATGGGACAGTAAACAGCTTTTCAATTTATACTCATTATCAGTGTTTGTTTATAAATGTCACCAAGCATAGCTTGCTAAAAATGTTCATTTGGTCTCTCTTCAAAAATATAAAATCACTTTGTTTCTATTTTATTTACATATTTAGCCTTTGATATTTTTCTAGGTTATTTTTTTTAATCAGTCTCTACCCTAGTTATCCAACTTCTGGCTAAAGCTATTTTGCAGCACCTTTTTACCCTCAGGTTTATTTACATTCTGTTTTAATTGTATGTAGTTTGAAAATTAAAGTAGTAATGCTACCGCCTCTCATTTTAAACTGCTTCATTGCAGAAGAAATCAGTTTTAAAAAGGAAAATCTTAATTTCATTGCTAATTAATTGTTCCTGCTTTGTATTGAGTAAAGATGAATTACTTAGATTTTACACACTCACTAAAACATGCAGTCCTAGCTTTTTAATCCTGCCTGTTTTATTCATACGTTCATTTCAGTTTATAAATCTAAAGTAACTCCATCATAGCTTCATATTATATCTACAGGAGGGACACCATCCACTACATTAGGTCTTTTTGCATTTGAGTAGTGTTTTGTTTTCAGAGTAGTTATTGATACTTGATTTTTGCATTTTTCTGTTCAAGAAGTTGATCTGAAGTTCACCTGTTTGCAAGAAAAGAAATACTGAATTGTTCCTTTTAGTAGCAGACTTTTTTATTTCTTACGGAGTTGAATTGGTAATTGAAGCTTTGGTTTTAAGTTTCAATTTAAAGTCTTTTGGGGAAAGGACACACTTCAGTCTTTGAGGGTTTTATTAGCATCAGCAAATATTAAACATGAACCCAGAGAACCCAGAAGAAAATACTGGAAAGCATCTCTCCCTTAACAGTCCCTGTTTTTTAATTATTGTTTTCATATTTACATCTCAGAATTTTTTGCTTGGTTCTGAATTTACATGGCGTATGCCTTTTGATATTCTTGGCATACTGCTCTCTATCCCCTAACCCAGTTTGTTGAATGGAATGATGAGAAAGATTTTTATTGGGATAAAGTACAGCTGATGCATTGATCACACTTAAGTAATTTTAATTAGCGTCTTTTAACATATATACCGGCTTAGAGTTTTAATGGTTTCTAAGTTATAAAACCCCTTTATAGGATGCAATTACTATCATATGTATGGTTTATATGCAATAATCTAGAATTGTAAGTATATTAATTTTTTGAAGAGTTCTGTTTGAGCATTTCTGATACAAACATTTGCTGTTAAATATCAGAAGGGATCCAGTGCAATATACTTACTAGTTCTCTAAGTGTCTGCCACTCATGAATTCAAAATGGAATTATGTCAAGTATGTACCATATACTAAAATGCTACAGTTTTGAATGGAATGGTATGATATGAAAAAAAGAATTATTTTAATTGTAATTTAAAAAGTTTTCTCACTGCATATTATCTTTAGTTGTTATTGTTAATCTGCCCATTTTTAATGATTGAGCTAATTCTTCTTCATTGTAAAAAAATGCAGATACTTGAAAAACGTGGCAGTTCTGTTTATGTAATTAGAACTAACTGACAACAAACCAAGAAAAAATAGTATCTCTAAAATACCTTCTTTGTATTTTCTTTTCTTCATTGACTGTTTTTGGTATTTTGGTATACTTGGCATAAGATCAAAATGAAAAGACAGTAGGAAGGTTAGCAATTTTTTTTCTTTTAAAAACATATTTCTTAAACATTTCAAATTTTGCTAGGACTCCATAGGTTAATTACATTTTGAACTCTGCATTATTTAGGAACTTGGCAGGACACCAGGAGATCAAGCTGGAAGGAGGATGGAAGGACAGACTTCACAGCAGACATTACATTTTCGCAACCCATATTCAGAGGAAAATGGACCAGTTCCTGCAGTGCCAAGTAGACTACCAATATTGCAATATGGAAACCCTTATGCAATTCAGGAAAGAAGAGGTGAATAAATTTCACACCCCCCAGTATAATTTCTCCCTCGCTGTTTCAAAAGCAATGCCTCATTTCATGCAGGTTAAGGACCAACAGTCTTCAGACTGGTTTACAGAGCCTTTTCTGACTGATGAACATCAGTAAAGGCCCTTTATTTTATGATGAGAATCAGTAAAGTAAACAAAGTTTTAACAAAGTCTGGAGGAAGCTGATTCTCTCCTTTTGTTTTATATTCTCTGAAGCGAAAATGTGTTTAACTCTTGATTTTTAAAGGTAAGGTAGCACATCTGTAATCTCAAAATACAAACTACTGAACGAAGATGTCCTAATTAATTTTTCTTCAGATGGAGCAGATGGCGCTTTTAATCCTGATGAGATCCAAAGACCACCTGTTAGAAGTTCCTTTTGGGAGCTAGAAGATGATGTCGTGTGTAGCCAGCCTTCACGCAATCTCAGTCGGCCTGATGGTTTAGAAGATCCTGAGGATAGCAATGCAAGTTACCTTTTTTACTGTTTATTTTCTTTGATACGTTTACTGATGAGATACCAAGAGTTTCATACAGGTTTTCCATATCTGATAAGCCTGATTTATTGTTATGTTAATTTGCAATTGATTTTTCTTTTCCCTGAAAAATTGTTTTGGTGAATTTTGCTTGCTTTGAGGGAGAAAACTCTGCACATCTATTGATGTTAATATACTTGTTACCCTAATCTCTTGAATTACTGGCAGTTTTGGTATTAGGACAGTAGATTCTTAATCTTTTTCAAGTATTAAAGTAAAAAAAGCCAAGTAATCTCAACTCATGATTTTTCTCTCCAGTGTGGTAGAATGAGAGCTCAAAATGTAGCCACATCTCACTTACCTTGTAATAGGAATGTAGGAACTGAAGTGGAACAGAACAAATGAAAACATAAAGGATTCAGATACCAGTATTTTCAGTTAAATGCTAACTGTAAATTGGTATCCTACTAGATACGTTATTCTAATCTATTAATCTTTTGTTTTGTCTTCTGCAAAACTTAATCTTAAAATTAATCTAAATATTGATTTCCATTTTGAATGCTTTTTGCTTTTGGACATGTATTTGGAAGAGCTTAATTGACTGTTACCTAAAGCTGATAAAACTGAAAGGGATACAATTCCACTTTTTTTTTTTAGGGCTTTGTATGTTTGAAGTTTCTGGTTAGCTTTTCTTTTTAGTACAGTTAACTTGCACATTCTGGTATAAAAAACTGGCTTCTGTAATAAATTGGAGTGTATGTCTTCATTTGAACAGTAACAGACCTATTACTCTTTCTTATTCCAAGTACTCTTGCACTTTCAAAAATAATAAACAAGAAATACTTTATTGCCAAGTATTGTGCTCTTTGCAAGTACAGTGGTATCATGACCTGTTTCTCATTTAGTCTAGTTTGCCATATTTAATTGCTATTAACCTTTGCAGAAACTGATCAGTGTTCAGACAGGCATGATTTTAGCCCTGGTGCTCAGCACCTATAATGGAGAAAAATGTATTCCTCCCTCCTACCTTTTGCTCCCAATGTCCATTACTGTGAATAATTAGAAAAACTGTCAGAGCTTTTGCAGCCTGTTCAAGATCTCGAATGTGAGCTTAATGCTGTCCCCACCTTTACTTCACTTTTTGCATATTTAATCTGATCATTCTTGACGTAGCTATTACATGTGACAAGCTCTTCTCTTCTTTAGTCATCTGCTGCAGTTTAATTAGCAGGGTGTTCTCTCTGATCTATGTGCTTTGCCCTCTTGCAAACCCAAGAGAAACAGTGCTGGAGTCTTGTGCTTGTTTGCAGACACAGCTTGGATTTTTGTAATGAGATGGAATATAACAGGCTTAAATAAAGTTCAGCTTGAGAAAAGGTGCCTTTAAATCAAATAACTCATATCTTTATTTTTTATTTGCAGTTGAGGATCAGTTGCTTGCTCCTCACCCAGATAGACTGTATATGTAGTGTACAAATTTATATGGAAATGAGAAGCTGCAGGAATCTTTCTAGGGAGACTTAGTAACAGGCCAAAGATAAAACAGTTCTGAGGCAGGATGTAAATAAATAACTAGGGAAAACTTCTACATATGTAGGTGATTCATTATAAAGAAGAGTCTGTTGTTTGTGCAGAAGAAGCAGCAAATATGAAATGATAAATATGAAGAGATTACCATTTCTTGGACTATTTTTTAAAATAAGCTATTTAAGATGTAGTTCTCTGCATTTTTTCAACCAGCAGGATGCAGAGCCTTTTGCTGGAGGAGGATTTCCTCTCAGAAGAAAAGGATTGGTAGACTTGCTGCTTTGTTTAACATACTGCCATTTTATGGACTTCTGCTGTCCTCCTGTCCACGTTCCTATTACGACACATTATATTAGTTTAAGAAATTAAGGGTGTTGTAGTGACTTCTACCTCTTCATGGCTAAAAGATCTGTTATTTTAGACAAATAAAGGAGACATGTTCATCATCATAGGTAAACCACTACCAAAAGAGCTGTGAACTGGTGGAAGTCACTACAACACCCTTAATTTCTTAAACAAATATAACACAAGATATTAAAATCCCTCAGAATTTTTGTGCTGTTGCATTCCAATTTGGTTTCTCCCAAAACTTGGTTCCTTAGAAAATGGGCACTTCGATGTGTTTGGTTGACATAAAAACCCATGAGTTTTGTATGACTGGGAAGACTGTACAGGATTCTTGTACCTTTGACTTTAGGAACTTGTAGGCCAATTAAACCATGATTTCTGAGAGGGATAAACTGGTCTGTGTTAATAGTGCCAGCTGAACACGTGCACAGTGGTGATTTTGAGTGGAGTGGCTGATTTGCCACAGGTTCCTGCTGTCATCTACTCAACACTAACTTTCCATTTCTTCATGCTGCTGTAATTGACCAAAATGGAATCATTGGGAGCAAAGAATTCCTAGCAGTAAGGGAGAGATCCATAAACAAAACATAAATGTATATATATATATTTCATATATATATAATACTAAAGTATGAGTTTCAGCAATGTAGTCCTGATTACAGTTGGCAGCATGCCCAGAATAACTATCCTGAGACTATTAAACAATGTTTTAGTCACAGTAAATTTGTGGGGGATGGGAAGTATAACTCTTGGCAACTGAGCACCAGGTCAGGGTATTTTTTTCAGGTGACTCCAAAATGGCCTTTCTTCGAGCAAAAACCCCCACAGACCATTATTAGCCTGATCTGATCCTGGCAGCCAATTACTATGTTTGTATAGGGAGGACATAAAAGGAGCAGTTGGTATCCAGGTATCTCTTGGGAGAGCAGACTGCTTGCAGAGAGGTTGAGAGGCCAGAGGAGTGAGTTTGATTTCACTCCTATAGCAGAGCTGAATCACAGAAATAAAATGTCCGTGCCCTTGTTCCCAGTGTGCTGCACTGCACGTCAGCCCTGTGTCTGTTCATGTGTTGTTTAAGGCCTGGGATGGGCATTGCTTCCTTACTGCTGCACGGTAAAATGATGTGTAGCACTTGGGGATGGGACTGTTCAAGTCTGTGCTTTTGTACTGTGTCACACAGCTTTCTAATTTCTGTTTGACAATCCTGGAACTGCTTACAGTTGTAATTATGAAAGCAGTACTTGAGACAGAATTAGTTGATTTTGGTACAACTAACTGAGTTGCACTTACTTTTGTCAGTTTCATGTCTGGCTTTCCCTTCTTCCCATAGTGGCAAACCACATTTTTTTACCATGCTTTAGTGTGTAATACTGTATTTATCTTTATGACTCAATCTCTGGAACTCATTGTGGCAGTTTTTTAAAGAGCCAGAGGTACAGTCCAATCATAATAGTTAAGTCATGATGCTAAAGGCATCCTTTATAATTTATTCACCTAATTATTCAGGCTTCTGAGTTCAGGAGGCCTGGCACTTGTTATGCTACAGGACCACAGTGCCAGCCTGTGGATACACAGTACATGGTACCTTTTCCTAAGAACCTGAGGCCATGTACCCATTGTGTTACTTCACTGCAGGGCACTGTAGGGGTCTCAGACTAAGAATGTGCAACCATGTCCATGTCCCTGGTCATCAGTCTGGACTGCAAGAAAGGTGGCCTTGGATCTACGTGAAGGGCAGATTAAACTCTCTCAAGTTATGGGTGTGGGCTTTCATTGAAATAACTTGGATCACTCAACCACATGTTCTCGAAGTAAGGGGATGCCTTTGCTTAAAATACAGCATAGGCAGAGCCACTGAGGCCTGGTGTCCCAGCAATTGTTGTCAAAATCTATGTAAAGCAGCTTCAGCTACCACCTCATTTTGTCTTTTGAGCTGTCAGGGATGGTTCTTTTTACCAGGGGAGAGTGATGGGTGTTTAAATGTCAGGTTGAAAAGCACATGTAACCTCATTTATAAGAATAAAGAATGGATTGCTGGATGATAGTGGGCACTAAGTGGCAGTGAACCAAGATGAGAACTATATGAAACATGATCTGTCTTCCCCCTATAGAGTGCTCTGTTTTACATGGAACACCTAGGAGTTTTGTCCATCAGAAATGACAGAAATAGGCAGCTGTTGGAGTCCAATACAATGGCACCTTCTCTGTTTCCCAGAGGTTCTGAGTTACCCCAGAGCACTGCGTGAGAATTTTTAGTTCTTGTGACTGTATAGTGTTTACTGTAACTTGTAATTAGAATAGCCGGGAAGTCCTCTCAGACGAAGATAAAGTTCTCATGGTTCCTGTTTGACCATGCCTTGGTTACACAGTAATCTCTGTAACATCTCTGTGAGGTCAGCTCAACACAGAGACATTTGCATTCTTCTCGTGTGGGTTAGGCATCCCAAAAGGTTAAGAACTGATCTCTGTGACTTGGCCAAGAGCAAAAGTACACTAAGAGACAGACGTTCTGTATCTAAACAGGGTAATATCAGTACATAGTTAGTACTGACATTCTTGTGCAGGGCCTGGGTCAGAAGCTGCTATAAGGAACACACAGTATGAATTTCACAATTAAGGGAACTGGGCCATGAAAAAGCTGTAGCCTTAGGACATTCCAAAGGCTTTTACATGTTCTTGTTTTCTGTTGAAGAGAGTTCTTGCAGGGCAGCCATGTAGGACAGTGCAGGTGTGCCTGTGCAGAGGAAAGCATTGTGCTCTTTTTCAGATGTTTCAAAAAGGGACGAGGAGGATTGTTATATTTGTATGTGGTGGGTTCTACACTTGCCAGAAGCTGGAAGAGAAGGCAAAAGATGTAAACAAGTTTATCTTACCAAGTGACCAGCAGTAAGCCAAATGCCTTTAAAAAAGGGGGGAGGGGAGACAGAGGGGTTATACTGAAGAAAGTAACTAAGACTAATATGACCAGTGTTTGTAGGGGAGCTGTTTTACTGATGGAAGATGCACATTAGTTTTCTTGGTGAAGTCCTGGTGTGCTTCAGTCTCGTATTCAGCAAATTTGTGGTTTTGGCACTATACAAGCTATAGAATTGTAGCATGAGAGTACTTTAAATAGTTTTTCTTTCTTAATACATCCATCCTATCTCTTTCATGACAAAAGGAACAACTGATGTTTTAAAACACATACGTGCTTCTCACTGCAGGTGCAAACAAGTTAGACTCCAAGATTGTTTGTTGCCAGCATCTGTCATAGCAGGCCCCACTGCCTGCTTAATGGAAATGTTAAATGGTTGAAACTAAACAGGTGTTGTCAGAAGAAGAATATGGAGGAAATTTTCCATCCTTTCCTGTTTCCATTAACCCTTCATAAGGGGTTACATAAAGTATATTAGCATAAAACTGAAATATTTTTCCATATGCATATGAGTTACCTGTGTAAAACATACAGTATGCATGCTGTTATATGTGCTCCTTTGCACATCCTTCTTTGTCGACCAGCTAAATAATTAATAACTCTTGCCTGTAAGGCATCTTTGAGATAAAAAAGGAAAATGAGGTAGGAGTTGGAGTTCCAAAAATCTTGGAATGAACCTGTATTTCCACCTTGAAATGACTCCATTTTGTGCTCTATTATCAAATTGCAGAATATAGTGAAGATGCACAAAAGTAAAACTTGTGCTGCAGAAATTACAGAGTGAAGGTAAATTTCATCTGGGCTTGTGTTTGATAACAAAAGTGCATATTGAGGAGAAAAAAAAGCTGTTTATAGGGGTTATTCTTTAAAATACTTTATCTTTTCAACAGGATGATGACAACACTGTAGCTTCTGCTCCTGATCCTCCAAGTCTTCTCTTGCGTGAACGGGGCACAGGTTTCTGCTTTGATTCCAGGTAGATGTTATCTTTTATTGGTCTTTGAGGGCATGGAGAGGTTTCTGTAGAACTACTCGAGGGTGGTGGTGGAGGTGAAAAGCTACCAAGCATTTTCAATGAATGTCTGGTTTACAATTAACTGGCAGAGAATATGCCGTGAGACTGGGCAGGCTGTTCATGCTATACCTGACGTTGGTGGAATTTGGACAATTTTTTTAGTAAATGAATGAATAACTTTTGTTTTTTCCCTCTCTTGCCAACCTAATTGTGAACCTAAGTTTGGAGCTTTTATAAAGTGTTATGTTTGCTAAGAGCAAGCATTTATGAGCAGAGAGAGTGGTTTCCCATGAAACTGTTTGGCCATTAAGGCATTCAATAGATTTGTATTCAGTGGTAGCTGGAATAAGGTCAAAATTATGTTGCTTTTAAAACACCAGGTTGTTTTGGAATTTGTGTGTAAAACGGCTCTGACTGTATTGAGTGCTTTCGGCAAAAACATTTAAATGAACTGGATGATACTTAGATACGAAGTCCTCTCAAATTTAAGTTGGTAGTAAAGTTCTTAATGTTGGTGGTGGCAGGACCCTGCTTTTAGTTTGCATTAACAGAATAAATCAAAATAAACTGTTCCCTTCTTTCTTTCTCCGCCTCCTCGTGAAGTTTCGATGTGCACAAGAAATGCCCTCTCTGTGATGTGATGTTTCCCCCGAACTACGACCAGAGCAAGTTTGAGGAGCATGTTGAGAGCCACTGGAAAGTGTGTCCCATGTGCAGCGAGCAGTTCCCGCCCGACTACGACCAGCAAGGCTTTGAGAGGCACGTCCAGACGCACTTTGATCAGAACGTATTAAATTTTGATTAAATACTTCGTTTTGCAGTGTAGCTTAAAACCCCACCACTCTGAGTAGTCCACCTCTGGAACAAAAGCAGTGCAGCTTTCTGTAACAGTGCAAACTTCTGATTAAAAGCTCATGTACTCTAATGGGAGCCGTGGCTGTAAGCTGCTATGGGGTTATTTTCTCTCTCTGCCTAACATTGTTCTAAGGAGACCCACAGCCCCCCACCTTGTTGTGTATGTAGCTATTTATTCCCCTACTTAGTGGAATTTCTTCCCCTACTTAGTGGAATGCCTAAGGACACAGGAACGACTGAGCCTCAGAAAAAACGAGACTGGCTTCATGGTGTTCTTCAGCTACATTTAAAAAAGGTCACCAAAACACCTGTGGTTTCTCTTAACCTTGATAACTGAGGCACAATTAAAAATGTAATAAGCAGGTGTTTCTCCTAGCAAATCCACATAGTTTTTCTCTGAGTAACACTTAAATTGGAAAGTTACATTACTTACCCTATGAAAATATAGTTTTCTAGTACGTTTCTGAGATGTAGATGCATGTACTGTGAGATTCCAGGCTTGCAACAAAAGGAATGGCGAATACTTCAGTTTCACATCTAGAATGTTTGCCTTAAGGGGTAACGTTAAATGAGGTACGTTATACTTTGAGGCAGTGGTTTTGAGTTGAAAGAAACTGCTGTGCTTAAATGCCTAACAGTAATTGTTTAAAAAGTCATTGACATTATGTTGCAGTTTTATTCAGTAGAAAATATTGTTCTATTTTCACAACAGTGGATTGTGTTCCTTTTGGCTTTTAAAACCTTTAGCGTTTTAACTTTATGTATTTCTTTCCAGTAAGTAAAAACACGTGTGTATATCTAAACATTTTATATTTACTTTAACTGTATTAAGTAAATTTGCTTCCCACTTGTTGTACAGTAGTCTTGTTACATTAAAAGCAGAATTATTCATGGAGTCAGTGGTCTATTTTTCCTGCTGCTCATTTTGAAATTAAACAGCGTAGACTTTACTTAGAAGTAAATGATGACTCAGCATTGTATGACAAAGAAGGGGTTGCTCCTCACATCTATTTATGTTCTTTCTTTGAGAGGGAGACTCTGGGATTAAGGCTTGGAGTAGCTTCTGTTGTCTGCAGTTCCCTCATGAACATGTGCAATATCCAGTTAATGCAGGAGTTACTAAAAACTGCATGACATGGATGAATGGCAGTGTCCTGGGCAGCAGCAGCTCATCAGTGCTCATGTGCCACTTGCAGTCTAAAGATTTGTGTAACTGGGAGCTTCATATCAAGAGGTGGCCTGAGGTAAAGCATGGAAGTACTGAATGTGCATTTTCTGTCAAATTTCTTTTCTTACTGTAACTCAACAGCAGATGAAAACAGTTACAACAGGCTCCAAGAGTTTGATGATACCAAAGTAAAATAAACAAATAAAAGACTATACACAGCCCAAGAACTGAAGTCTTTAGGTTAGGAATGAGAAAAGAGCAGTCTTTTTAGGTCAGAGGCAGTTTATTTTAAATGTGATTTGATTTACATTTATAAGCAGCTTTCCTGACAGGAATTCTTTAAGTTGCCTTCAGTTCTAAAACAAACCTCTGTCACTTTCAAACTTAAAGTACTTTGTCCCCAACAAAACATATGAAAATATAATTTAAAGCACACTTTTCACAGACACAGTACAATACATTCACTATACACAGTATAACAAAATAGTCCCATCTTTACCTGTTTAATAATACTGTCACAATGAATAGGTAAATAGAAACTGGAATTTCTTTTTATAGTTGAAAGGAATTTACATGCAACAATGACGTTTTACAACTGTTTAGCTGTTGAACGAACTCACCCAGCCTGTAGTTCTTGCACTAGGAGCAGAGCCAAAACGTATTTGTTGGCCAGATCTGTTGCCAAAGCTGCAGAAGGTGGGAAGTGGCCACCTGGGGCCTTGTGTGTACCAGTAACTCTCATGTCTGGATCATCCTCTAAACCCGGCTGTCACGGTCACCTCTCTGGGATCTGAGGGAGGGACGTTTCGCTTCACTTTGGCTGTTCTAAACACTTGCTCATTAGGATGATTCATACGTGTTTTAAAGAGACTTTTACTCTGCTGGAGAATAGGTAATTGTCATCCTTACAAAGTTTTCCTTTAAAGCTTTGGAAAAAAAAATAGGGAAAGCTCATTCCTCCTTTATGTGAGCTTTCTTTTGCACTTAAAAGAACAGGAACCAAGCCAAGGCGATGACTGTGTTAACACTGGGAGTTCCTCCCTCACCCTTGCCGGGCAAAGGAGTGTTCAGGCCAGGGCTGGTGGAGGGTGCCCACCTCTGCTCCCAGCCAGCTGAACTCCAAGGAATAGCACTTGTGAGAAGAATGCTCAAGGCAGGATGGCAAGCAACAAATGTTCAGGTATGGTCCAGACACGAAGCGCTCTCATGTTGGCTTTTAAGTCAGTCTCTGACCACCTGCTGCAAGAAGCACTTAATCTTCAATAAGGCTCAAATGTCATATTTCAGCAAAATTAATTGTAAAGCTAAACAGACACTTCCAGATGGAATGCGGTGACCTACAATGAGAAGCAAAAAATGCACAAAAGAAAATCTCAGAACACAATGAACGTGAGGGAGAGGCATTAGAACTCCCTCAGCACAACTAACGGACCTCCTTAAACCATGCGCTGAATTTCTCATTTTTATTTGCAACTGCAGCACATGCTTGTACAGTAGTTGCAAGAATTGGCAACACATAAAACATTAAATCTGTTGGCAATAGAGAACTACAAAGTGCTTCAAAACTTCATCTGAGATGAAGATAATTGTTTCTCACACACACATAAATTTGCACTTAAGTATTTCCAAGTGTCTTTCTAACAGATAGTTCAGGGGTAAATATTCAGTTGGACTGGGATATTGGTCCTCAAAAGTTTGATGGGCATGAACATAATATGACATCTTGTACAGAGAAAAAAATGTAATTGCTAACACTAAAGTGATTGTTTACTAGTTCGAATGGCAAGGTTTTCAGCATTTCAAGAGGGAGAAAAAAAAAAAGATTTGCAAGATAATATAAAATACAGCAAGCACACCTTTTTATGTATGTTATTTAAGTATGAAAATATTTTTAGCATATTATGTTAAACATTCTTTCTTATTTATATTTCCATTACCTAAAAGACTTGCTACTCCACTGATAACTCCGTTATGTAAGGCATGTTAACTATAGTTTGACGAGGGCGGTACTGTTTTGGTTTTGCACACACATTGACAGATGCATCGAAAGTCTTCATCACGTTACAATCTTGAAAGGATGTCAGTGCCAAGCTCTCCTCCTCACGCTCCTGTCCCACACAACTAAATACGCAACGTCCCCCTAGTTCCTTTTTTTGACTTTTTTGGAGAAAAATGTTCTGAAGAACCTATAGCTTTTATAGCACCTTATCTCAAAGTAATGAAAATGAGTATGATGATAACATGTGCAAATGTACAAAATCATTAACTCTACAAAGATACATCATTCCAAAATTACAGAAAAATTTAAAGCATGCATTTAATTTTTTTAAAGGGTTGCTGAGTGCTTCCCCTGAAAAAGGTGGCTGTTCTCAAAATCAGCAACTGCTGGTGAGGATTTCTTGGCACATTTGTGACCAGCATGTTATTGCTGCATCTTCCTGATGATCTCAGCAGACACGGGGGGATGGAAATTGATTGTGTGGTGCCGCAGGCCCTGAGCTGTCTTGTAACTCTTTCCACAGCGACATTTGAATGGTTTGCGTACGCGGATTTGTGTTCTGTGGCCGTTCTTGGCGTGGTACTTGATACCGTTCACATTCTGTGAGGGAGAAGGGAAAACATCAGTGCTCAGGTGGGCTGACACGGGCTCTGCTTCCAGTTAAAAACTGAAAATGGATCAGTGTTATGAGCAAGATCCTATAAATTGCCAGGAGCTTCCATTGGGTGTAACACATGGGCTGTGCTCCCAAGGTACAGGTGGGACAAGGAGAATAATCTGTGTTGTTCTCAAAACTCACCTACCTGCTCCCAAGGTACAGGTGGGACAAGGAGAATAATCTGTGTTGTTCTCAAAACTCACCTACCTGGGTAATCCTGATTTTTATCTCCCAATGTATGTCACTTCCCAAAGAACACCATTTAGTGGGCTCACACATGGTTGCTCTTTGCGTCCTGACATCTTTTTCATATAGCGCTGACAAATCTTATTCAGAGGTTCATTTACAAGCAAACAAAGAATTGGCATGAAGACTTGGGTCACACCTCTTTAAAGAGCTGAGACTCCCCCCATGGTGGGTCTGTTCTTTTTTGTGTCATTGTTTCTAGATATGTCTTTAAGCTCCAGCAAATCCTGATCGTTTACACATTGCCTCCAAAGAATTAACTGCAGGGAATGCTTAACTCAAAGAGTTACATGGGACACTTAAAAAATAATCCAGAGAAGCTGTCTTTAAAATAGCTATTGTTTGGGAATGCTCCACAGCTAAAACTGGAGAGCTGATCCCCACTCATGCAAAACACAGCAACACAACACACAACTCCATTACGTGGGCAAGGGCAGGAAATGGGCCACACCTCTGCCGTGTCAACCAAAAACCGTACTAAACGTAAATCAAACTGATTCCCCTGTCTTCTTTTTCATGTATTTCTGGTAAAAATGGAAGAAGCTGTAGTGATCTCAGCAGCTGTTGTGATACTGTTCTATGTAGCATACTGGAGTCTCTCATCTGCTCCCACTAAAAGAGCTTGGATTTTTGGATGAATAAGCAAAGGCATATTCCTGTCCCACTGAGGTTCTTCTAGGATGAAACCAAAGAAGATAGCATTTGTGACAAAAAGAGGCAGTTCCAAGGCTCACCTGTGTTCTCTCTATAAAGTTTCCAGATACGTATCTCAGTATTTTTTTAAAGATAAAAAAAAAAAAAAAAAGAAAAGCTAAAAAGATAAAATCAAATAACAGCCTGGATATTAAACAACCCACTCAATTAGATTTTAAGGGATTTTGTCTTTGCTGAACCACTGCCTGGTGTTACACGTAACAGAAAGTCCCCTTGGCTCTTTAAACAACAAATTCTATCAATGTGCAACTTACAGTAAGTGGAAGCTCCAGCTTGGAACTCGCAGAAAACCAGTCTCAAATATCCCCCCTGGAAAAGGGTGCAAGACTGCAAGCAACTGCTCTGCCCAGAGATTCATGCTCCTCTCCTCCAGAGCATCCAGGCACTGAATCCTCACCTGAAGTTGCAAATCCAGCCTTTGAATTGTCCTTTACACCCTTAAAAATGCTGGACAACCCCTGCACAGCTCTCTCCTGAGATGTGGGACTGAGAATCCCCCATCTCCAACACCAACCAGACACAGGAACACGAGCCATCAGGGCAGGGTTTGTCTGGCTGCAGAGCACCCAGAGGAGGCAGGAAGCTGTACCACCACAACTCCAAGAGCACATCAAAGCTACACATCAGCCTCAAGAGCAGTCAAGTGAATTCTCTGCAAGTAATCTGAGATCCTGGGGCAGCTTTTGGATCATCTCACACACGGTTTCAAGCTACAGCACCCACAGAACCGTTGGGGTGAGGGGGCCGAGATTGCCACTGGATGGCACAAGGACTTCATAAGGCATCTGTCATCATCTGTGTACCTTTTAGGGACCTGCGCCTTCAAAAGAGGGGAAAATCTGGGGGTGACCTGCTAAACCTTTGCTACTGCTGTGAAATTTTAAAAACAAGCCCTATTACCTATAATAACAATATTTTCCTAACAAAAATCTATTCCTGTTTAAACTTTTAGTTTTTCTAAGAAACCACTTCTAGATACTTTTGAGCTACCAGTCAATTGCTACAGATGCTGTAAATCTGCAATCACAAATGCCTTCACTATGCCATGCCAATGGCACGCTTCTCCCGATCCAGAGTTTTTAATGATCCATCAGCCCCAGTACACCCCATGCTTTGGTGAAGGGGGGGGGAAGTATTTTCTGGCAGAAAAATTTAAGGAGATGATAAAGCAGAAACCTGTGTGGGATGAATTGGGCCATGGAAGGTTTGAAAAACAGTAACCACGCAGAGCATGAGGTGCTTGTGTAAGGTGAAATTTGACCTGCACTTCTGTCTAAAAGGAAACTGTTGTTAGAATTACAGTGACTCTTCGGCACATTTTCCACTGCTGCAATGTAAACACTTTGTTGTACGTCTGGGCTGAGTTTGCTGAGGTACTGCAAAAGCCACGGCCAAACTCGTACATCACTTTTATTGCTCTGGTTACTTAGGTTGCTCACTATTTACTCTCACAGATGATTGAGGAAGAAGATGGCAGTAGAGAAGGGCACTCTAAAAATCTTGAACAGGAGGAAACAATTATTAACCTGGGATCAGATCAGGAGCTGATAGAGAAGTTTAGACTGGCACGACCTGGTTTGCATGGACACAAAGCCTCCTGTTGGGCAGGGCCCCTTTTGCACGGCAGGACTCACAAAGGCACTACACTGCAGAGAACTTGCCAGCCCCACTTCACGTAGGAAAAGACACCTCAAAAGGATGGTTGGAAAGATTTCTTGTTTCAGCCCTGGACATTCATATATGTTTTTGTACTCTTGGCTCTTCATCCTGAAGTTTTCTTTGTGGGTCCGGTTCCTCTGTTCAACTTGCAAGCTCTGGCTTGCTCCTAGTAAATTCCCTTGTTTCCCTCTCACTTCCATATTCTCCTTCCCTAAGCTCTGCTGGGTCTCACCACTCATAGGTCAGCCTTCCTGGGGGTTTGTGCCACCTGACAAGACCCTCATCCTTTACCTGCCAGGCAGACAAGCCAAATTCCTCAGCAGCCTTGGAAGGTTTCACTACTCGTCTTGCCCAAGGCAAAAGACAAGTCATGGATATAAGCTACATTCTGTATGCAATGAAATCTATTATTCTTTTTATTACTAAATTTGCACAAACTAGAAAATTTAAGACAAATACTCCAGGGTTTTCTCTATGCTAGCATATATGCATGATTTGTGGGGTTTGTTGTATCTACTGTCTCAAACTTCATTTGCTCTTTGGATGTTGCCTGCATAAGTTTATCTACATCTTATACACAATGTCCTTCTCCAGAGCTAGAGACCACTCAGGGGGTATTTTGAATAAAAGGAAAACGAATCAATACCTTCATAAATCCCCATTTCAGCTCCTACAAGTGGTATTTTGCAAAGCACATTAACTAATATCACTAATGTGATAGCCATACACTTCTGGACAGGGCATCTAAATTTGGATGTAAATCCAAAGTCTAGCAAGGGAGAAACAAGAATAATACCTTTGGGTTCCTTTGACTCACACAGATGATTTTCTAAAAATCAAATTTCAGGCATCAAAGATGAATCACAGAAAGAAAAAAATATCCATAAATGGAAAACTATAAAGAAATTATAACTTCATTTCTAGCTCAGTAAGCATAATTAGAGAAGAAAGCAAGCTTCAGAACTTCAAAGACTTGTGTTTAAAGCATCTAGAAGTCAGTGTGTTTCGGGTTCATTTAGATGTTTCTGACTATCCCACAAAGAAATTCACATGTAATTTAAAGAAAAATATTTCCCCCAAGATCTGTGGCTTCTCAAGAATATCTATGTCATATTACACAGAGTACCAATACATATTATAAGCTAACAATTTTTAAAAATAAAGTTCCTGAAGAACAAGGAGATGTTTATGACTATTTGCACTGCCTATGGGAAAGCGCCAGGAGACAGCAGCTGGGCAGGAGGCCAGCAGGGGCTTCTGATACACATCTGGGCTTGTGTATAAACATGTTCTCCTTACAGTTTCCATTGTCCGCCCCAGCCCATTCCTTGGGAGTATTTGTTGTACTCATTCTTGTCTTATTTACCTTTCCATAATGACTTTTCAGTGCAGAGGCCATCTCTTATCCTTGAACATTGTTTGCAAAAAGGTGCCCCATCCCTACTGGGTCCTTTAAGCAGTACTGTAATACAAATAAAATCTCTAAAAATACCAGTCTGCTTCTCAAACTTACGTCACCTAAGGCCAGACAAAAGAAAACTGTGTATATCCTCCTTTCCTCCTCGCTCCCTAAAGGAATGCATCCTTTCTCAGCCGTAAAGTGAGCCTGGCAGTTACTGTATGTGCATGTCTGTGTTCCTGTTTGGAGCGCTATAATTGTTTTACAGTCCTGACTGTGATTATCCAGTACCCACCAGAAAATCCCAGGGCTTTGATCACAGGACTCCCTACCCAGACTCTGCAAATAATTGGTCAGACGAGCGGGTTAAGCAGAAGGAAGATAAAGAGGAAACAAGAAACACAGCTGACACAAAGCTAAAAGGAAGGAAACAAAGATAAAAATGCAAAAAGAAAAAAAATAGGCTGAAAATAAAAAAGGGAGGAAACAGAGCCCAGAGAAAAGAGAATGAGGTGAGGCAGAGTTTGAGGAAATGTGTTTTTCTATCAGGACTAAACAGAGGTGAGTCTCTTAGGAGAGTACGGTACTTTTGATTTGCTGCTGCTCCCTGTCAGCCCCTCTAAGGGTCATTAATTTGTTCCCCCGCCCGGCTGCCCTACCATTAATGGTGTACAAGACACCCCTTACAGACAGTCCTCATGCATGTGAGATGAAGGTAGTGAGATAGCAGAAGCAGGCTCAAACAGCTTGCTCATTTGGGCAATAAAAAGACAGAGGGCTGGCAGTCAAACAGAGAACAGACAGGATATAGCAAATTACAGGGTTCTCCTTCCAGCCTTTGCCATTAAGTGAATGTTTTCTGCAATGCATAGATGCCCTCTGGGCACATGACTTCTAACAATCACCATGGCTTGTTTGCTTCCTGAGCTAGGGATTTAGCTTTTTATACCATACCCTCTGTCTGGCACAGCTCCTACCACATGCAAGGAAAGTACTGATCTTCAATAACGTGAGTTTATCTGCAAAGTAATACTTGCAAGTAGTCCAAAACCATCTTTCCCTGTGCCCTGGCCCTGGAGATGGTGTTCAGTTTTTCCTGTAACTGGAGAATAAACACTACACAGTTCAAGATAATCTCAGCAAAAAGACTTGTATGTCACTAAGAAAACAGCATACTGCTTTCTTGTCCATGTTTTATGAAACAGTGTTGTCAGGGTTAAGTGGTCTGAACAGGAACCTGAGTCTTGTGATTTGCTCCTGTGGGAGCTGCTGCAGCATCACTGAAACAGATTTTCATCCACTACATGGTTTCATGCACAGTTTCTCCATTCTTGCCAGAACTGTTTTATCTCAAATGCTCTTGGCCTTCCTATATTTCTGTTTCATATTTCTGTTCTTTTTGAAGTCCCTACTTAACAGTTATTTAAAGGACAAGCCTTAAATATAACTAGTGAAAAACCAACCCTGCCACCATGGTTTTTCTAGGGTGTAGGGTCACTGGTTGGATTTTCCAGTAGTTCATGCAAAAAACTTTAGAAAACGACTTAGAGGAAGTGTGCTAACATGCTACTTCCATTCCCAAATGTGAGTGGTTGGAGAATACCCCACTGTGCAAGATGTTCAACACAATTTCATCTGTCTCTGCACTGATGCATGTGAAGCAACACTCCTGTAACATCCTGGCATGTTCTACATCAGCCAGCTCAAGGCTCCAGCTTAGAAATGCTTCACTCACATAAAGAGACAAAANAAAGGGATGCAAGCCCTGCACGTGGGGTCACTGACAGCTGTGCATTTCTCCAAAACTCTGCCTTCCCGAGGTGAATTCCTCCTTGCACGATGTTAACCACTGCGTTCCACAGATCATCTTTATCAGAAAATGCACCCTGGGCACCGTCTCACTAAAGAGGAGGGGGTATCTCTAGCAGTTAAGCAGAAGGAATTCTTTCTGGCACAGATGGACAGAAGCTTTTAATTTCATGTTTCTGAAAGGGACCCAAGAGATTATTTTGCTTGTAGTACCTCCTGCATTCTGCAGTAATTTGTCTAAATAAAAGAAAGCTCGTTAAAATGTGTAAAGCAAAAGAGTTGCTATATGTAATCTCTCTTGACAGACAGACATCCCTTGTAAAACTGATAAACTCGGCTGTGCTTGAGAGGAAACCAGTGAATAAAACATTCTGCTGATATATCCCAAAAACAATTGCGAGAAGTCTATTAAATGAGAACTGCAAACTGATTTTAGAGGCTTCCCCCACCACCTACACCAGCAGTAAATGAGGTAGGTCTGTGCTACTGCTTACCTTATATCTTTTTTTACATCCAGGAACAGGACAGGCAAAAGGTTTCTCATCCCCTCCGTTCATGCACATTGAACTAAGGATAGCTTCAGAGCTGATAGCACTTTCTGTAGTCCAGGACTCATCACTGTCTGATTCTTCATAGTCTACTTCCTCCTCATCATATTCGCTACCTAGAAAAGCAGGGGAGTCAGATAAAACAAGAATTAATAAGAGCACAGCAAGATAACTCATTCTGCATTTATTATATCAGCTACAATGACTTGTAATTTCCCCACTTTTGTCTTTTCTGGAAGACAGTTATTTTAAATTTTATAACCCTATCTTTCTTGTAGTTATTTATTCCTTCATAAAGACACCAGCGGTTCTTTTTCTAATAACCAGGACAAGCATTATTAATATATCTTCATAAACTGTTAACTGCATGGCACAGAAAGTTCAAAGGACTGATTTTAAAATGCAGTTTCACTGCTTCTCAAACACTAGGATTCTTCCGTCTTCCCCAGTGCCCAAACACAAAATGTGCTCCCTCCCCTCCTCCAATTAAAGCTAATTTTAAGGCATTTCTTTATGCAATACAATACTGAAGAGTGTAATTCTACAGATCATAAACAGTGTAAAATAATATGTTGACAAGTCCTAATGCATTTACTAGCCCTTTGGAATTAATAGGAATTATAGCACAACATTAATAAGAATTATATTGTAGCAATTATAGTTGTGAAATTCATTCCCTCAGGTGTGGGTATAAATTGCATTGTGTGGCTGCCCTGAACAGACCGCATTATGTTCCAGATATGCTACGACAGCCATCTGAGCAGCTGGTGCTGAGTTTATTTATTATTTTTAATTGCAATAACTATTAATGAAATCCTCTGAAGAAGTTAAATGTGAAACAAGAGAAATTAGAAAAGCAGAATTCCAACTGTAAAAATACAGTTGAAAAAAGAAAAGCAGGGGAGGGAAGAGCCACAGCTGATTAAAAAGCAAATATATGCACAGAGGGAGAGAGAGGGAAAGCTGAGGGAAACTTCTGTGGTGTCAGCAGGAGGTGGTGCTGTGTTTCCCCTCCCCTTTCTTCTTTCCCTTTCCCAGCTCTGCTAAATTTTATCCTTTCTGCTGAAAGACAATTTGGCTCCAAGTGCTGGAAGAGCTCCCGCTATTAAAGACAGTTATGTGACACTTGCATGGCTCTTCCCTCATGTGCCCTTTCAGTGCACGGCTCTGAGCAGCTCTACCCGCCACGGGGAAAATGCAGACAGATGCCTCACAAAATGACCTGAATTCACAGGGAAAATCCATCCTGCCAAGTACAGTGGGTTCTTGGGGGTGTTTCTGCTTCTGGCGAAACTCCACACTTGCCGTCTCTGTGGCCTCCCCCTTCCCCAGCACTCCCAGTCAGGCTCAGCCCTGAGGAAGAACACGTGGCAGCCGGGAGCTGCCAGCACCCAGGGCTCCTGAGCTTCGGTCGGGACAGATGTCAGGCTGCCCACGTTTCTTTCCCGTGGCTCCCATCTGCACAGGCTGGTGTGCAGATGAGGACAGAGGGATGGTTTCCCACCAGCGACAACTGGCGACAGGAGCGCACGCACAGGCCCTGCAGCACATCTGGAAAACTCTGCCCTGCTGCCTGCGGCTCCTCATCCCACTCCGAACGAGCGAGAGCCAAAGAAAGCATTATTGACCTCTTAAAATATTTCTGAACTCTAGGAACAGTTAACCTAAAATGAAGTTAAGAGTTGTTATAGTTTAATTAACTAATAAAAAAATGGAGGCAAAACCACAACTCTGCTTCTACGATTTCCTGCCCTTGATTGTATCTTGATGGAAAAAATTCCTCAAGCCATTCCTTTCAAACCTTTTAGCTCAGTGGGGTTTTTTAAAAGCAAATGAAACAGAAAACCCTATTGTAAATACACATATGCACTCCTAGGATGACAAAATACACAACTCTAAAACACTGATACCAACAATTTCTGCCTTTATAATCACCCCCTTGTGAGCCCCCTTAAGAGCATGTGATTTCTGCCCAAACAGGATTTTGTCCTCCTGAAGAAAACATCATTTGAGACTGTAGGACATCTCTTAGGGACACCACTCCTTTTAGTGATGATAAGGAGTATGCTTTCATAAAGCAACAATCAGTGCTCTTTAAAACTTAATATGCAATATGATGTATAAAAGAAGAGATACACAGGACAGTGGGGAGAAGCTGCAGTCAGTACTATTATGCATTTCCTTAGGTTTTCCTAAAGGGATTAAGGGGTACCCTTTGAATTTTTCTAGGAACTTTGTACAGTAAGATCCAATTCTGTAAAAATGTTTGTCTGTACTTCACTCAAAGGTAGTCTCAGTGAAGGAGAGAGACAGAAGAGACCAAACAGTGTGTGTAAGCATCTCTGAGATCAGACCATCCTTACAGTTTTCTTTTAATTGGCTTACCTGAACAAAAATGCAAGCTTTGGTCTAGAGTACATTCAAAACAGTTCTTTAACCAGTATAAGAAAATGCTCTATTGTCTTAAGTTTTTAAATTCAGATATCACTACAGATTTTACAAATACAATGAGCTTTTTCATATGAATGACCATATAAATATGTGTTTCTTCTTGCACATAACAGTAATACTAATGGTGCCGGACGACCTCAGATGAAGCTGGAACTGCAGTCTATCACTGCTTTTATCTAACAGTGTCCTACTGAACTCAACTGCTTCTGCTCTCTTAAAAAAACCCAAAAAACATTAGAAATCCCAAAATGTATTTAAAAGAATCTTAGTATAAGGAAAACGCAAAAAAATTTACTGCCTTGAAAAAAAATAATTAGCAATAAAAATTCAACCTTAAAATAATTATGTTGTTTCAGTTGTTATAGAAAAACAACACTGATTTAGTCATGCTTTTAACTGATTCTGCCTCAGAATTTAATTTCCTCAGTTGTCAGTGTCTAAGAGCAGCAACCCATGCGGTGCCTCACTGCGCGCAACACATCAGAGAGGGGGGAAATAAAGCAAGAGGAAAAACAAAGAGCGCAACGCGCAGGTCGGCGCTGCCATTAAAAACAGCCCCTGGATGAGGTATTTTAATTGAGTGGCGCAGGCCGAGCCCGGTGGCTCTGCGAGGCCGTTCCCAGGCGGAGCAGGAGGCGCTGGGCTCCACGTCAGGTGCACAAACCGCGACCCGAGCCCGCTCCTCGGGCGGCGCTCCCGGCACCAGCAGCGCGCCAAGGGGGAGCGCACGGCACCGCACTTTGATCAAGACAGACTTCGTTAATTGCTTGCTTTTTTTTTTTATTTTAGACTTGGTTTCACGATTGTATCTGCAAATATTTACTTTTTTAAAGGACAAAAAAAAAAAAAATACTAAGCACCTTTGCATCTAACCTATGGCCTGTTCCAGGGTGTAACAACTGCGTGACTTGGGGCAGCTGCCCTTCGGGCACTGAGCTGAGCTGTTCCTGTAGCACGTGTGCCAATGGCTTTACCCTTTCTCCTCACACTTGGAAAGCAGACTGAATGTTCCCCCCCACAGGAATTCAAAGGAAAAATATCAGCATTAGGCTTCAGAAGTCTGAAGAGCAAAAAAAACCTCCCCCAAAACTCAACAACACACAGTTCTCTAAGACAAAGCACCTAAATATCTGGCTGATAGAGAAGCACATGCTTTCAGCAAGGCACTATACAAATATACAATATTATTACCAAATACTAGTTCTACCTCAGCAAAAAATCTGCTCTCTATCTCTGTCCTCAGGCAATACTTCTTCTGAGGCTCTTTGCTAGCTCATTGCTCTGTAACATAATATCCAGTTTCATCATCTGGCTTTCATTCAGAGACCCTACACAGTTCTACCTTGGCCTAACCTAAACCACTGCTTTCTTATCCAAATAACTCAGTAACATCTTCTTAACACTGCACCCGCCCTCGCATGCAATATTCCCTCAGTCCTGGCCCACAAAGCCATTTCCCCACTCCCCATTCCTGTGGCCTTGCCAAAAGACTCACTTCATCTGTGCTGCCCCCAGCAGATCAAAAAATGAAACAAAACGAAGGCAAGGAAAGAATGCTAGTTTAACTTTTGTTTCTTCCCTGCAATTTTCCATGCTGAGACAATGCCACTACTCCTTAAAGGGGAGGTGGACTCCACTAGGCACAACTCACATAGGATGCTGTATTGGAGCCAAGTATCACTTAAAATTGCCTGTTATGAGAAGCCACAAAACATACTGGGTCACAAAGAGTTCCAGTTAGTTATTTCTCTTGTAACTTTCACACTGCATTTAAACAACCCATCACAAATGAAGAGGCTGTCTATGTCACAGCCAAAAGTAAAGACATGTGCGAAAAGGGATTATGATTACTGCCTGCAAGGTAAGAAGCCTTTGTTGGTTGACAAAAAGCAAAGCTGACCATAAAGACTTGGTCTACACCTCTGCTGCCAGTCAGTTTTGCTTTCAAAATCAGTGAGAATGTCACTTAATCCTACAGCAAAGATCTCACTTCTTCAATGCCCATTGACTACTCTTTCGTTTTCCGGTAGATGAAGTCAGTAATTTAAAGAGCTCAGAAATTCTTTGCAGAGAGCTAATTCGTTTGACATTCTGGAACAGACAACATCCCAGCTACACTGCTGAAAATCTGGGGCTTTATCTTTTATGTTTCTGGGGTTTATTCTGTATTCACAGCACTGTAGCTAAGATAAATTCTGCCTTTTGCATGAGCAAATTCATTCTATCATGAGATTTACGGAGGATTTTTCCCTGAACTTTAAATGAATCTTGGTTCTAGCAGGTGCACAGCATTTTAGTTGTTACATCGCTTTTCAAATCTAAAGACTTCTCTGCTTTGCCTTTAAATATAAAAAAGACAAAGCTGATTAAAACCAGCACAAGCTGTGTGTGCCATTTTAATGAGTGGGATCTATCTTGACCTCTGATCAAAAACATTATAAGTTCTTCCTTTCTCCTCCCATGAAGAAAAACAAACCCAAAACATCCTTGCCAATTACTTTTGTGACCAGAAAGCATACATTTAAGCATACAATGAATAACTATGAGCAAATAGCTTACTGCAGTGGAAACAACATTGCTAGTGTCACTGAAAGTTCATGGTAATTCCAAGGATTTCTCATAAAAATTCGGCTTCACACTTTGTCCCGTGCGGGACTTGCAGTTTGTATTTCATAGAAACAGTTTTATGAGAGCACTTCTTATGTTAAGAACTTTGCATTCCCATATACTGCGACAGCTTCCTTGATAAAAAAAAAGTGCATTATTAATACTATGTGAATTTGGGTTAACACTAAAGCATTTCTATGGATTTGTCTGATTTCTTCCCTCTGTGCCCATGGATGCACAGAGCCTCCTCCATACTTGCAAGCAGGGGCAGTGTTCCTAAAGCTGATACTCATTGCTGATCTAAAGACATACCAAGTCATTAAAAATGAAATATTCTTCTTTTATATAAAGAACAGGAAATAAATGCTAGGGGCAATGAAGTACAAAACAGTTAAATAACAGCTGCTATGCAAGTCTTTAGTCTAGAGGCTGTAGCAGGACTCTCTCAGCTGAGAGCTGGTACGGGTAGCACAGTGCACTGGCTCTGTGAACTCCAGCAACCAATGTCAGACACTGGATCATCCAGCCAGACTATAAGCCAGGGTCTTTGCTTGCTTGCTTGTTTTGTTGGGTGGGGGGAGAAGGGACTCAGAGGACAGACAGCAGTTCTCAGCCTTTGTGAAAAGTCTTTTCAGATTAATTTCTTATATTTTCAAAAATACTTTTTTACCATTCATGTCCACAAAGATGATGTAGACACACAACTGAAGAAAGCCCAGAGAAGTTTAACAGAGCACTGTGCAGGGCTACAGACACCTGCATTTTAGATAGCAAAGGGAGTTCCAGTGTTTGGATTAAGCAGCTAAATACAGCAAGCACTAGGTTCAACTCAGTGAAGGCTAGAGCCTTTCTCCAGCACATGGGCACAAGCACACACAGTTGAGTTTTTGCTCTTCTCCCAGTAAATATTTCTGGGCAAGGAGAGGCAATTGTGTTCTCAGAGCCAGCTGCATGCTTGGAACGCTGCTGTCACTGGCGGGAGCTGATCGGGATGGTTATGGTTTGTCAAACGGGCACTCGCCAGGGCTGGCAGAGGCCTCCAGCCCTCTTCACAATCACAACAGAGCCATCACAATGGCAATTATGACTTATGGCTGCCTTGGGGCCGCAGGGCTGTCCCGCTGGCTGCTGCCAGCCCTGCAGAGCGCATCCCGCCGGCTCCGTGGGCTGCGGCCGCCGCTGCCGGGCGCTCACGCCAGGAGCAGCCCCTCACCCTGCCCTCAGCTGTCACCGCTGCCAGCATCCTCCGCTCTCCCGTGACACTAGTCAGAGCAGGATTTGGCCAGAACAATGTCTTCTGGAGAAACCACCCTTCCTTTTCTCTTTTCCAGTCCGCCCCTAGCTCAGCTCAAGTGTCAAGTGCTAAAAAACGAGCTGTTAGGATGTATTACTGCCCAGAAGGACTCATCTTCTATTGTCTCTGGCTGAAGCAAGGCTCAGCTAATGAATAAGCACCGAGAGAATTTCAAAAATGCACCTTCTCATGTAATGATGTGAACATGGATTCAAATACAAAGAACAGTATGGTTTTTATCATTATTTTTAGGCACAAGGCACTTAAAAGCACTAGAGAAAATAAGTTACACACACAAAAAAAAAAAAAACCCAAAATCTTTTTTGTGTTTGTTTGCATTGTTTGAAGACTAACTTTCAGACCACACTTTCAGACCTCCACTGCTATACCAAAAGAGGGAACATTTAAGCAGCTAAGGTTATGGGTAGGTGTTTCTGGACATCCTCTCCCCTTTCTTCCAGTCAAATGGCAGCTGTAACTTGCACAGTCACAGACAGTCTGAAAAGATCCTTCCCGCAGCTGTTTTGGAGGGTGGTACTTCAAAGAGGATGAACCCACACATAGTTACATACCCAGTCCATGGAGCACCCTGGTGTTTTAAATGAAATGGTAGAAAGTCAATTCCAAAATTTCACACCAACTGCAGTTTTCATTTCAATGCTCTCAGTATAAGCTCATGCTGAATCTTAACTCACTGAAAATGTATCCCATTACAAGGTTGGACTTCACTTTGGAAAGCATGCAGACACTCCCACAGGTAAAACACAAACCTGAATACACTGTATTTTGGTATAGAATGATTTTGGCTGAGCTAACCTATATAGGAAATCACCCTAAAATGTTGGAGGTTAAGCTAAAATGATAAAGGTACAAAATAAACATAAAGTTTTTTATTTAAAGTGCTACTAGTATGACATTAGTGCTATATATTCTTATTCACTGTCAGCAAAATGGAGAACTATTTACACATGAGATCTGCTCTCCATTTTGGGTTACTAGAGAAACAGAACTAACACACTCAGGTTAAAAAAAAAAATAGTCCTCCAGAGCCAATACTGGGGTTGGTGGAGCAGCTGGATTCTATCTGGCCTTAGGAGCAATTGTGTGCCATTTTCTTTCTTGATATATCTGTATCTTGATACTGGTGTGGCAAAGAACAGTCTTTAAAACTAAACCACTATAAATCCTAATCCAAAGTTTATAAATCCACTTGCACACCTATTTAAGCAGATACATTACAACTTATTGAATGTATAAATGCAAATAAAACATATATGTAATAACATAAATAAAAAAAAAATTCCCCCACTTCCAATTACTTGTGGAACAGCAACTAATCACAAAAACATGCATGTAAAGAACTGATTCTGGAAAAAACAGTCAACTGATACCACGGCATGTGTTTTGTAGAGCAGGACTTTCTGAGAACGCTGCAGAGGTGCTAAAGCAAATTGTTATAATGTCACTGCACAATGTGCTGTTGAGGTTTTATGGTCACACTGCGCCAATAGTCTCGGGAAGTTATTTTGCATTCTTATATAAACTTTTTCCCCCAATCCTGTTTTCCACAAAAAAGGGCTTTCAATAATGTACAATCTTGTGTTTATACACAGTACAGGAAAAACATGATAAACCCAAGAACACAATCTCTACTTTAAACATATTTTAAAACTAGATTTCTACAACTTCATGTAAACAAGAATAAGCTGTTAAACACTCACCAAAAAAGAGCATAACCTTCCTGTAATTAAATGGCAGTGTTTTACATGGCACTTTTTAAAAATCATGAAAATACGAAAAGTAAATAAATAAATCAATCCAGCAGACCCCTCCCAACTTGAGGCTTAACCTGCAAATTAATGTAACAGTAATAAAACCTATGCCAGCTGGAATCCTTTCTTCTTCTGGCTTTGGCATGAGAAGCAAGAGCAGGTATATGTTTGAAGAAAAACAAAGTAGGACATTTTCCACCTTTAGTCACAGGATGTTAATTGAACTCTGGCAAATGTTTAAAGATATTCTCAAAATGTTCAAGAAAGAATTAAAACCAGTTGGGGCTGAGAAAAAGAAACAATCCATCCTTCCTCCCCCCCTTCTCTCCCCTCAAACATCTGTTCCAAACTTATACTCCAAAAACCACAGCGAAGAACAGTCATAATTAATGTTATTTTGGCTTTTTAGTTGCTAGGCCTGCATTCCAAGGTTAGAAATACAAAAATACAAGTTCAGGGCACTATTACTGTACTTAAGGACTCTCCTGATGCATGTAACAAAAGAGCAGTTTCTCTTTTCTCTTCTTTACCCTTTTTATAAAAAAAAGAGAAGAAAAAAACAGAAACAGTACCAGGAAACAGTTCCACGTTGAAGATAAAGGATTACAATAAAAAGTACCTACATAAATGAACTACACTTTATGAAGCCATGAAAATACATTTGAGACATGTTTTATACATGCTTTACAGCTGCACAAAAGCCATCCAGCCACTTAGAATACAGGTCATAAAACCTGTAATGCACGCAGTCGCTACCCACCCCGAGCGCCGCGCCTTCGCCTCCACCAGCGCGCGAATCCAGCACGGATGCACCGAGCTACGAGCAGGCTCCCACCCAGGCACTGCCATCCCTGCCAGGCAGCCCGCACTGCACGAGGAGTGCTGCTGCTTGCAGCAGGATCCAGCTGGGCAGGGATATCCAAGATGCTCCTGGCCCTCCTTAGGGGGCCTTATTCCCCTCCTTATTCACACACCCTGTGTGAACGGGGTGCACCACACATGTCAGCCCCCGCTCAGTGCAGGGAGGACCAGCGTGTGGAGGAGCTGTGGAGGTGCAAGACAACTCAGTGCCTTTCCAGCAGCTTTGGGCTGAGGAAATTTCATGCTTATGAGGCCCAAGAGGGTTACAAAGCCCTGGCCAGCAACAAGGGAGGCAATGGCAGATTCTCCACTTCAATGCACTGAAGGGTGGGAGGATTTAATCTGTATGAAAATACACTGACCACTTCTCTCTGCCTGCTTTTGAAACTCTGACCACCTAGATTTAAGAAACAACATTAGCATGATTTGAGAGCTAGCCCTAAGAATCAGAATTAACTGTTAAGGGTTAAAATGGCTATCAACTACTGAGAAAGAATCAAGGCTTTTGTCATTCTAACTACACAAAAAAATCTACAGGAAAGATCTGATTTTTTTTATTAATCCTACTTTGTGTTTCTCAGAAAGAAATGCACGCAAGCATAAGAACACATAAGAATTCAGTGGGGAGTCGTGTCTCCTCTCTCATTTTTCAAGACAAAGATTCTGATAAAATAAAATGTGCACTGTGCTTGTTATGCTGTCACAAACCTTTCTTTGAGGCTATCACTGTTTCAAACATATGTTACTAGGTGCGAGTTGTTTCAGGTGACATATCACTGGGCTGAAATCAAAGAACTTTTCAAATTGCTGTTTTCCATTGCTCCTTGGCTTCTTGTAATCCTTTGACATTAGAGGCAGAAGTGCTCAGACATTGTTGTGAATGGCACTGTCTGACTATATGTGGAAAAACCTTACAAGAGGGAGCCTATGCTAGCAAGGACAAAGCACCAACCTTCACCTTCAGCAAGAATTAGGGTGGTGTCTTCCACCTGCCAGGCCACAAGCGCTACAAAGACAAGAGGATCTTGTGGTTTTAGGAGTCAGTAAACATTTCATGGTTTTTAGCTCACTTGGAAATACACAAAAGCTACAGAGAACCCTGTTTTTCCTAAAATGTTACATAATTTTGAGGATCTTGTACTGGCAAACATCGACTCATGATACACCATTTCCCTCGTGAAACAAACCTCTCTGGGTTACAAGTCATGGAGTGTGAAATGGTATGTTAGTCCTTGCTTTTTATTACTTCTGATTTGCTTTGGCCATAATGCAAGGAAAACTCAAACATTTGCTGAAGTTTCATCATCTTCAGCACACTGAAGCGCTGCCTAAATGAGCCTGGGTTTTTTTTCTGCTAAACCACAACACCGCCGTCAGTGTGCAGACACAGAGCAATTTTTTCAGTCCTCAAGGTACTACAGTGGTACAGATAAATCCCATTCAATGTCACGGTATAATATACATATCTATGTGCATACATACATACATATATAAATATATATATATATACATGCATATATATACACACACACAATTTAAATAAACACCTAAAACCTCCATGTGGCCACTACTGTTTCTAACTTTGGGAAAAACATTTGTGTTCTCAGTTAGGAATTCTCAAGATAATTAGCAGATTACTTGCAAAGCTAAATAGCAAATAAATAAATAAAAATCCTTCCACCAATTGGCCCTTGCAGTATAAACACACAAACATGAATGCCATCATTGTTACCCAGAACTCCTGAAGTAACTTTTTCAGTGTCACACTATTCCTATGTTAAACCAGTTATGCCACAAGCTGTGAAAGGCAGGCATAATGTGCTTTCTACAAAATATGTATTTTTTACACATTTGGAGGAAGAAATGGGTTTATGTGTAACGGGTGTGCTTGTACAGAAAAATCCCTATCTTATCACAAATTAACACAGAGATAATCTTTACTTTTAAGCTTATTGTAAATTTTTTGTTCTTCCTGCTAAAAATGGTTTGCCAGGGTAGACCACTACGATGGGGATTATAAAACAGTTCCTGTGCTTGGAAGTACTTTAAATCTAAAAGCCATGTTTCTATTGCTGCTTTGTAGCTCAAACCCCAAAACTAGTGATGATTTTATGAGTTGCTATAGTCTAGACAACTCGGTTACTTTTCAATTAAATTGCTCCTTGGGGAGAGTACTGTGAAAATTCCCATACAATTAATTACAGGTATGTGCAATTAAAATACAATTCTACAGCACAGTAGCTTTACAATTGCTGGTGCAATTTATGTCTGTATCAAACAAGAATGCTCTGAAGGGGCTGGGAAGACGAAGTACAACAAGCAGGAGATTACATGTAAAGCTACCTGTAGTGAATGAGATTAAACAAAAGGCAGTGTTAAATTTTTGTGCGCCTTTTCCTCTGGTAAGATTCAGAATTCTACTAGAAAGCACAAAATCTGACAACTGAGTTCATCTTCCCAGAATACATTTTTATAGCAAACTGGGCTCAACACATTTTTACTGCCAAGTTAAAGAGCACATCAGAAATTTAACAGAATTATAATGGAAATGCACCCATAAAGCAGGAAAATTAAGAAAAACAGAAAATGCAGTGAAAAGCTAAGAGGAATCGTGATTTTAAAAAGTCAACGTGTATTTCCCCTCACAGCACAGCCCCATTTTTCCCCATCAGTTATCTTCATATTAGTCTTCTTTCCTCTATATACACTTAAAAATGCCCTTTTAACTTTAAAAGCAATTTAAATGGTTAGAAGCACCACTTTCAAATAATATCATTTTGTAAATGCAGTACAGGCCTTTTTGTACTTCGGTTATAAGTTAGTTTAGGATGGAGGTAAACAAAGGACAAAGCAGGGGAGATTATCATAGCACGTGTCTTTATGAAAACCATAGAAAAGATTAGTTCCAGGAGAATCTCTGTAATTTTGCTCCATCTTCACAAGTTCACAGCATCAGTGGGAATACCAAACCTCTGAAAAATTAAGACACGGATCACGTCAGCTTGTGATAGCCCTGCAGGAATTCTTTGGGATCTGTACTCCAAAGCTACAGGACTATGAAAGAACTGTAGCCATGGACTTGCAGCCCTGTGCTCCTTGCAGCCTTAACCAACACTCCTCATTCCCCTGGTCCATGTGCACCGAAAGTGCTGGACTTTGAGGGGTCCCAAACACACTGTAAAACAAACCAGATCACTTCTGTAAGGCAAACAGGGCTGGGGTTTGTGAGTCCTTACGACTCTGCTTTTACCTGGGAGATAAAAAAAGACTCCAGGGCCTCCCTTTTAAGAGACACAGCCAACTCCCATCCTTCCTTCTTTTAGGGTCCAGCCAAACTGCAGAGCAGGTACCCAGGTAATCGCAAAGACAGAGGTCAAAAAATGTGCAGGTTTGACTAATTTATTGTTCTTGGTCTTCAGGATAATTTCAAGCTGTTTGATTTGGAGCTACAAGTTAGTCCAAGACATGGTAACACCTCTGCTGTGTCTGCTATGTGGAGTTATCTCTGCTCCACAGATCCTTCAAGCCTAAGTCTCAATATGTTCTGAGAATGTAATTATTTTGGTTTGAGTAACCAGTTTAATACATAGTCTTGTCTCTATAAAGAAGCCAGACAGTCATCTGACAGCTGATGACTGCTAGGGAAAAAAAAAAAAATCCATTTCTGAAGCACTTAGCCAAGCACAGTGATGAGCACTTGAGCATTTTTCACTTTGGATTACTGAAGAAGGAGCTGAATATGTACAAGTTTAAAGACTGGCTCCCTAAAATGGGATGTGACATCTAGCTCTGAAAAAACATCTTTTAGCTGTGGGAACAATCCTACCTGTTCTAGGAAAACCCCTACAGGAAATAATTGCACTTTTACTTACTATTTTTCATTGTTACTAGAAACCTTCTATTATAGCTTTATTCCTTAAGGCAGAAACTAGAAATGACCAGAGATTTCTCTTATTATTCAGGCTTAGTCATGACCTCAGCCAAAAGCTCATGTTAAAATCTCATACCATGTCTAAGCACACATAGATACTGTAGTTAAGTCATACATTGATCAACTGTTTTGCACAGTGTTACTCTTTTTTTTTTTTCTCATTATTTTTCACCAGAACACCCATAAAGTTCTGTTAGAATAGGTGCCTCAGACTGCTAAATGCTGGGCAATTATACGTAAATATTAATTAGTGTGCAGGATTAATACAGGGCCCCAAACCTGCAATTAGATGAAACCATTTTGGCTCCAATAAAGAAAGTTCTCTTCCATCATCTACACAGAAATGTGAAATCCCAGCACCAGTGAAGCACCTCAGAAGGAGATTTTGTCAGAGACCACAAAATTCAGTTTCCGCAACATACTGTAACATAGATTTTATCATACCTTGCAGGCCTGAAATATCAAATGCATTCAAACATTCATTATGCTGGAGAACTGAATTTGGTCTTCATTTTGTGAAGTATGGCTTACTTATTTGCCCATAGTGTTTATCCAAGAGTGAGTCCATATATCTAATTTTTAATAAAAACATAGCATAAAAGTTCTTCAGTTTCTGAGCAGGCAATTAAAAAAGTAGAAAGTTCTGAACAAGTAATGAGATGGTTCCTCAGACATCTGAAAGTTTGTTTTTTCAAGCTGCAACAGAGCTTGGTTGATTCATGCTTTACTATGCTGGACACCCTGTAAGTCAAACACACAAAAATGTAACACTCTCAGCCCACTTCTCAGCAACAATTTAATAAAAGAGCCCTGGGATTTGATTTCATATTTCTACTTTTCATTATTTTTTCAATTACATCTGCATGATACTACACTGCTTTAACATAAAGTGCAATAATTAAATGGAAGCATTTACTGTATGCTAACACAGGTGAAGGATTTTTGAAGTGAATGGCTAAAGCTGGGTTTTTGTGACTACATAAATTCTTGAGCTTGCAACTCTGCAAGTGCTGAATACTTCATTCCAGTCTGACAAAGCACTTGTTATGTGCTCAAAGTCAGGCAGCATTTACTTCCTTGGTACTAGGAGCTTAACATTAATCATGTGCTTAAAGCACATGTGACCTGAATTTGTAGCATGATTTGCAAAATGCCATCAACGTGTACTTGCTTCCACTTGCTCATCCTCCCAGGTCTAATTTCAAGCTCCCTTGAAGATCTTAATCAAGGAATATTTTGCAGTGCACTTCCCTTAAAAAAAACAAGCCCACCACAAAAGAGCAGTATCTCTGTAGCTGTAGCAATATTGAGTAAATCTGCATCGCCCAAAGAGAAAGCTGTTGCAGATTATCAACTCAATAGCAGATTTAATGGTTCATAGTCTACTCTGATTAAACCTAACATGGAGTTCAGAAATGCCACCTGCTGACAGCAGCCAAACAGATTCTGATATAAGTAGCAGTTCTGCAACAAATTCAGCTTAATTCAGCTACATATTAATAGTATATCCATTAACACAAAAATTTTTGAGCACCCAACTCCTCCTCCTGTAAGTCTTCAATTAATTTGTGTGGGGAACACGCCTGTTATTTTACATTTCTGCTGTTCACTCTAAACTCACAAAGCAGTTCAGCTGAGCAGATCTCTTTTTCTTGCTGGATTCTGTTTAATGTGCTGTTACAGCACTCTGTGCAACAGCTGTCTGTGCCATTTGATTACTTCATTGTTGAAAGCCTGACATATGGAAACTCTACTGAAATGCTAGCTGCTTTGATACCTATGAAGAGGAATGAGCTTTTACATTACAACAACCCATTTTTTAAACAACTTGAAGTAAAAAAAAAATTAAACACACATTTAGAATCTAAACCATATTAGTTTCCAGCATGCCTGTTACTCTATTTCAATGCCCACTTCCAAAGGCTGGTTACTATTGTGGTTTTGGTTGCTATTACCAGCAAACAATGGGTGGTTTTCTTTCAGCTTTTGCCTTCTTGGAAAAGAAAAGGGAACAGATTCAAGAGGAGGCCTGTGGGAGTCCTTCATGATTTATCCATGAAAGCAAATGCTATACAGCAGAATTACAGGAATGGTATCTCATGTCATTGAGATAACAGTAAATGAGATAATAAGGTTTACTGAGAAAAGTCACTAACTGCCACGCAGTATTGCACTTCCCAAAATCAAAGCTTCCACAACAGACAGGTCCTTAATGGACCAGAAGAAAGGTGGATCCTTATGGATCAATTTCTGAGTCCCAGCTGTATTTGGCAGGCAGAGAAAGGAGTTCCTTCACTGTAATATGCAGACTTTCCTCCCCTGTAAATTAGTCACCCATAGAGGGAACAATGATGCTCTAAATTATTTCATCAGCAGCAAGAACTCTTGTTAACACAGAAGGAAGCTGTAATTTTTTGGTCACTGTTTTGCTAGTAGTAGCATTTGAATCCTGAACAAAATCCATCTGAATCAGAGAAGAAATTAATAGTCCGAGTTAGGATCTAATAATTTTATGGAGTAAAAATTTATATGTACCTTTTATAAAATATTCGGCCTTAGAAGATATTCCCTAATGATGTAAATGGGACATGATTCTCTTTAATTTAGTTACCTAAACCTCAATCAAACACAAATATACTTTAAATTATTGCAAATATTTAAGAATGCAATCACTCTAGGTATAAAAAGCACTCTTAATTACACTGGGCGCCAAAAAAAAGACACGAGGGGAAGACTGATTTTTTTCCTTTTGATTGAAAATTAATTGAATTTCACTTTCTGTTGCAGAATGACATATTATATTAAGTCATGTTTCATCACTAGGATGATTTATTAGACAAAAATTGGCCCATTTCACATAGTGTGTTCTAACTGGCTGAAATAGTGCAGCTTTAGGATTACTGACAAAGCTACAAAGCAATCTCAATTTCAGTTTTAGAATATGTTCTACATATCTACAGAACTACTTGTTTACTATAAATCTACTAAAGCATCGTTCAGATAGTATCCTCAGATGGTAAATGTAATAATTTCTACATCAACAGAAATAATTTGATAGCCTCAGTCATATTTTTTTCAAGTCTTATAACATTACTTTGCTGAATTTTTAGGTATATTTGAATAAATATTACTGTTTAGACCTTAGATTTCTTAAAGGTTAAGGCAAATCCTACAAAGAAATTTTTTACTCCAGATTAAAATGATTTATTACTTTCAAGTTTTACCAGGAAGAAAAAAAAAAAAAAAAAAGAATTGACAAGTTAGTTATTTTCTATGGGTAGAAAACAGGGTCACTTTCATAAATACTGAGACTGGACTGGTGGAAATTTCAAGGAAGTCTGACATATTTATGAAAGGTAAAAACTTTTAAATGCAATCAATCAAAAATGACTGAACAAATATGACTCCCCAGAAAGGCATTTATCCTAATTAATAAGACAAACCAATAGTTAGTCACCTACTCAAATGACAGCTGTAAATCAAAATGAAACCTGCCAATTCTCTCATGGGGTCAGCCTATGACCACCCATGAAAACTGCACACTTTCATCTCCTTCCCAAGTGGAAGGACTGAGAAATGGCCACAGCTGTTCCAGGCAACCACAGCATCCTCAACACTTGGTGCCAGGACTGGCTGCCATCCACTGCCCCAAATGATCAGGCAGTAAATAGGTCTATAAACCTATTAAAACAGCATAAATGTTATAACTTGTAATCTATTAAAATAAAAAATAAACAGGAAAGGATGTCTGAGAGCCAGCTTCTTCAGAGCAAAATGTAATGCTAATTACCAGGTTTTCAAGTACTCCAGCTTTTCTTTTTTTTGTTTTTTTGGTTTTTTTTTTGTGGAAGGGAATGTGGCGGGGCACAAGACTTAGGGTTAAACTATTAAAAAGCCAGTTGGTGGTATTAAACTTTTGCTTTAGGGTTTATAGGAAGGCCAAAAATTCACTCCAGGCTGAAATTTACTATTCCAGGCCTGGAATAGTTTTTTTTAAAAAAAAGGTCATAAATATGGAAGAAAATAATAATAAACAAACACAAACCAGTGGTTTCAGATGATTTTTGGCATTTCTTCAATGCAGAAGTGGCTTTTTTTTTTAAGTCTGAGATTTATCACTATAAATTATTTTTCTAACTAAAATTGGGAACAGGTTATTTTAATAATTAATTCCCAATAAGTTACTATCACTGAATCTCTTTTAAAGCTTTTCAGTATGAAGAGATATCATCGTTTTCAAAGGAATGTCAATGCTCTGACTTACACTCAAAAGCCAGAAAGTTAGAGGTGGAAGTTTCATCTGTGAGCCACATAGATGTATGAAAACATTAAAAAAATTAACAACGTATGTTAAGGATGCAATGCCAGCCCCATTTTTATCCATAACTAGTCTTCATTAGTTTTGTGGTTTTAAAATTGACATTTAAAAATAAAAGCAGCGTAAGTTTTTGTGACTTAATTGAGTGCTCCTTAAATAAAGAGATATTTCAGTGTTTGCAGACTGTTAACATCGTTCCAAAATAAGCTGTGTGCTGGTGCTACTTTGCTCTATTTCCCTATCACCCTAAGGAGCCTTTATTCCTGATGGAAGCCATTTCTTTTGCTAAATCCTGCCTGTGAACTCTAACAAGACCATTTAAGCCCTACTAAACAAAGTCTCCTGGGAGACACTGTTGTTAAAATAAAAACTGGAACAAATTTTTAAAGTGAACTTTCTGCAATCATTAGAGGATGCAGGTCTTAAGAAGAAGAGAAAACTTGTTATAGGAGAGGGAACAAAAAGCCAAATGTAAGCAGAGACCATATGCCAGCCACCCTGAGGGAACAGAGGGGAGGTATAGAAAATTAACTGCTGCATTTCTACTTCCCACCAAAACCACAAACGGGCCATTTCAGGGGACTAGCACATACAGACTCTGAGGATAAATACACATCTACCTCATTACCTGAGAAGAGCCTTAAAGAGCACACTTCTTTGCTGAATATTCCTGCTTCTCCGTGAATAATCTCATTTACCAGAAGAAGGAGGTGCTGACACGTGCACGTGCAACACTCAGAGCATCGGTGTGTGTCAGGCTGGACGCTGCTCAGCTCTGCCTGACAACGAGGCCCCATAGTCTTCTGGCACAGATTTTTACTGTGAAACCTAACAAACATTCTCTGCAGCCAAAACACCTTGAACCGCTTCTTATCAGGTTTCACAAGCTAAGTGGGTTGGAGTCTGGTCAATACATAGCTGAGAGATCATTACATGAAATTGCTCTTTGCTGAATGCTTATAGCAGTAGCTTAAAACCATCAGGAAGTGGCGAGACATGGCTGTGAGGACATGCACACACGTGACTGGGATCCAGGCAGCTCCTGGCTTCACCCAAGGCAAGACCAACACGCCTGGGAAAGCCAAGATGAGCAGCATACCAAAAGGGAGGACAGAACATGGAAAAGGGGACTCAAAAGATTAGTGTGGTTTTCGCTTTCTGCACTGAACAAGAATGGGAAAAAGCCACACGTGACAGACACTCTCTGCTGAGGAACATGTGTATTTGTATGCCACCTCACCAGCCTGTAGGGCACGATTCCTCTCTGGCATCTGAAGTGGCACCACCTTGTGCAGTGACAGTAATGCCAGGCCTCACAAACTATTCAACAACTGAGACAGGAGGTAATAAAAGGGAAACAGCCTTTCTGGAAATTTCATGAACGAGCTGGGTCAAAGAAATCCCATTTTATTTTTGACAAAGTATAAATCTAAAGGAGGATGAGGACAAGGATTATATTTGGATTATAACAAATACAGGACATAAGGCAACCTAAGGTAAAACAGCCTCTTTGTTTTCTCAAGTTACCACAACATACACATTTACCTGCATTCAAAGATGAATTAACAAGAGTTTTCTTGGAGTACAAATCAAACAGGACTGCATGGAAGGAATACAGCAATACTCTTCATTCTCACCGGATGCAGTGGAGGTATGCCTGTAGGGCTTGAAAGCTGTGTAGGCACTGTGAGGCTGAAATGTAGGACAGTTTACATACTCTAAATTGTTTCCTTGGAACAGATCTTGCCTAACTACCCTTGGTTACATCACCTTGCTAGTCAACTGCCATATATACTTGCACTTGAGGGAAAAAGATTTGCATTGGCCAATGAAAGACATGTGAGCTGCATATCTAAAATGAGTCTGCAACCCCTACTGGGCTGCCTCTCCAAGGACTGCACCCACAGAAAGAGAAACTCATGCCATGGTACGACTCTGAGCACCTTATCTATCTAAGTTAGAAAAAATCCTTCACCACATAAACACTGGGAAAAAACCTGTAGTTATCAGAAAAATCTCAATGCTTACTTTCGGTCCAGAAAACCTTTTAAGATGAGAAAAATGGAAATTCTGGACTGAGGCTGCTGAAATGCAATGCAGTTAATAGTAATTTTTTTAAAAAGTCTCAAAGAAAGAACGTATGTTTCTTGCTACTAGGATGTTACAAACACTAGCTTTGGAACAAGGGTCCAAAAGGGAACTTGGAACAGAGGGTGGAGAAAGTGGAAGCCGGTATTATTTATAACCTGGAAGGCAGGACTTGCAGAAATGCAGCCATAACAAGCTGATTCTCTTAACTGCAGGTAAAACAACATTCTGACTAACTTTTAAAGTTTGGAAAATATATAAATAATGAACGTATTTTGGTAGACAGATTTCTTTCTTTTTTTCTCTAGTATTTGATGGAACATGTTTCAAAGAGTACATAACTAGCCAATATTCCTGACAGATGTGCAAACTTGTACTACCTGACCACATAATGAATTAGCCTTCTCAGGAGGAGCTGTACAAAAAGCAAACAAAAGAAAGAAGAAACTCCTTGCCATCTGTAGGATGTCAAGGATATGAATCAGTTTGTTTCAAACAGGAGATGATTAAGAAAACCTAAAATTTTCTGAATTACATTAGGACTTTATCTTTTAGCTTTTCTCAACGTGCTTCCCTTTTTCATAACCAGGGACATACTGAACAACCACTTCATTTTACAGCTTGCAGACAGAACATCGCAAGGACTGCTACAACTTTTCCATTTGATCATTAATACTAAGACATGAAATAGCTCATAAAAAAACCATGCGGTGATGCTCATGTGATTTCCTGCTAAGGAGAATATATTGAACCTATTTATTAGAGAACAGAATAGCCCTATTATATGCCTTTAGCTTTCAGAAGAAAATACTGGTATTTAGTCTGAAGTGTACCAGAATTATCTGACAAGATCTCTACCTAAAGTAAATCAGACTGACTTAGGCCAAGAGATCTGGTTCAGCAAAGCAAGCAACTTTCATTTACTCTAGTCAGTACAAAGAAATTCTCACTTTTAACTTTTATACCATGGAAAACCACTGGAATATTAGCTTTTGAAGAAAATATAGATCCTTTTTTCATTTATTTCTTTTCATGAACATAGTTTCCTAATGAAAGTCATTTCTACATGATGACAGCAGCAGAACATTCCTCCCTGACCACTTACTTATCTATGAATTCCACTTCCCCCCTCACCAAAAAAAACTGGGGGAGGAGGGGAAGATACTGAGACCACTTTTAAACTTTTTTTTAATCTTTAGCTGATACTGTACCATAGGCAGAGCTCTCCTGTACATAAGGGGTCTTTTGCACATTGGGTGTTTCTGGTAAGGTTAGTTTCTTCACGTAATAATTTCAACTGCAACATTTAAAGTTAGTGTCCTTCTCTGCTTTAGGAAAGAATTTGGAAAAAAAATGCCCTAACACATTTTAGGGAAGGCAAACCAAATGTAAAATAGCCCAAAGCTTCTCTGTTTTATTTTTCGGGGCACTTCTTCCCAATGCCTCAGTATGTCTCCTGTTCTCCAAGTGCCACATAGCAAAACTGCTCCCTTTATTTGGGATGAATCAAAGAGCAGGTGCTTACCTGTAGGAGTACTACTGCGAAATGAAGAGGAGGGAGTGATTGGAGGGGTGACTGGAGGAGTAAGGCTTCCACTGCTGTGGCGAGGTGGAGTAGATACATTCCCACGGGACACTGTGCTTGACAAAGTCAAAGAGAGTTTCGGCTGAATCTTTTTCTTCAAAGACTCCTGCTCACGTCGAGCTGCATCAGTCATAAATCTAGAACAAGGACAATCATGAGGATGAGAGATTTGAACCACTGTCCACCAGCAAGCTTTAGGTAAAGGCAAAGGTTTTTTTTTTTGCCCTCAGTGGCCCAATGGAGTTTCAAACTCGGCCATGACAAGTTCCTCTGCAACACACAAATTTAAAGAATACAAATTTCTCCATCAACAACTTTATGTGTTCAAGATCTGGGCCATTTCCTTCTGATTTCAATACAACTTAGATACTTGCATCATGTGCAAACACACAAGTTTTTTAAACTCCAACCAGAGCTCAGCATTACAAACAACAATATAATGATGGTACCCAGCCCTTTACAGTAACTACATTCAATCATTCTGTGAAAAAGTAGCTGAGAAAAATGTTAGCAGCAAATGACCTTCAACCTGAAGGTCAAAGGAATAGAATTAATTACTTTGTGTAGATACATAATTTTCAATAGGATAATCACATCCTTTTACTGAAGGTTTTAGACAACGTTGCCTGGCATTAAACGATGTCTAATTAAATTGCAATTCCTCAAACTGGAGTTCCCAACTCTTGAAAACCAAAGGAGGTCTCTCTGTAGAGCTCTGTACAGGCTGCTGAAGGCCCAATGCAATTCAAGGCTCATCTCTGTGGGGTGCTGAGAGGGAATCCCAGCAGCATGATGCAAGGTGTGCACCGGTAGTGCTGTAATTACAGAAGTGCAACTTTTTGTATGGGATATCTCATCTGGAATAAAAAGAGCTTTTTTCACTTTTATTCTGATTCCTTTCAAAAAGGAGCAATTGAACTGAAAAAGACCACTTTTATTCCAAGTACATACAAAGAGTTACACCAGAAGACCTGATGCTGCTTTGTGCTGACATTCAAAGCATTGCTGCTGGCACGTGTATAAACTCTCACTTGAAAAGGCTGGGGTTCCCCCACAACAGGATCTCTGCAAGTCAGGCTTCATGACTTAGCATTCGAGAGACATTTGAATCCTTTTTCTTTCCCCACCACTGCATATGAATATACATTAATAATTATGGATATCTGGAAGGATTCCTAAGACAGGCTAAAGTAAGTCACCTTGTCAGTACAGCCCTCTGTCCTTGAGGCTGAAGTGCAAACTACACCTGCCAGTGAATAAAAACAATACGTACTAACTAGCACATGATACAGAATAAAAAGTTAAGTTACACCCAGGCCCTTGTCTGACCATAGTCTCAAAACACTATGCCATAAAATTTTAGGTACCATTAGAGCAATAAAGATGTATCCTGTCTGTCCATACCATGAAGGCATTAATAACTGGATCTTTGCCATGATAAGTAACATCAACACACAGACATTAATAAACAGGTATGTGACACGACATCTTATCTTCTTTGAACTGAGACAACAATACATCATGTCAAGCCCAGATATGGCATTTTTATTAAGTTAATATTTTAAATGCAGATATCCACAGTAACAACAGTTGAGTGTTGAATTTCTCTTCTTCCAACAAGGGTGCAGATGATATTGACATAACTGTCCTCAAATGGAAGCCTAAATTTCATTCAAGAAAATAAAAGGATCTTAATAAAGTGGGCATTAAGTACACATTTGCTCTCCTCTAACTAGGAAATGTCTAATTCACTATTTTTGCAATTTTTACTATGATGTATGCTTGCTTCTGGATGGGAAGCCTTATTCCTTAAGAAAATGTTATGGTAACATTATAAATCCTTGAAAACTTGGAAGATAACTTCAACTGTGAGATATTAAAAGCAGCAGCATGAAAGTTGCTCTTTAGTAAATTCAGCCACAAATAACAATGTTAAAATAATATTGAGTTATAACCACTCTGGTTGAAGTCCATAAAAATCAGGAAAATGTGAACTTACAACTAAAACTTCTCCCTGCTCTCTTAACTCATTCCCATTTGGGCTAGGCATGTAAAGTATATTCCAAAATGTCATTTGTTGTCTACACTGTGAACTTGAGAGAAATGGAAGGCAGAGTCTGTTGAGAAGTTCAGTTTCCAATATCTCACAAATGGAATTAACCTTTTCAGATCCAAATAGTCCTATACATGTTTGCTGAAGCACTGGCAGTGCTGTGGTTTTGAAAAGGAAACTTGTCTAAATGGATTAAGAGAAAACATTATTCAGTATTTTGACTGAAATGCGGTGTTATACATGTGTCTGACTATGGCAGTGTTCTTCAAAACTTAAAATATAAGCATTTTAATGATGGATATAGAGTGACATTTTCAATTAAGTCTTTAATTTTCATGTTGGAAGTACATTTTGGTTGCAACATCAAGTGGTCACGAATGAAACACACTGGAATTAGGGTTGGATACTGATCTCTAAATTACATGACTGAATACAATTTTCCCTGCCTCATTTAAATGCACAAGATATCTGGGAAACAGGAAATGAACTGTAACTAAAACAGGCTGCTCTAAGACCACTTAGGTCTTCTTGGCAGTCTGTCTCACCATCTTCAGATCCATTTCTTTGCTGAGCAGAGTGACCTCTGCTATTTTCAAATTATTATCTACATAACCCTGCCCCTCTAGTTCCACCCCTGTGCAGATTTCAGTCACCTTCCCTGCTGCATACGATTTTGTTTACACCTCATAAGCCTCTCTCCCTCAAACCAATACATCACAGAGGTGCAGTGAAACAAGGAGGATCATTCGGCTCCCAGCCATTCATTGACCCTGTTTTGAAAAGCATAAGGTTTGTGTGCTTTCTTGCCAACGGTTCATAACATCAGGCAGGAGCAAACTCTCTTCTACATCCATTTTTTCTGTCCTCACCCTTTCGACCTTCCTAATTATTCTACTCCCTGCTCCAAAACACGTAAGTGCAGTGATTTCTGAATCAAGTGCTTGCAGCAACTTTAATAAACATAAGCAAAATATAGTTTTCCCCCCTCTTCTCATTCCCTGGAATGGTTCAAGTATTTTTATTGAAACTTTCCCAAGAAATTCAGCCTGAAGGAGACACCCAGCATGGAAAATTTCAGCCCAAACAGATGAATGTTGGCAACATAAGCAACTGAAACAGTCTTATAATGGAAAGTGTTGCACAACCTTTCATATAGGTGGTAATATAATACAAACAGCGTTAGCTCTTGTTACCAACACAAAAAGTCACAAAAAAGCAGAGGCTGTGCTCAAATTTTAAAAAAGCATTTTCAAAACAAACCTTTTCCAGTATTTCTAAGACTTGTCACCCCCAAAAGCTTTGGAGTCAAGAATGAACAGAACACACTCTTGGAAATCTCCCTGTGCTATTAGCATGCACTGCTTCATGATCATGCCCCAGTGTGACTCACGTGATGATGTCAGAGTTAGTTTATCATAAAACCTATGCTGCACACAATGCTAAGACAGTTTAAGAGCTCTGGACTCATACACCCAGACTGAGGGCAAGGGTTATATATATATAAAAATGAGCTGCAGGTAAACCAAAAGGGAAAAAAAGAGCCCAGGTTGCTCTCCAGAACGTATATTCTTAATAGTTCTCATCAGGGCATCAAGTACCCTTTCCTCCTCTTCCTCACTGCTAAATCTTGCTGATGCAGAAGTCAGCCCTGCTAGGGCCAGCTCTGTTTCCATGTCCACAAACATTCACACTGACAGTGAAGAAGGTGCATCACAGCTACCTGGTGGGATTTGAATATTAATTTGCTACATTTAGTTTTTTCATGATCTAGTCTCTAAAACGTATACCAACAGAGGACATATCAGAATCACAAAGCTACTGTTCTCCAGTTACTGAGTGCACAGGCAAGAGAAGGGAGGGGGGTTATTCTGAGCTTGCATAACAAGCAACACTGTCCAACTACACACAAGCTTAGAAAAACATCCAGCACTACCTGACAGTAACAAACATACCCTGTCCTGTGCCTGACCACTGACAACTAGTACTAGCCCACAACGGGGAAAGATAGCAGAACAGAACTAGTTCTGACCTTTTTCATTATCACATATTATGGAAAAACATTGATGGTAGCATTCAGGTCATATTCATGTTTGCCTAATTTGGTTAACCTGCCCTGGGAAAGCCTGGCACCTTTATCAGAACATGAGAACATGCTGAGCTTCCACCACTTAATATTTAAGCAGACTGCTCCTTAGCCTGACACTTGCTCAACTTCAAGATTGACTGGAAAGAGGAGAAAAAAAATCCATGGTGCTCTATTACAGATTTGTGCTGCCTTCTGGTAGTATTATATTTAAATAAAAAATGGTCAGACTTACTTGACAGATGGGGCACACACTAGCTTGCTACCTACTAAATTACATACATACATGAAAGCCACACATTAATTCTCTTGCTACTCTTTACACCCATCAGACCAAGGTCCTTGCTGTATCTGTTTTTTCCCCTCGGTTTTTTACCACTTTTGCCTCAAGATGTTTATGCTATAAGAGAAATAATGAGGTGGGGATGGTCAATTTTAGCTTTCAGTCTTCCTCATCACATTAGCAGTGTTTAGGAAAAAAAAAAAGGCTAGGATGGAAAGTACTTCTAGTTGTATACTATTTTAAAACTTCAGAAGAACTCTACTTTGAAGAGGGATTAGGAGAATCACCTTCTCAAGGGATGACCCCATTTCAGTAGGATGGGACTCACGGGACTCCTCAAACCAGGAGCTGTCCTCCATACCTTTTGCTTTGTCTTTTCTTGTAAAAGCAGCAAAGTAGTTTGATTTAACCAATGCCAAAAGGAAGAGACAACTGTTAAGTTGAACTTCTGTTGGGTTAAAGAAAAATCTGGTGAAATCTAAATGGTGGGAGTTCAGCAGTACTTGTTCACAGCCAAGTTGACAGACTTGGGCTGTCTTGTGTCCTGGAAAGGATGAAAGGCTTTTCTCAGTTCAACTTGAACAACACTGGGCCAAAACAAAAACAATCAATATCCCCGGTAATGTCTTTATTTATCTTTATTTATATCATGAGGAAAGAAATATATGAACAAGTTTTAGACCATCCATTAACTCAAATAATTTGATGAACACCCTTGAGCACTTGGACATACCATTCTTTGTAGTGTGGAGAAAACAGAAGTTTTCTGCAACTCTTTATAGACCTTCTGCTTCACAGAAGCTAGCAACAAATTTCTTTCTTTACAGATCTTTCATTATAGTTTTAGAAGAACACTAAAAAGAAACATCAGTGTGAAAAAGCCCCATTAAAACCATGCATAATCCCCCACATGCCTTCACACTATTTAGATTACAGACTATTTGCATAGTGCTAAACCATATGATTCATACAAAATCCCCTTTGGATGGTCTTGCTTTTTTTCTAATTTCACAAAAACCGTAACAAGTGGGGAAGAAACAGACCAAAATAATAATCCCCTCCCAGTTATTCTCTCAGTCCTGTATTGGATTTCACAACAGGCACTAACCAGATCAAACAGATCATTAAAGGGCATTTCTAAGTTTCTGGAAAGAACTCTTCCAGCCCAGTATTTATGGCAGAAACTACACATCTGCATTGGACTTCAGCATGCTCATTCACTGAGATCAGGTCTTAAAAGGGAATTCAGTGTTCATTCTCAGCGCCAGTTGTATTCAGACTCATCTATTGAAGGCTTTTCCTATGTCCTAAATAAGGAATATTTATGACAAACTGATGAATATCTTAGACGGATAGGACAGAATCAGATTTCTTTTTATTATTAGCCTTAGGGATAATTCATTGCGGGTACAATTCTTTCATTTCCATTATTCAACCAGTTCTCTCAAGATATAAAATTGTTACTGCCATGAAATCAGCCATAGAGTAATAGATATTTTTTCTGAATATTTGCATCTTAAGCCAATGTAGTAGAGATTATTAGGCTGCACATGTGCCTTAAAAAATTTAAATTTTGTTTCTGCCTCATCACTGAAAGACTCTAACACAACATGCAGTCACACTCATTGCTGTCAGTAGACTCAAGGCTGCAACCTCAGGAAATCTGCTAAATATGAGCAAGAGTTCAGTGGGTTTACTTTAATTGTCTGCTCTTCACACATTCTTAAAAGATACAATAAGACACAATAAAATATTCACCAAGGAGATATTTTGTGCTTCTAGCATGGAAAATTGATTCAGAAGATTGAGTAATTTCATATCTAAATGTGTAAGTGGAGCTAATGGACAGTGATATGCCAAATAATCTATTACCACTGAAACAAAATAAAAATAAGCCATCCCAAACCATATAATTGCCTGCAGTAAAGCACGTGTTTACTCACTGTTAATCAATACAAGGCAACTTTAAAAGCAATGGAAAGAAATTTAGTATCTCTCTTGATTTTGGGAATACACAAAAATATCAGTGAATTACACTTCATACTCCGGTTAAAAGAAATACCAAACACTGAACATAAGCCCTAGCTTTCCATTTTATAATTATTTACTATATTACATGTAATATATTAAATGCTTAAGATATTAAATACAAGAATTTTAATATTTTTTCTTTGGAAAGGAGATATTTTTCAGTTTTTTTCTTTCTTTATTCTGTTTTCTTTTTCTTCTGTTTTATTCTGCTTACACTTATTTTCCTATCTCTACTTTTCAAGAAACAGCAAAAGAATATTTAATTTAAAATTAAAACCAAACAAACATTAATCAGTGTTGTATGTTCAGCCCATCAAAAAACAGCTTTTACTTAAAAATCAAATTTAGGAATTATTTTTTTGGTTTTGGTTTATTTTTTAAATGACATGGTACTTTTGCCTTTTCTTTCTTGAATTTAGGTAATACAGCAAATGAAAAATTGAGGGCTGCATTTTATTTCACATTTTTTTTTAAATTGTCCAAAAAAATGCACACTGGATAGATAACATTAGAACAGTAACATAATCAGGGCAGATGCAGTCTTATTTTAGATATTTCATTCATAATAAAAATTCATTACTTATTCCCTCGACTGGTGACAGGGACTCAAGGAGAAGCCCATGCTGTCTTTCTGACGTTGTTAAAATAAACAAATGACATCTCTGTTTAAAAGGAACAAAATTAGAGCTCACCAAAATTCAAGAGAGCAACAGTAATTTCCGAAACATACTGCTAGTTTTCTTGCTTTCCCCTCCCACCCCCTCCTCAGTTTTTTTCCACCCTATCTTGAAGTAAAGGAGTGAGTTTCAGAAAGGAGCTCTAAATTAGCTGCATCTTCAAAATTCTGTCATCTCCATGGAGTGAGAGGCAATAGTTGAGCAAAAGAGATACTTTAAGGAGGTAATTAGCAGGAAGGCAGCAACCACTTGATACTGTTTGGCGTGATATTTTCAGTCTTCTACAAATGCAGAAGAGTTTAATAAATCACTATAACCCTCACATCTGATGAAAACGTTCACTATGCCGTGTTCTGCCTCGACATCAACTTATTTCTTATCAAACTCATTCCTGAGTTTTGCCATTGGTGAAAAGGAGCATTTGAATGGTGTAAACCACTTGCAGACTTTCCTGCAGTTGGGACACCTTTTTAAGATGCTGCAGCAAACCCCTGCCTTTAGCGTAAGGTAGCATTTCTCATTTCAGAAATCCTCCTCCCTGCACTCACAAAGTGCCTTATTGGGACATACATCAGCCTTGGCTTTGCTTGCAGCCACTAACAAACAAACCAGCCTCGCCTGCTGCTCACAACAGATACTTTATGCATTATTGCCTAATTAATCGTTGAATATAACGTCATGAATCCTTACATTTCAGTTCATACCCTTGTTAATATACAGGAATAATGTAATGTCACACAGCCATAAAATGTTACAGAGACCAAAATGAGAATCTTAGCAGGCATAAATAATGTGACATGAAAAACAACTTCTTCTTTTAAAGTATTTTCTAAACCTCATAATTTAAAAAACGCACCCTGACAATGGTGCATTTAAATTTGCATCATAGAAACAAAACCCCCGCATTATTTTTCTTAGTATGACTGAAGACTATCTCAGACGAAAGAATACTGATAGCATCTTTTCAGTAATATTTTAACTTAACCTATCAGTTATTAAATTTAAATATTTTAAATACTGTTATTTCCCATTTTACTACTTGCTAGACTACTCTAAGCTTTCACAGGAATGAAATACATAATTCTTGAAACCAGAGTAAAACTTTAACTTTTACTTTAATGAAAGTACAGGGGTAATAAATTGTGTTTGCCTTCTTATTTGTAGAAATTATAAACCTTAATAAATTATTAATGTCTTTGGAAAAAATTGAATTAAGCTGCTCATAGAAAAAAAAATAAAGGGTCTGTATGTCCTAAATTTGACTCGAATCTCAAATAGTTCTTATGTGAGACTAAGTAGTGTACCAGCCCTGCTCTGGCTCTCTGCACAGGCTCCAGTATTGTCAAACTGCCTAGCTCCAGTAGCATGTTTTACGTTCAGATGTGCTTATTGCTTATCCTAAAATACTGTATTTTTTTCCATTACTGGTCCACCCTCCTTCCTCCTTGAAGAGCTTATTGTAACTATTTATGTAAAAAAGATTTCTTTCAGCCAGCCCTACAGAGAAGTAGATCTGTGTACGCATGACACACACTTTTACTGTCGGACTCGGTTTCATTTTATTGATGCCTCAAGGACTTTTAGCTTTAAGAAGAAGGGAGCTGAAATGTCAGATATTTTATTCTTTTAATGTTCCATTTATGTCCGGCTATTCTTGTGTCATTCCATATTGAGTTCTCCTGAGAATTCAAGTCAACACCCAAAGACAGATTCATCATGCAAGAATTAAAAAAATAGATACTATCACAAAGCATTGCTTATAAACTCCAAGGATGTCTAATATCAATCTGCAAAAATAAACCAATCTTCAGTATTTTACACAGCTTTAGTCAAACACATTAACCAACGCATTTTTCAGTCATTCAGAAATGTATCACATATACAGTGTCTGCCCTGGCTCCTCCAGGCTGTAAGCTATCCAGAACACCCGTTCAACAAAAATATGGCAAAAAGAAACTGGTAGTAAGCTGCAAAATAATTAATTCTTAAAACCTATAGATGTTGTTTTCCTTTCAAAAACAGGCACCACAAAGTCACTCACAATGCATTCACTGTTTGATTTTACTTTTAAAGAAACTAAATTCATTTGTGAAAACACTGATGCACAACATGATTCTCCAGTTGAGAAAGAGCATTCAGCTCAAAGATGTTCTCCCAAGCTTAAAATGTAAGTGAAGATTTAGATGGAGAAGCATTTTTTGAAACTGATTTATAAATCTGTATTCAGAGGACTGGGTGGGGTAAAGCTTATAATGGAAAATTGCAGCAATCTTAACATTAGGAATGTGAAATGTCTGGTCTTAATAAACCAAGTTTTCAGGCATCGTGAGTTGTTTCAAAGGACGATAGCAACTTACAAACAATTCAGCTCCATTAAAATGGCAAATTGAACATTCCCAATTCTTCAGACTGCTGCAATGAGTCACAAGTCTATAAAATAGCCGACATGAAAGATTCCTCCTTGAAGGTAACAAAGTTCAGGTGAAGACAGACAAGGAAAAGTGGAGAAGGAAGAAGATAACCATCACATGTGTGTTTGCTCTTTCATACAAACAGAATATTGAACTCTCATTTCTGCAATTATGTGCTATTTTTAAAAAATGTACTTTTCTACACTTTAAGCTGATTTGACTGACAAAGTTAACAGTTCATTATGTAATCACTGTTTTAGCAGCTTGGGGAGGGGGAAATACCTAAGGACTAAGAATAATTCCTGAGGTCCCATTATTCAGCTGTGAGGTATAAAAGCAGAACACTGATTTGCATTTTGAAATTTTGTCCCTGTTAAGTCTTGCGGTGTGCTATTGCACCAGCCCCAGGCATGTGTGGGAATGCAGCAAATCCCCCAGTTTTGTTCAGTCTAACAGGAAACCATTCCCTCGCATCCCTCACTGGCAGCCGCCCTCCCACCTCCAGCTCGAGTGATCTGATGAAACCAGCGAAACCCTGCTAGGATGCGGAAGAAAAGGACTGACATCTGAATAACTAACAATGCACTGCCTCTCAGGCAGACAGCAGGGAAGTTCCTTCAGCCCTGTTTGATCTGCTTCGCTGGCATTATTGCAGAAAGCTGGTTTTTCATTAGGTAAGAAAAACAAACAACCCCAAAGTTGTGATGCAGCCTAAGTGAGGTTACAAACGCACCCTAACACAATGAATGAAGAGAAAATAGATGGTGTAATACAGAAAGGCCCAAGACTTGCAAGTGGAAAAAAGTATAAATTACTATTTTAATTAATTTCCTAATGTAAAACACAGCTGTAGTAATGTTGGCAAATATCACCTGCCTGTTTTAAGTTTGTTAAATGAAATCATGCTCTTTAATTGGGTCTTAATGTACAAAAGTATGTTTTATTTACTTTTTATTACAATATCAGTATTTTAACTTTCAGTTTGCTTGTGCAAAAGCTTTATAAATTACTTGAATCACTTAAATCTGAATACTATAATCTGCAGTTACAATGTACCAGTTTGAGTTTCAACAATTAAATGCCTTTTTTGTGGACTCCCGCTGCTATGTGAACTAGCTGTAGGCTATTAAAATAATGAGTCCGGACTGAGTCATCTGATCTCAGCCTTGGTGCAAAGCCTGAGGAAAAGGACTTAGCCCACAATTCCTAGTCTGTTTACCAGACTAAGACCAGACTGTTGGAAGCGTTACCCCAGCGCTCCCTTCCCCCCGCCCCCCCGCACATGGCCGGGGAAACGCGGTGTCACAGAGCCCTCTGCAGGCAGGGCCACCGCCCGCACCGCCGCACACCCCCGGTCCGTCCTGCTGCCCCCATCACTGCCCATCCCACCACCGCACACCCCCAGTCCGTCCTGCTGCCCCCATCACTGCCCATCCCACCACCGCACACCCCCAGTCCGTCCTGCTGCCCCCATCACTGCCCATCCCACCACCGCACACCCCCAGTCCGTCCTGCTGCCCCCATCACTGCCCATCCCACCACCGCACACCCCCAGTCCGTCCTGCTGCCCCCATCACTGCCCATCCCACCACCGCACACCCCCAGTCCGTCCTGCTGCCCCCATCACTGCCCATCCCACCACCGCACACCCCCAGTCCGTCCTGCTGCCCCCATCACTGCCCATCCCACCACCGCACACCCCCAGTCCGTCCTGCTGCCCCCATCACTGCCCATCCCACCACCGCACACCCCCAGTCCGTCCTGCTGCCCCCATCACTGCCCATCCCACCACCGCACACCCCCAGTCCGTCCTGCTGCCCCCATCACTGCCCATCCCACCACCGCACACCCCCAGTCCGTCCTGCTGCCCCCATCACTGCCCATCCCACCACCGCACACCCCCAGTCCGTCCTGCTGCCCCCATCACTGCCCATCCCACCACCGCACACCCCCAGTCCGTCCTGCTGCCCCCATCACTGCCCATCCCACCACCGCACACCCCCAGTCCGTCCTGCTGCCCCCATCACTGCCCATCCCACCACCGCACACCCCCAGTCCGTCCTGCTGCCCCCATCAGCGCCCATCCCACCACCTCACACCCCCAGTCCGTCCTGCTGCCCCCATCACTGCCCATCCCACCACCTACTCATCACAGGATGGCGGAAAACCCGCACCAAGGGAATCTGTGGATTTAGGGTGCCCTGAAGATCTCACTTTAAAAATGTGTGGGTTTGTGATGCCAGGTGACACAAGGGAAGGGAACTCAGTGGACTAGATAGGTCTCCTCAGCTTGCACGCCACAAAAACACCACACATTTGACCACACCAAGGATGCTTCAGACAATTTGGCCTCATGAAACTCCATAAATGTGAAACTCTCTATCAGTGACAGTAATGAGGAACAAAATCTAAAGTCTTCCCCTGCTTCACAGAATGGATGAGGTTGGAAGGAATCATCTGGTCCAATCTCCCTGCTTTAGCAGGGTCATCCTACAGCACACAGCACAGGATGGTGTCCAGACAGCTCTTGGATATTTCCAGTAAGGGAGACTCCGCAACCTGGCAACCTCCCTGGCCAATCTGTTCCAGTGCTCAGTCCCTCACACAGTGAAGTTCTTCCTCATATTCAGGTGGCATTTCCTGTACTTTTTTTGCCCACTGCCTCTTTTCCTAAACCGTCCACTTTCAGAGAAATACCATCTGCAGCACCTGGCACAAAGGGAACAGGAAAACAATCTGACCTCTCACACCCTCCAGAGGAATCCAAAAGCACTGCCATTCACTTTTATTTTCAACAACACAAAATGCATCTTCCTACAATGTCAGTGTATGAAATACAGAAACACACGGCACGTGCACATGGTGCTGTCTAAAGCAATACCTATCTCAGCTCGAACTCCAGCTGGTATCCAGGGACTGCTGTAATCTGCACTAGCTTTAAGTTGGTTTGTGTGCCAAAACATATAATTTATCTACTTCCTTGATCTTTCTGCAGTTTTGGATGCTGTATGAATAGGTGAAGGGAAAATAATTAAATGGAGAACTTTCTCTAATGAATCTCTGCAGCTTTTTTAATAATTTACCATCATCATTTTCACTTACCACTCTGGAAAAGATCTGACCTCTACCTTTTACACTTTCGTTCTTTACACTTCAATCATGTCTACATGTATTATAAATCCATTCCAGAATTTCTGCCTTGTTCTCCAACAACTTTGTTACACCCAAGTGACATGCATACTCTCTGCATTACCAGTGTCATTCCACCACTCCCTTTGACTGTGGGTCCTTCTGATCTTAGCCCTCTCTGTTTCATACCTCTCCAATTTAGGTCTTCTGCCCTGATTAAGAGTCCATATCCTGAATTTAAGTAGTACTGTATTGCTGCTTGTACATGTGTTCATCTATACACACACACACATTAATGGATGCACATATACATATGAATTAAATACATGTTTGTATATTAAATATATGTGTATTCTTTTTCATTTTAACAGCCAAGTGAAAGCAGTTTTTTTGAGGGCCAAAATAATTAAATAATGAAGTGTAAAAAATGTGTGGCCAAGATAATACAAATTTTGGAGAGCCGTTACTCAGGCAGCACATACCTAACAGGATTCAGCACACAAAATAGAACTAGCAATTTCTGTGATTCCTGATGGTTCTCTAAGGTAAGCCCTGATGAAAGAATCTGTTTTGAGAAGAGGACCACAGAACTTATATAAAGACAGAAAATGTTCTAACCTGTCCTGTAATTTTCAATTTTCGAAACATTGTTTAAACTCTAGACAAGTTTGCAAATAAACCTTGAGAATATCTTAAAAGATCAAAACCCAGAAAGTAAAAATAGCGAAATGTAACTATTAATCAAGATTTTAAATAACCATGATAAAGTGTGGTAGTCTCTGACATGATTTTTGAATTTCTGAGGTTGTCAATAATGAGGCACGATGCCATGCATGAAGAACATTGACCTGCATCCCTTTCTAGTTCGGAAACTGTTGCCAAACAGAGGAAACGTGGCAGAGAAATTTTAGCAACATCCTCAAAACACCACTACCACTGTCTCCATTCTTCAGTCAGTGCCTAAGCCTCTATGCCACAGTATCTTGGAACATGTTCAAATTTCAGATTTATTTCAACAATCTGCAAAAAGCTAGTCTAAGAAAATGCTTTAAGTGCAAATTTCTGCTCATCCTATGTAGATCCTAAACCACACCAACAACCTCAGTGCAAATATTAGCCACATTTAATAGCTGGCCTGACCAGCTACAGGGACTTGAAACCTCCGGCCCTCTCAACACAGTGGTTCCCACAAGCATATGCTTAGTGGTTCCTTGATGGTCTACAAACTTATATTAAACAGCAGTTCATTAGATGCCAGAGGGTAAAATTTGGTGCATTATGGCCTAAGAAAATACTGAGTGTTGACTCTGGTCTGCAAAACTGCCATGCTAGAGAACCACTGTCTGGGCTGAAAGGCACACGGCCAGGGTTTGTTCCCACTTCTGGCCCGAGCATCAGACACGAACCTGTATGAGGGCATTTCTCAGCTGTTCGTCTCACCTCAAATGCTGACCTGGGCCAAGTGGCCCCCCCTTGGTGAGGGGCAGTTCTCTCACATCAGCAACACCATGTAGAAGGAGAGAGCTAAAAGGCAGACAATTAAATAACTTCTTGTTGCTTGCTCTTCACAAAAACTTCACTAACTTTCCTTTATGTATTAACACAGTACTGTCTTTGGAAATGAGGACTTAAAATATCTTTAGCATATTGATTTCCAGATTTAATTTTGCTCACAGGGGCTAAAAATCTATTAAACCTTCCCACTCTCCCTTCTGCTCTGTCCACTTTCCAAGTCTGTTTTGGCATATTCCTACCACATAAACTAACCACCAAATACCGAGAGACTAAAGAGATACATATCCTTTTCTATTTTCCCCAAAACCTATATCAAGCACCAGAGGAGACATTTTAAAATCTACAGACGTGGAAAACAACCTGGACTGCTGTTAATCTAAGTCAATAATAGCTACCCTTAATGCTTTTCATCCATCAGTCAACATCTGTGGTAAAAAGCTTAAACACTTACAGTATAATGCACTGACACAAAATACTTTGCTTCTTGCAAATTTTTAAACAAGAGTTTTTAACCTTCAAATAATTTAATCCTCAAAAATGTTTCAGCTGTTTCTAGGGCCAGCTCCTTAAAATAAATTTTTTCCCTTCATTTCTCTATTTATCTATCAAACAAATTCTAAAGGCCGTTTTATGAATAGGATCCAAGTAGAGCTCAGATCATGGTTCCGAATGGATTTCCAAAACCTATTTTATAGAGATGTTATGAAATACAATGATAATAAATATTATACAATTTTCCCTGGAGCTGACTTCCTAGAAACACTGAAAGACAGCTCTAATCAGTCTTTCACAATGGAGGGGGACAAAGAAACTTTTCAAAGAAAGGAGAATTTTTTTTTAACACCTGCAAATGCAAAAGTTGTGTGATGATCTGCCTCCCCTTAATCATTATCTTTTTCCTTCAATGTTAGTGTCCTTTTCCTATCCAAACTGATTTTATAAGATATGTTTTCATTCACGGAAGCTAATTTTCACTCGAACTGTCAATTCTTTATAATAAACTCTCAGCAGGACTAAACAATATAGGAACAGTACTTTGCAACAAATTTTACTGAAGAACTTTTAAGGCTACTGGGATTTTTTGGATACTCAGGTAGGCTTGCCCCTTGATGCAGACTGCTTTCGCTGAAGCAAAGAATTCTGAAATTGCCCTTGAATACCATTTTCCTATGTGAGTTGCATGTAAACTCTCACATATAATCAACTGAAATACTTAAAACTCCTTTCCACCCCCTGAGTAACTCATGTCTTTTGTGCTGCATTGAGAGGAAAGAGCAAGAAGATCCTTTATGCAGGGTCCATACCTTTTTTAAAATAGGAGGCTCATAAAGGCCTGAATTTTAAAAGGCAAAACTTGAATTTAATAAAACTTATTAATTTTAATGACAGATATGAAAATTAGAGTAATCAAAGTTATTAACTTAAATGTAAATAAAAAATAAATTACACTGATTTTGATATTTGTCTGAAAGCTCTATTTGTCCCTTAAAAACAAACAGATCCAGTCACTTTTCAAAAGCTGTTGAGTAATTACTGCAAAGCTGTCAAACACTCAACTCTGGTAACCCTGAATAAGATTTTCAGATTTATCAGAAATTAGGATGGATATTGCTGAACATACTCCTGAGCTGAAGCATTCTTTATCCTAGCAGCATCAAAAGACTAAATAGATACCCTATTTTTATTTGCTTTTGCTGCAAATTACTGTTAAGTCCCNAAAAAAAAAAAAAGAAAAGACAAACCACCACCAAGAAATGCGTATTTGCAGTAAAAAGCCTGCGACATTTAGCACCAGAAGTTATCCCTCCCTTGCCCCCAAGTTAACTCCTTCCCCCTTAGGTAATAAACTTCACAGTGATACAGGCTGATCTGTTTGCAGGGGTGACATAGCAGCCACTTGGCTGGAGCTCCTCAGCACCATTTTTATCCTCATCTCCCACTGACACTGGAGTAATTGAAAACACTTGCACGAGGTGCTCAGCAACTTGCAAAATCAAATCCCAACGCCAGCGAGCTTCAGCACTGCTCGAATGCAGTGAAGTGAAACCACCACGGTCACCCCAGCACTTGAGTGGGAGCCAAGGTAAGTGGAATAAGATGGGAGTGCTGCCACAAAAGGGCTCGATACTGAGGGTGTTCTCATTCTTGTCAGCAGCAACTCGAAACAGCGTATGGCAACCTGACGGGACAAGAAGCTGCAAAGATGGCTCAGAATGTGCAGACTGGGCAGGATAGAGAAGTTAGGAGGAGTTAAGGTCCTTAAGAACAAAGTCCCATGGTAACAGAGAAGGAGAGTTGATTAAAACTCAGCTACTGTAGGGGAAGCTCCGTGATAAGAAATAAATAGATAAAATGACATTCTGATTCTGAAGAGCTGTCCCCTGATACCTGTCCCTCAATTATCAGGATTAGTAAGGCATTGCCCAAATCTCTAGTTAAAAACTAAAGCATGTCCGTGTGCACCCAAGAACTCAGTGAGAAAACTCTCTAAATAATGATCACTTGGCTCTCCCAGCACCTTCCCAGCTGGCGGGGAGCATCCCTGATCTGATAGTGCACAACTGAAGGCACATCTTGGTACACCGTGTGCCTCAGTGTACCGGACTGCCAAGGGAATGGCAGCTGCCCAGCAGCTGGCACAGCACGTGGGACTGCAGTCCCAGCAACATCTACTGGCTGCTCCTCCAGACTCACAGGCGTATTGCAAATTCTTATGCTCCAGAGTGTAACTTCAAAAACATCCATCGTTTCCTCATTTAGAACATGGGAGAGGACAGGTGATAAGGATTAAGAGAAAATAACGTTTGAGTATTTTCAGCCCATCAAGGAAAGCCACACCACAGTCTCACGATTTTATGGTAGAAACATGAACATGAAAAGCATAAAATTTAAAGAAACTCTGAGAGAAAAGAACCAAACCCCCTGAACACCAGCCCTCCTGTCCCCCAAACCACAAAACTGATGTAAGAGTGGAGGAGGAAAGCTACTCGCAGTAATATTGGCAGTGATGAGCAAGCAAGAGCTAATGGAAGAAACAGAACACTTCCATCAGCCATGACATCAGGCTGTCAAAAACAATCTGACTGTTATCACAATAAAAATCCATTCAAGTAAACAAATCAAAAATAAGGATCAGAACAGAAAGCTCAAGACTCAGTTTACCAATGGATTAACGACTATCATTAGCTGGGAACACTCTAAAAAAACAACCTAAGCAAGCTAAAACATTATTATCCATAATAATTGGTTCACTACTGAGAATGCTGCCTCTCTGCCAAAATCTAGTGCTAAACCAGATAGACATGTTCTGTTCATTTTCTTTCCAAGAGTTAATGCAGTGGTTGACTTCTCTTCTTAAGCCTTTGGCTATCACAGCAAATTAGAAACTGGAATATAACTCTTTATAATTTTTACCCATTAAAAAAAGGAGTCTTCTCCAGAGCACACAAACAGCACAATAGCCACAAAAGCTCTTAACTTTTCAAAGAGTAAATAAATGATCACTGTGGATTATAAACATACATAAAGGCCCTTCAATTTAAATAAACAGAGGGATAACATTATCTAATGGATGGGAATTGGAAACATTCTGGCTTCAAATTAAAAAACCTAACACCTAGTTAACAATAAGGAAGATTTACCAAGTGAAATTAAGTCTTTCATTTAGCTTCAGACCAATATTGGATGTTTTTCTAGAATATACTTATTACATCAAATCACAAATTACAGAGTTCAGGCCGTACTCACTTCTGCTGCAAAAGAGTGCAATTGCGTTGCAGATGTGGTGAGGGCACTTCCTTGCCTGTGTTATGTCTAGGTAACCATAAGGATCCATTCTGTACTATCAAAAACTTTGTAAAGCCTGATACAGATATAATTGATCAGGGGCCTGTCCACAGCTTTTAATTGTGAATGTCCCTCATCAGCTATTTGAGAGAGCTCACACTCCATGATGTGAGCAGGAAAGAATTACTGCATGTTTGGGAAGAACTGCCTTCCATTAGCTACTGAGATCAAGTTAATCTTTCAAAGTCCCCACCAAGTCATCTCCATGGAATACACATAAACGTTCTCATCTACATCTCCAGCCCACTGTGCTTCGCTCACCTAATCCTGCTGGTTTATTCCACTGATATTGCCCTTGATTAGAGAGAGCGGATTAATTTGACTAGTCTGAACTATCTCCTTGAAAAACACCTCTCTCCTCCACTGATTAAAGAGGGAGGCAGTTCAGCCTTCCCTGGGCAGTCTAATCCCTATTTTCTGTAAACACCTTCTCAATATCAACTACCAGATACTTATCAACAAGATACCACCGACCAGACTGGCAACCTTTCACAGCATGGTTCATTTTACTCTCTACATTAGCAGTCCCCTCCACATCCCCTCCAATTTTTACTACAAAATTTCAAATCAATTTGCCAGGGAAATTACACAGCAGAGGTAAGGTAGGAAAGGGAAACCTGAATTTCACAAATAATTTTTCAGGTTAAGTATACACAGGATACGCAGCATGTGCCACCACTCTTAGGAATCTACAGACTTGGCCTCTCAGGTATGTGTTGCTGGGACACAGCTTATCCCATGAGACCACAAGTAAAAACTACCTTCCTACTACCAGATACTTAGGGAAAAGTACTTACATAACTGTACAAGATGAGGCCACATGTCTGTGCTTCAGGCAAATTTCAGAGAGCTTCCCTTAACACAGAAGACATACAGTAAGAATTTTTGTTCCAATTTGCTAAATAGAAGACCATAAAAGGTATATAGTATCAATACTGCAGTTGGCTTCATATGGTGGTTCTTCATTGTCATCAAAAGACTCTTCTGTCACTGCAGAACTAAATTTAATAATTAAGCAATGGAAAAGTTTTTAGGTGCAAAACCTAGCCTTTTAAGAAAGATGAAGAATAGTTGCTTCTGTGGTGGTTTTGTTCCACTTTTCTTTTTCTTTTAATTGAAAACTTGGGGATAATCAAGACAAACAGCTCAAAATACCATAAAGTTTTGGCTCTATATATATATGTCCTATTTATTTCCACTCTGGAATAAAGTGCTTTCAAATATTCTGCCTATTTCACCATGTTGTTCTGAGTTTTGCAATTCTTAGTCAAGGAAATGAACATCACTAAGAAACTAGTAACTACATGTGGGAATAAACAGCTGAATCAGAACATACTTTTCCCACTCCTCTGTCATCATCGTCCAGGAACTGATGAAACAGCCCACAATTGGTTTCTCTGTTGGGATAATCATCACTTCTGGGTCTATAAGATAGGATCTCAATGTATTCTTTAAAAAAAATAAAATAAAAAAAAATTAAACCAGGACATGCAGAACTCTGTTGAGTACAGGGGGGGAAGACTAATCTGAAATTTGTTATAAAGGTCAAGCTGAATCTGGGAAATTCTGAGTTTCTTCTCACATGCACCAGTGAAACAGGGGCACACATCTTACAGCATGAGAGATGGCGGCGCAGAGAAAGAAGCAACTAATTTAATGTTCACTGGAGGAAACCTCTGCTGATATCTCAAACAAAACTAGTTTCTATTTTACTTACTTGCAGGTGAGGCTGCAATACAAGAATGTGTCTAAATGTCTCTTCTTGTTGAACTCAAGTAGGGAATTTTCTTTCCAATGTTAATGGGATTATTTATATATTTAACGGTTAAATAAGATTTTCTTCAGGTCTTTCCTAAATTTAAGGCGCTCTGTTTTCACTTAAGGAACAGTCTTCTGCCAGTATCTTTTGGTACATTTGCAACTGCTGAACAATGATGTGACAATATAATTGCTAACGTGCCTTAAGACTAGAATAAATACATTATTAATAATATTTTATTTAGGTATAGTCATATTTTTCTTAACATTTACAGAGATCTTGAATCATGGCATATAATGAATTTTATTAGATTTCACAAGTTGCAGAAGATGTCTTCCATCAAACTAAGTCCAAATTTATTGCTGACAGTCCTTTGCAATTTATGCTCTGATGAGAAATAAAACAATTCTAATGCAGGCTGTTCTAAGTACATTTTAGCCTAATCCACTACAACATATTTTATTTGGCTCTCAAGTTTTAAGCTTTTACACTTTCAGGACTTGATTACTCTCATATGTTATAAATTGCATCTGGAGCTAGGCAACGGTATATCCTTTTTCAGATCCCACGTTCCTTCTCCACTTGTTCACGTGGTCCTCCACTTAGCCAAAAACATTGCAGGGCCCTTGCCATTGCCTGAATAATTGGGCTGCCTAACCAAAATCCATTAAAAAAAAACCCAAACCCATTCATCCTTAAGGATTCCCTGAGTGCTTTTAAGAAAAATAAGAAACAGCTTTACATGGGGAATGTGTAACTTGTCTTGTAAACTCTCTCACCCAGTGCACATAAGAAAACAGCACAGGAAAGGTAAGAACACAGTCTCAGACTGTCTCTGTCCTCCCCATTTTCATCTCTCAAGAGCATCCTAAAACCATGTAACGACACCTCAACTCTCAAATAATTCTAAATAGCCTCTGTGCAATTTCAGGTGTAAATCTGAAAAAAACCATAACAAAATCAAGCTACTTTTATGTACTGTATTAGCTTTACTGTTTTTTTATCCTTCAGCATCTTTATTATCGGCTACAGCCTTGTGATAACTGGCACTCGGCTTTGCAAATGAGACAAGGTGAATGCTTGCAAAGAGGTTAAATTGTGGAAATTTAAAATTTTACTAATGCCTCCCATTTCATGGACCTGCTATTTCTTCATAATGAAGCAGCCAAAATGAAAGATGTTTTAAATGTCAGGTCCCAAACTCAGTCCCTGCAGATGCTGTGTTACAACCATGGGGCTATTCTTTTGAAAAGCATCATGCTACAAGAAGTCTCCCCCAGGTGTGGACAGGATCCAGAATCCAGTGGTTGTCCCACCAGTAACTTGTGTGTTATCCGGAGTGGAAGGCAGATGTCCATACCATGTCCAGGCACCTCATATGGATGTGGAAATACAGAATAAATAACACTAACCAAATTACGTGTATCTGCTAGCATAGCTTTGCTGCAATTCAGTAGTTATATTTAGGTTAGTGACATTAAAAAACACAGAAAACTTCTCCATGATGTGTTTGGGATTCCAAATATGATGAAGCTAAGTCTGCTTGCCTGCATTTCAGAGCTAATGCTGAATTTTAATATGTTTATGTTTTCCAAAAAATCAGGCTCATTGTTGAGTATCCTTTGGATCCAGCTAAGAGATAATATTTGACGCTAATACTTTTCCTGGACATCACCTTTTTCAAACGAGTTCCATCTCAGTAAAAACTATCAGAAGCCTCTGCTCTGCTGGTAGGCCTAAGTGGATAATCCAAGAGTCTCTTACCCAGCTCCCACACACCCCTTGGCACTGTGGTTTACACAAGGTGCTCAGCTGCCCATGCAGGGAAATGTCTTTTTAATAAAGTGCAATGGCTCTGTATCTTAAAAGAGTGCAGTAAAGGGATCCAGTAAAAGAAAAAAAGAAAAGAAAAGAAAAGAGAGAGAGAGAGAAAGAGAGGAAAATAAAAGACCCAGCATTATGTTATCAATATTAAGTGCCAGAAGTCAATGACACTATTACTGAATAATTATTGAAAAATAATTGACATATAAATACTTTCAGTGTTACAACATGTTATTTTAATGGTTCTGAGAAGTCCTTAAAAACATTATTGCTGATTATCCCTCTTTAGCAGCTCTCCCTGGATGCAGCCTCTCACTCTCCCACCATCCCTGCTGAGGTGATGGTTTTGCAATCCCCTTGCCTGGCCCAGCTCCTCGCAAGGCAAATGGTTCCACCTTTCATTCCACACCAACCTGCGTCTTCTCACCACTGTCTCTTCCCAGCAGAAGTGTTTGTGTGCTTGTGGGCAAGCTGGAACATGGACCTGGTCCAAGTGAAAGCTAACCCAACCAAAACCTCGTCAGAACCACAAAGTCAGCACACAAAGGAAACAGGCAGCCTGAACAGGGAGAGGCAATCATCCCTTTCTCCAGCAGCACCGAGTTATGCCAAATGAAAGTGATGACAAGTTTAGACTGACTTGCCTCATCACAGACACTTTCCACATATTCCTCAAATTAATTTTTTTGCATGACAAGTCTTTCCATTGCCTGTTCCCATTTATTAATTCAGACATTGGGCTGGACGTACACCATGGGAGCAATTTCTGAGATACATTTCAGAAAAGGAAAGGACTTCAACTGCACAAAAACCAAAACGCTATTTGTCACCACGTCATTTCCCAATTGTGAGTCCACTACCCATCTAGCTTAAATTAAAAAGTTCTGTAAAGAACTGAACTAATGAAGCTGGATTTCCTAAGGACATACAAACCACTTCCTTCAACTTCCTACTGCAATAAACACCAGCTCCTCCTGTGTCTTCTGTAATTCCCTCCTCTTGTCTTCATTTTCCTGTGACCCACTCCCCTCCGCATTTAGACCCAGATCTTCTTTCATAGTGTTTATAGTTGTTTCAACCACAACTGTAACCTCAGACAAATGTCTAGATAGTCACTGTAACCCGCTGACTTTCAATAGCTACTAAGTTTTTTGAAAATGAGGCCCATGCAAAGGCATATATACAGTTGGGTACTTCAAACCTCTAGTCACTTAGGAATCCTTATATGAACTCCTGACTCCTGGCATTGAACCCAGAATCCCACCGACCTCAGCCAGTACCCCGGGGAAACCTTTTGAGGATGGGCTGGGGTTTGCACTCAAGCCAGACCTTGGCAGCATGTAGGGAAAAGTTTAAACCTGTGCAACTTTCACCTGTGGAACTGGAGTGTGACCCTTCCTAGGAGAAATGGTTGAGGCATACCATGCCTGAATCCCCCACCATGTTCCCAACCCCTGTGATGGAAAAAATCAAAAGTTTGTGCAGGACAGGAAAGTCCAACTGGAGTTTTTCTTGGAAGAAGCTGATCTTGAAGCCAAGCAGGCTCTTAGGATCACCAGGCATGCACTTAGCAGGTCACACATGTCACTCCTCAAAACCATGCAGTTTACAGGTGGTGGAATTTGGAGGCAGCAGGGGACACAGAGAAGACTGTGGCTTAGCCACACCATACCACACACATCTACACATCATCATGGAGAACGCTGTCCTCTTCTCTGCCTTTCAGGTGCTTCTAAAGTGGTATTAGATAACCAAATCCAATAAATAAGTTTAATAGTATATTCTTATTCACATGTAGGTGTAGAATTCTTTCACTGAGAGATAACAAATTAATAAATTCCTCCCCCAGATTTTCTACTTAATTGTTATTTAAAAAGACATTTCCATGGTTAAAAAAATTAAAACATTATGTTACACTTTAGTACTTATTATCTAACGTGCAATTTCAAGGGCAAATTTTTTAACGGAGCATTTAAGATGCTTTCTTAGGAAGTCTGGGTCTTTGATGTTAAATTTATGATCAGTCATTGCTTGACATTTGTAATTAATATGCTAGGTGATTTTCTGACTTGCTGTTCCAAGAGCCATTATTATTTGTAGTCTGCCAGAGTAACACATAAATTATGAGCTATGTTCACCTGTAATAGACTGAAATGAAACTTCAAAAATGACATTTATGAAGAAAAATGACAAAGTCTTTTCCACCATGAGAATGGGCATATCACACAGTCTGAAGAAGACTTGGAACAGAAAAAAGTTTAAGTTATGTATTTTGAACTACCTGCCTGCCAAAAATAATTATATGCTTAAGAATAGATTACTCTTTAGTTGCAAGGTCTCATAAACTGGGCAATGTCATGTACAATGAAGGAGGAATTTTACACACACTGTAATTTTGTTTTGCCTGCTGAACACTATGCACTACCATGCAGTCATTTTTCAAGACAGTGATGCGTATTAGAACATCAAGAAAGATCTTCTAAAGGAATGAAAAAAATTACCTCCCTGAAACAGAGCATGAACTATTTGTAAGAAAACCCCCATGCACATAAGAGGTTTCATCTTCTTCTAAAAAATTTTATTTAAAAATCAACCTAGCCTTGTCTTTTAATTAGAAAGCTATACTGAAGTTTAATTCTTAGATATTGTATAATAGGAAATTTCAAACCAGAATGAATCAAGGCAAAAGCAGAACCTATTTAAACCAGACACTTGCCAACCATGTACCTTGATGATTGAGACAGGAAAAGCATTGTGTGGAAGAACATGCCCAAGCTTTTACTAGGTATTAATTTGCAAGTCTAAAACAGCAAAACATTCTTCAAAGCTGTTGTCCATTATTTTTACAGAAAAAAGGTGTGCACATGCTAGGCAAATGCATTTAGAAATCCTAAACCTTCAAGGGCTTTTACACAATAATTCAAGTAAATGGAGAATAGGCAATATGTACTTCACCGGGTAATAAATAAAAGAGCTTTCATTAAAATTTTTTTTTTAAAAAGCCATCAAAACAAAAAACCAAATGAAATGCCTGAAGTAAGTGCCATGAGTCTGTATTACTAGGTATGCTAAGTAACCCCATACTCCACTAACTTCAGGTGAGAATCCGAGATTCTTCCTGAGAAGTGCAGCTCCGAGGTTCCTCTGCAGAGCTCTCCTGCTAGCGAGGGCAATGCTCTGGAATCTGGGTGTCCCCAGCCCTAACACAGTTCAAGGGCAGAGGAGAGAAACAGAACCAGCTATGCTAAGCATATTCTAGCAGATACATGCATGGAGAAAGGCATCCTCTAAAGCAAAGGGTGAATCCTGGTTTCCCCCCCCAGTGTGGGGTCATCCGCAGGTGACCTGTGTGGATCAGCAGGAGTTTTGCTCGAGCTGAAGTGTGGATGTACTCAATCACTGTGTGCACCTTTAGGTGTAATGTAAGTGTGGTGTTTTAAATTTCTGAGTAAAAAAAATCTGTAACATGGATTAGAAAAAACCCCACATTTTTCAGGCAGACCTAGGCAATTCAGAATACCTTTAACTTAAATAACTACTCAAACTGTGACAGCTTAAAAAGGCCTAAACCACAAACCCAAAATGAAATGACCAAAGTGAAAACTAAACCAAATTTTGTCCTTCCCATATTTCAGCCTGAAATAAGCGAAAACACCAAAGCATAGCTTAAGTTTTCTGCCAATTTTTCGGTTTTCTCTCATGAAAAAACCTAACTTTAGTACTTCCAAGTATTAATCAGAACATTTCGACAATTTTAGTTTGGAAAATATGAAGCATACACAGTTCCAGGGAATAACCTTGTAGGGCTTTGTTTTGTTTTGTTTACATTATGCAACCAACTTTGCCTCATTCATTTACGTCCAAGCAAGGGAGTCTGTCACTGCTATCCCTCACTCTCTATACATTACTCTTTCCCTTGCTCCTCATGTGCAACCCACAGGGCATAGGTACAAAACAAAAATATCCATCTCAAAGGAAGCTCTGGGCAAACTGCAGACTGAAGCCACAGCACCTCTCCTCTTAATTCTTGTACTGTTCTTTGCTAGCCCATAATCTTGGGGTTACATTTTTTGCCCAGGTTGTGGAGACTAAAATAGGAGTGATAAAACCCCTGAAGTTACAGATGCCAAAAGAATTGCTGTAAATACCAGGGCAGTAAAAGTTTAACCAAACAGTCTCAGATTAACAAATACGTCTGCAGCTTTACTACTACTGATAGCATTATTGGTACTGCAACTATATAATTATTTTTTCCTGGTCTTAAAAGGTTTAGACTTTAAATTAGCACAGCCAATGCATTCAGCCTACAAAAACATGTCTGTCCAGATTGAGGATATTTTTTTGCACACTTGTGGACAAGATGTTGGCTTCATTTTACAACCAACATCTTGTCCACATCAGGGGAGCGTTCTCACACAGACATGCATACCATGTGGGCTACCTGCTGAGTTTTGGCAAGCTTGGCAGGCTGCAGAGCATAAAGGGTAGGCAGTTGTAGTGGAAAAAACCTTCATGGGAATTTTTTTTTAATGTTGTGAAAAAAGAAATAGGAAAAAAAAGCAAACTGTTTCCCAATGAACCACACTGTGAGCTGGCATAAGGAAGATAAGGGCAGGAAATTGGATGTAAAACTAGTGCATAGGTCCTTTCACAGAGGAGGCACTCTGCAAGTTGCCAATGTGACATACACATTTCTTTTCTAAAATTCAGCCACTTTTTTCTTTTTAATTAGCCATATGGAAAGTTGAAAGACTTGTGAACTTACAGCATCAATCCCACATGTTGAACTTAATTTTGGAGAGGTTTTACTCGATCTTGTGTCTTTAATTTATTTTTATACTCACATTTATACACCGTTAGACAAAATAACACACGTAGAGCAAGATACGCCTTATGCTATGAGCATAGCTCAGAATTACTTAGCTCTTATATAAAGGCGCTAAAGTGTTTCAAATTAGGAGATGAAGTGCACCCTACAAGCAGTTACGTTTTAGTGTTCCACCTTAGTAAATTTTACAAATATTGGTGTAGCCAACTATTCTTAGTTTCCTGGTATGATCTAGAAAGCAAAGCAGAATAAAAACGATTGAAGCACTAAAAACAGCCACTGCCAAAAGAAAAAATGCAACAGCACCACCTAAGGCCCATCTAAGACAGTGCAAAAAGTCACGGAGGTGTTACACATCCCTTATTCGTATTTATACAGCTGTAACATGCATTATAAAATTGTAGCATGGTATTTCTTCATGCCTTGAGTATTGGCTAACCAATTCCTTATACCCATTTATTCACATTTGGATTTCCATACAGTTCACAGTACTGTATGAATCAAAGGTTCAACTGTTAAATACATTTATGCACCTCATTTTTCCACTCTGAAATTAAGTGATATTGTATTTCAAACACATCATGGGAAAGAAAATTCTTAAACCATTTTCAACTATTGTGACGAATCATCTAGCCTAGCTGCCACTGGTAAAGTTTTGGAGCACACAAGTGCCCCCTGGTGCAGAAATGTTATTTTCTACAGTAACTGAAGCATCAAGGTGACTACAACTTCAAGTGAAGAACTTTTTTCCAGTTTCCAGCCTCAGAAGATCTATGAACAAATATGCAAACATTTGTTCTGCTAGCTATGTGATTCTTTACTTTGGATAGTTCCCGTCTCTGCTTGTTTACTCTTCATACAACATTTATGAAAGCTAAGCTGTTCTCTCCTAGCCTTGGCTAGCCTCTAAAGGAGAGCCAACCTTCTCTGACACGACTTTATTCCCTTCGCTATACACCCTTTGCTGCCCTACACCCCATCCCAAACAAGTCCCAGTGCTCACTGCACCAGCACTGGTCTCACCACCACTGGAAGTAGCTCTTCCAACACAATCCCATTTGGCCTTTTATGACTTGCCCATTTACATCAGTCACTATACTATGGGATGCAAGAGCAGTGTTCAGTAACATGATTGAAGTCTGTTCATAGTGAGGAATACAAGCATGCTCTAGTTGCTTTTTATTTTGCTCTCCTATTATTTTATAAGGAATTAATTCATCATAACCGATGGTACTATAGAAGTTTAAGACCTTGTCAATTAATCAGCAAAACCACTATGGAAGACAGACAAATGTGTATCTCTTCCTCTGCCCTGTTTCTTCCCTTGTGTCTAAACTAACACAATACTACCAAATTAAGTGACCTTTCTTACAAACATGCATGTAAATGATGTAACCATTTTCAGAGAGTTCTGCTAACATAGGAGCTGTATTGTTAATAGACAATCACAGCAAAAAGGGAGGCTGACACTGCATTTTCTGACAATATTTGTACAGAAAAGATTGTGTGTGTCACTCAGCTTGTCAGCTGTGGAACCTGACGCGGTCAGAAACAGCACGTACAGAGGAGATGGGTGTATGCAGAAAGCAAAGTCACCGAGGGCATCTCTCCACACCTCTGCTGAGGCAGGCACATGTATGGCACCGCCACAGGAGGTCCAGGCCCCTGGTCACAGACCCCAGCTCTAGGAGCTGTGAGGGGGAGAAAGGCTCCTTAAAAAGATGCCCAGGACACAGGTGTGTAGATCAAGCAAGTTTGATCTACTATGCTTTCTTCAACGCTCAGGCACTGAGAAACCCTTTCTGCCTGCCCTCCTTTATCCTTACCTGACAGATCCAGACCTAGGAAACAGCAGCTGAGGTTTAGCAGGGTTCAGAGCTGCCAGGCTTCCAGGGAGTGGCCTCCCTTCTTTTTCCTATTTTATTCCAGGCACAACTCCAGCTACTGTCCCTTGTAGTTAGACTGTGAAAGGAGCTGTTTGAAAGCAAATTCCTAAATAATGCCCTCTGAGCAGATGCGATTCCCAACCTGCCTGCAAACACAGCTCTTTCACTGTGCAGAATTTAAGCTCACACCTCCCCAGGATTTGTTTATGTTATGATCACAAAATTAATAATACACTAACAATGTTAATTGGACCACTCTGCCCCAGACTTGGGTAGGGTAGTCTGCTGGGTTCATAAAAGCTGCATCTTACGTTGGTAGTCCTCAGAAATCATTGCACTTGGACAAGGGTAAGGAACTATTTACATGCTGCAGTCAACCCAGTGCTCTGCTCTCCTGCCTGGCCTTCAATTTGAGCTTTAATATCCTGTGGCCCCAGCATTACAGTCTCTCACATAGTGGGCTGTTCCCCCCCAGCAAGGCTGAATGCCATAGTAATACACACTTCTGCCCCTGCTACTTAAGTGAGGTAGCAGGACAATTCATTACCGAGAAAATTAATGATGATGATGATAATAATAATAGTAGTAGTAATGATAATAATAATGACATTCATACAAGTAACGCAAAAGGGTTCAATTTGGTTACAATCAGATATTTCTAAAGATTAAAGACTAAGGCTTTCATTAGGTATACTATAAAAAACCAGTGTCATGGAAGTTTCATTTCAAGTTCCTGCTCTGAGAGACCTGCTTGATAAAAGAGAGATTCGAGTGCTTTGTTCCCCACAAACAAGATGCTTCATTATTGATGCACCTACCAAAATGAATCATTTTCATGACTTCAACAGGAAACATTTTCTACCTCTGCCTTAGAGTCAATATTGAGGAATTTTGCAATTTCTGAGCCTATGAAACAGGCAGAAAATCTCTTGAAAATCACAGTCATGCATATCTGTTTAGAAAACAATCTATACTCAAAGGTTACTAAAGATCTTTAGTTATTGAAAATTACCTACTTATTTTCTGGAAATGAAATAATACTTCAAAATATTTTACTTGTTTTTTTACAGTTACAATTAAAAAATACATATTCCTAGGATTTTGTAACATATTACTTTTTAAAGTATCTTTCACCCATACTTCATTCTCTCAATTGAACAAATTTCACAGTAATTGCTCTCCTTAGGCAGATGTACTAGAATCCTATCATTATAAAAAAGGACCACAAACTCTATTTCCAGAACCAAAATAATGAGTTAACCACAAATGCTGCCAAGAGAAAAGTGGAAACATCATCCTCTCTACATGAAATATTCAACGGCAGAAAGCAAATAAAAAAACAACTCTAAAATGCAAGGCTGCTAATATCTCAAAGCTCTCAATTTTTCAGCTGAGACTTCACAGAGTATCCAGCTGTAGATATTTTAATAACTAACTACTTATTTAAAGTTCTTACAGACATAAACAGTAAGCTATGGTCTTGTAGAAGAAAAGGAAAGCAACATAACCAACACACCACCTAAACATGGCTGCTAAAGGTGTTTTGTATTGCTAAAGAGATACAGAGGATGCCTTTCTAAGAAACTGTATTATAAAGGTAGCTACTGCATTTCAGCATCTCTTGAAATTTCTTTTTGAATACAACATACATCTATTAATTATTCATCTTCACAGTAGCTTTTTTTTCAAGGAAACATACTATGTGCATAAATGCTATGTTCTCATTTGATTTTGTATCCTTAAAAAACTACAGGTGAACATAGAAGTGCTGGATCCTTAACATACTAGATTGTAAATGGCTTTCAAAAATCGTTTTCCAAGTTGCATATTTTAATAAATAGGTCTCTTTAATTAAATGAAAGTGCCATAAACTGTCCATGTGTGAATCAAAAACAAGAGCCGTGTTAAATTAAAAACGCAGTATCTTACTAATGCTAACAAATTAGGACTGCCTTCAGGATAAAGTATTTTGTCTTTTAGCATGTCAAATTACTATGGTGATGACAGGAATGGAACAGTCATGCTAAATCAGCTTTTCAAAATTAATATTTCCTTCCAATCAATTTGCAATTTAAAATTTAAACAGATCCTAAGTACAGACACTCCTACACAGAATTACCTCCTTTTATAAAAAAGCTCATTTTAGAGAAATGATCTTTTTGCCAATATTACATTAAATTATCATGGGAAGTATTGGAAGAAAATGTTTCTTAAGTACAACTTGGCCTGTAATTTTTTTTTTTTTTTTTTGTATGGCCGCACTTAATCTTTATTCTTCCATAATCAGTATTTATTGTGTGACCCTGACAGCTTGCTACTGCTGTGATAAATTATCTGACTCAAGTCAGATTAAAAATGCAACCCTGAATTCTAATTATCTTGGCAGATCCGCTTAGTAATGGCGTTTCTTGTCAATTCTGGAATCACAGCATGGGTGTCAATTGCAACAAACGCCCCGGCCCCTCTCTGAAGCAGGCTCCCCAGAACGCTTTCGTATCTGCCATATGTAAATCTCAGATGCTCTGTACCCTCGGTGACCTTTTATTAGCAAACTGACAAAATGATAAAGCTAGTCATGGCAAAACTCCCACTACTGCACAATTATCTGCTACAGTTCCAGTCCGTGGGAGATCAACAAGACATTGTTAATTGTGATGCATTTCATTGACTTCCCCTGCTAACAGACCCTACAGGTCATCCGAACCGATAGGGTTAGGCTTTTATTTCACATCAGAAAGGGATGGCAACCTTAATTTTGACCCACAGGAGAGTTTCCATCCTTTGTTTTTCCTCTTCAGTAGGACGCCTATTATTTGTTTTTAAAAAGACTCATGAAATTATTTTTATGTATTTTTAACACACACACACGTATATATGTGTGTATTTCAGAAAAAGTTTTAGAAAAGAATGATCTGCTTCAAGAACATACAAAACTGAGATACACCCCACAGAGGAGCATAAATCTGAAACCACAGAGAACTCCCTCCCTTACCATGCTGCAAGCCTAAATCAGAATTTAAACCCTTCAGGTAAGGACTGGATTCACACTTCAGGACATCCATCTTTGGCAACTTACTGAGGCACACAAAGAACACAGGTAGATACCAAAAGCATGACAAACAAATAACCTTTTCATCCACAAAAAATTATCCAGTGGAGTTTGGATTCCACAAAACACTTCTGCCTGTACATGCAGGTATTTTGTAAATAAATACAGTTCAAGCTCGAGAATCATCGTGCAGACTTATGATATCTTGCAGTGTCTCCATTAAAATTTCATACACATGTAAGGCTAACAAATAAGGTAGAGAGAGAAAGAAAGCTGAAAACTATTCAGCACAGTTCAGTCTTTCTGCTTCCTCAGAGCCTTCCAGGGACCCCTGTATCAGAATATCATCCAAGAAGTTTACAACACACCCTCATATGTTGCACTAGAGATTTAAAACTGGAAAGGTCTGCCCTGATTTTGGCAGTAGTCACTCCATTCCAGCTACCTTCTGGCTGGCTCGAGTTGACAAAAGCATCAGGCTCTGTAGGACACAGTATCAGTCATAACCCTTCACTCATGAAACTGATGCGTATTTGCTTTGCAATGCAGTTTATTTCTGAAAGTGCAACTTGGTCACTAAAATTACTTAAGATTTTCTCAATTGCACGCGAGCTATTCAGACAGTGCACCCAGAGCTACAACTCCTGCAGTCTCATTACCAAGGATATGGCTGTTTAACCAGTATGAGAAAGAACTACACTCTGATGATGTGGGGCATGTGGGGAAGATATTCTTATGTGACTGACAACTGGTACTCCTGTGTCATCAGCTCCTGCAAAAGAGGTGTGTGCACCATGGAGAAGAGAAAAATAAGAGGAAAAAATTCTTCAGTTCAGTCAATTCCCATTATGCATTTCCTACTCAAAAATGAATAAAATTCACGTCTTCTTGAAGAAAGGGAAAGACTGATGAATTCTTTGAACTGTTTTCAAAGTCAATGATAAAGAGGTAGACTATGACATCCTTTCTTACCCTAAAGAGAAGCAAGTGAGAAAAAAGGCTTACAGTGCAGGCAGGAAACCTACTGAACACAAGAAAAAAAAGATCCAAAAGAGGGACACAGAATACTTCACCCAAGATGTGGAATTCAGAAAAGATCCTGACACAAGAAAATCCCTTTACTATATTTTTGTCTGCAGCCATATTTGGAACAGTCATTGTGTCCAAGGCAATTCTCATCTCTGCAACCATGTTCTCTGCCTGGGTTGTTCTTTCCTTGTTTAAATTTGAGCTCACAAACCACTTATGGCACCAGCAACTCCAGTATTGAACACCCTAATGGACTGACAACCAACATAGACACTCATGAAGCAAACCTAAAATAACGCCCAGTCTTGCAAATTATTTTACAGTTAAGTTCCTTGCTTGGTTAAATGATTCCAAATGCTGTGAAACAAGTCCATCTTACTACATGCGAAAAACTTGTGAAGATAGTATCAGTTTATAAATCAAGAAGATGGAACAAATTCAAATGCCTATATCAAGCTGTGTAACATTCTTCCAATAGCATATCCTCTGAAACAGTCCCACAGAAGAGAGGAATATTTGGTTTAGATGTGACGGTTCTCTGAAGTGAAGCAAGAAATTTGCAATTCCAGCTGTAACTGGGATGAAATAACTCAAAAAATATTGGAAAAATAGTATAAAAAGCTCTGAAAGAAGATATTTCAGCATGGCATTATTTCTTCTTTCTTAAGTGGGTTCAGTGTAACGACCTGATCTTTGTGCCAACAGTTTCTCAAATTAGTACAGCAAACACTGAAATCAAGTTCTTCACAAGTTGCACATGGCCTGATTTTCTTTCAGGCTGCACTTTAACCTTTAGCGATCATCCTCTAAGAGTAATCTTTGTTTCCTTATAAAGAAAATGTTCTTGATTGCTCTTTAATGGTTGTCTAATGGCTTCCTTTGCTGAATTACAAGCTGTTTTCTGTAGCTTTAGAGGCTGAATACCACCTGGGAGATTCCCACCATTTTGCCTTCTGACCTTAACCCGTAATTTCTCTTTGTTCTTTGGAATCTGATCTAGTTACTGTGGTAATATTACAAAACTTCCATTCGTTCCAGTATAGCTGACCCAAGAATATTAGATACTAAAAACCATTCAGTAGGAAAAAAATATCAAAATCATATAACTAGTCATTGAAATTATATGAGTCTGGAAGTTTAGCACCACAGATCTGACTAAACATACTATGCTGTTCCCATTTCTCTTGTGCTTATACACATTTCAAAGAAATAATAAAAATGCTTTTGATTCACATCCACACACAGTGAAGAGAAAAACTTGTGCAGCAAACTGCAGTTGCATCAATTAAAATACTTCTACCGTCAGGCCACACTCAAATAAGGTTTCAATTTGTATTCCCTTAAATATGAGATTACTGTAACCATGTTTGGCATCCAGAAGTGCAGATCTGTCCAGAAAATACCATGCTGTTTCCCTCACTGCTGGATTTATTTTTCATAAACAATATGCTGTGTACATCTAACATGGTTTGTATTCCACAAAATGCATCTCAGGCAACAAAATCTACAGTGTCGGCTCTGCAGGAAGAGTTCTTCATTTAGACTTCAACCCCATTAGCACAGCTCCACTGGCTCTCCAATACAGCATCTGTGCTCTTACACGAGAAGCAGAGAAGGGAGGGGGATTCCTCAGCTGCAGAAGTGAAAGCCAAAAGAGCCAGTACTGAAGGAAGGCAGTCCTTTCTGGTTTACTGCTTCCTTTCCCCTCGGTAGCACAGCACATATATAAAAGTCTGCCTTTGACCCAACTCCTCCCATGCTGCTGTAAGACCACACACCCTTGCCTGTAGCTTGTGGATAGAATCCCACTTCTGCCAAGGGATGGGGTGGCTACATACCAAAGTAAAAAAAAAAAAAAAAAATTTTATAGCAAAATGCTGCATTTGTTAAGCTCACATGCCTGGGAGAACATATGGCTCTTAATCCTTCATGTTTTTTTAAACTATTAGTGATATAGTTATTAAAATACTTAGTGGTCACATCTGTAATTGAGACGAATTTCACTGAAGGCATAAACTGACCCGGTTACGTGAGCTGCTCTTACAGCAAACTCTCAGAGGCACTACCCAAAGAACATTCCTCGTGTGAACCTGGGTTGGTTGCAGTTGAGTCTTGGGTGACTGATACTCCATCTTCTGGTGTTTAACAGTCAGACACACATGACAGACAACTAGGTATCTACACCTGTCTGTAGCTCCTTTTTTTGCATTTTGTTTTGGGGTTTTTTTTGTTATCAAGTACAGCACTGCTACTACAGATCACTGCGATGACTGAGGGCTTAGGAAATGCTATGTCCTAGGAAAGAACTGAAAATGGAAAGAAAGCATCTTAGCTCAGAGCAAGCAACACATCAGAGCAGCAACAGGTTAATTACATGTTGCACTTAGTACGATGGCAGGCAGCAGGTTGAGTGTATCCATTAAACCCATCTACACAGCACTCGTGAGGGCAGATCTGGAAGAGTATGCCCACTTCTGCAGCCCCAGCAAAGAGGGAAAGCAGGGAAGCACTAAGATGGCTGAGGCTGCAGCATGTAAGATGTGAAGAAGCTGAGCAAGCCGGCTGATTTTGCCTAACTAGGAGGTTGAACCAGGCTCTCCTCAGAGATGTGTACACGTCAAAAGGGCAAAAGTCAACGGGTAAAAGTTTTTTAGCACAGAAAAATCTCAATTTTGTATAAACAAGGAAAGTTTCACAAGAGCACCTTGGCACTGGAAAAGGCTGCCTAAAGAGACAAGCTCCTTAATCAACCTCATCCAACTTTGAGGTTAACCCTACTTAGGGCCAGGGGCTGAATGACAAAACCTCTTGGGATCCTTTCCAACCTACATTATGCAGTGTCTACAAGAAGGCAGATATCCATCCTTCCCTAGAGGAAAAAGATCTTGTCTCTGCATCTCCCTCCCAATAGCAACATAGATACATTCAGTACCGGATGTGATCTTAAAACCAAGATATTAGAACTCAAGTACCTAAAATACAGATCAGTGATTAAAGAATAGTCCTAGAAAATAGTACTTTAAAACTTCCCCTGTATTCTTCAGCATGTCAAGAGCCCCAGCTTCCTGCTAATGTTTGTGCAATAGGATTATCCAGGCTCTATCAATTACTCTACCAAAACAGAGCTCCTCTTTGATGTTAAGTACTTTAAGATCCCCATATGGAAGGCAAAAAAAGTTTAGCTCACTCTGCTAATGTAAAATGTTACCTAGTGAGAGACTAGTGCACATTATTTTCTTAGCACTGTACTCCTCCTCTGCGGTTTCATTATGTGACATTTTCATTCATTCCAATATAAAGCTAGTTTCAGAATATTCAGAGTTGTAACACACAGACACATTAATCACCAGCCTAATACATGTCCTGTGTAGTAGCTTTATTATCTTTTCAAAGCAGAGCTGTAAAAACAGAGAAACTGTGATCTTTTATGCTATCCTTTAATAAAGTTATTTTAAAATGCTATAAAAATGGTTTCAGTTTTTTTTTCCAAGCTACAGCTTAATGCAACTAACTCTTGTACATCCAAAACAGTAAAGTCTGAATAAGTAGTTTTAAAAGTCCCTGTGGACTTGTAATCTAGCAAGAGTGAAGAACTCTAACCACTAGAGACAGAAATGGGAAGGAATCCTGAGTTTCAAGTTACTGAATATGCCTGTTCTTTTGTCATTCTGACCGGGCACCGCCTTGCAAAGTACTCTCACTTCTGTGATAAATTTTAAATGTCTATTCCTGTATGCCAATATTTACATATTTAGAGCAAGGGTGGGCTGCATTTTTTTCCCCTTCTTCTTCAGGCTCAGTATCAGCCTACCTCCCGATCCACTTAAATTAGTGAGCATTTTTCAGTCCCCGGGATTGTGCCAATGCAACACAGCCTTAGTAGACCTGTGTCCCCTTTCATGCAAGGCATGAAATGGACCACCAACCGAGGGCAAAGCAACTTGGCCTCTGCCAAGACAAATAACAAGGACTTGAATGCCACAGCACCGTGCCCTTCATGGAGGGAATGTGCTTCCAACAATACAGGCCGACACCATTCCCTTCACTCCCTGCTCGTCCTTCTGCAGATGAATGAGGACACAGCCACACATTTCTGGCTTTCAAAAGTACCACTTTTCAAAGACAGACCTGAAACTTAAACTCAGATCAGAACAAAGCCAAAGTGTTATAAAAATCTGTGTCTGTAATAAGAACAAATTGACGGCAGGCTTCAATGTTGTCTGGTCATTATATGCCACTGTCTCCTCTGTGGTCTCCTCGAGTGGTGGCAATGCACACTAATTGAAAAGAAAATAATATATTTCAGCTATGTGCAAGTTCTACACCTACGCCTCAGGCAAGCCAACACTTCTGGGCAGAAATCTGCAAGAACCATGCAATTCCCCTGGTGGGAAGCACAGATGCGATAATTGCATGAACTGAAGTCAGGCTTGAAAAAAAAGTGTTTCTAAATAAATAAAGATGATTCATTGGCATAAACCCAGTACTATTGCAACAGATTTTTACCAATCCAGCAGGAAAACTACTCCTCAGCTCTATATGGAACAACCACCCACCCACTCCACATGTTGCAGGGAAGGGCTTTGGCCAGCACACTGGTGGGCTTTGTGTGGCTACTAACCCAAAGCAGGAGATGCTTCTGCCATTTTCTGAATGTTTTCAATATTTCTCAGCTTTTTACCCCAGTGAAAACTAAAATTAGAATGGTGAATCACAGAATAAAACTTGCACCTCATCAAGTATGATTTTAAATCAATGGGTTTCTCTCTCAGTATCCCTAGGCTCAAGAAGTTTCCTTAAGAAGATTCAATAGGAAACTACAGGCTTTCGTAGCAAGTTTGGATTTGGGCAAAACCAGAGGTGAAAAACATTTATAATCTTTCTCAGGGAAGACAAGGACACACATTACTCTGGAGCAGTACAAGGCTCTTGGCCTGAATTAACCACTTGGAAGTATTTTGAGGCAGATGTGATCAGCACCCTACCACAGCCTGTGACCAAAGCCATCCCAGTGGTGGCCAAGTGGAGATGATGGCTGATTTCTTATAGTACTGCACTGCAAAAAGCAAGTGTTCCTCCGAAATCACCAAGGAGCTGAGGCTGTTATGCATTCTCTGGAAAGCAGCAGTTTCATGTTATTACCATTCACGAGGCAGATACCCCTGTCCCCCTACTCTCTACTTCCCTCTTCCTTTTTTTTTTCTTAACTTTGGGGGTTTTTTAGATCAGAGCTATTCTGAACTTTTGTAAATGAAAACCATTTATCAAAACAAGGACAAAATTTAACTCATACTTTATTGAGCCCTTTAATTGGCGGGAAAAAGATGAATTAGTTCACTTTTATTTTTACATCTGGTAAAAAGTATGGAATTCAGGTATTCTTTGCCAAGTTTTGACGAGAAATGATTTTTTCACATCCAAGTAATAGATGACTAGGGAAATGGAATGGCTTAAAATGCAAATGTGGGGATATTAATTATTGTTGTTATTGGGACATTTACAAGAATAGTGTGGCACTATTTTAGAACCAATAATGTCTAATCTTTTAAAACTACTGTAACAGAAATAGAACTAGAATAAAACCAAGCATTAAAACGTGAATTCCCATAATGTTCTAGTTTGTTTTGTCTGAAAATTTATTTGAAGTCTGGAAATGCCTGGTGCATGTATTCAATATTTTATAACTTAATTTGTTCAACAAGAACGGCAGTATTTTAACAAGGTGAAACAATTTCACGATTAAAGCACTGCCTGCTTCATCAGTAGTAAAGAGCTCACAGAAAAATATCTCATCTTTATAAGGAAGAGACTCATAATTTAACTGCCGAGAACAAATGAAGAGTCTAATTCTTATTTTGCTGCTTTAGTGGTAGCATGTGGTGATAGCAAAGTATTAGCATAAGCCAGAACTTGCTCCCACTTTTCTTTCCAGGCATGTAACAAATATCTGATGGCTATGCAAATTTCACCCAAAGCAAAGTTGTCCCAGCTGGCAAGCCATACATTAAAAGGTAAATTACACAAAGCTGAGGCCATCTGGACTAAAATATTCTCCTGTCAATAGTATTTTAAGCTCGCCAATTCCACATAATGAAGGACAATATATTACGTATGTATTTGAGCATTTGAGGTGTGGGCTTTTTACCAAGCACTATTTAAAAAAACACCAGAAGTTAAAAGATAAGAATGGACTACAAACTAATTTCGATATTTTCTTGGAATGTAATTTTTAACACTTATATAGCTTAATTTTAGTTTTATTATATATATACAATGCATTTAAGTTCATAAATGCCTATTTTCTGACAAATGGCAAGTCCAGGAAGCCAATAGATCCAACCTATTACATAAAAGCCAAGAAAAAAGAATTTGAAATTTGAAAGAAGTCTATCAGCATCTATGCTTTCGCAAAGCTGCCAGCACTGCATGTTTCTGAGCAGAATTTTACTAGAAAGCAGCCCTTGACAGAGGACCTTGATAGTCTTGTTTCTTGTTTGGTTAATGCAGAATTTTAAAGCACAAGACGTGTAGGAAAATGAACAGTTGAGGGCAGAAAAACTAACCAAACCTTTCTATACTACAGCAGAATCATCACTTATGTTTGTGAAAATTTCTGCATTTAATTCACATTAAATTGCCCATCTTGTCCAGTCTTGAAAAACTAATCTCTATGTTATATATTATGGAATTTAAAGTAACATCTGTGTCTTTGAAATTAAATTAACATACTTCTATTTGATTAGCTTATTAACTGTAATTCTCAATATGCTGTAGGAACAGACACCAACTAGAGAGATGCAGCTGACACCACCACCTGTCTGATGTAAAGTACTTTTCATCATAGACACGGAGGGATCTGTCAGCAGTCAGCCAAAGCACCAGACAGATTAGGAAGTGACACAGGGGCAGAAAAATTACTTGCCTCAGATCACAAAGCAGGTAATTGATGGGATGGCCAACAGAACCTGTGCATTTTGGCTCACAGCTTCATACCTTTGCTAATGGCTTTCCCAAAAATCAAATGATGCAAGGAAAGAGCAGTTTGTAACTTGTACTATATTTAACAGAGACAGTATTTGGAGAAAAATACGTTTAAGTATTTTACATGTTACCAGTAATATTTAGTATACTCTTTCTCTAATTTCCAAAGAAAATATTTCCCATTTCATCCCCACATAGGAGAAGATGATCTGAAAGTGTATGTTCATACTTAGTCTCAAAGTTATGGTGCATGAACAGAGGTAAAGAATGAATACGGCCTCCTTGTAGATTCCACTCTCACTCCTTTTTCCTACCTGGTGAGATCCTATGCTCCTCTTCATAGCAATGAGTCCTTGATACCCTGTCACCACCTTTTAACCTACATGACACCTCTTAAATTGCAAAGCTTCTCACCACATCAAATACAAGTCTACAGCTCTGTCACTATTGCTTCAATGCACTGAGAAACAGAAATGCTCTGAATTTACTCAGGGAAAAATAAAACCACCACAGAAGCATAGTCTGAGCTGCATTAATTTAATCTTCACAGGAAATTGGGGGGAGGAGGTAAAGAAAGAAGAGCACAAATACGCAGTCAGGTAGCAGGAGCTACAGGGCTACTGGTGAGCTGCTTTGGCTGAATTGCTCCTCAGGGATTACCTGGTTTTCTTCTCAAAGCTACATCACAGACATAATAATGAAATTATACTTTCTGTGAACTGTTGCTCTTATGTAAAAGCCTTGCCAATATGCTGTCTTTCTCTATGTACAGTTTTTAGGAAAGTAAATGCTAATGTAATTATCTAGCCAAGTCTTCAGCATCTGTCGCTTGAAAACTGGGGTTATAGTTCAGATACTGTGGACTAATTGTTGAAAGTTAGCAGATAACTTTTGGCTACAAAGGAAATTGGCACACAGACCCAACCTGAAGACCCACTGTTCAATAATGATTATATTTGTCCCTTTAGATACTGTTCTCTGTCATGGCTCCCATGGACCCCTAGGCCCAATCTCAGCTCCACAGACTTTGCTTGCCTTGCCTGAAACACACAGTATCATCAGGAAGACAGGTGCCAAAGAGACATAACAAGAAGATATAATTTGGGAGGTTTCTTGGATATCTGGCTGGTAGTTCTTATTCTATGTTCCTCCTAAAACTTTTTCTACCTTACACTGCTCTTTACAACTCCCACTGATCCAAAGCCAGCATTATAGCAAGGCACTTAATTTCTCAGACATATTTACTGAATTCCCCAAGGACAAACCAGTAGTTCTGGGATGTACTGTGAGAAATATCAGAGCACTAAACACAAGGCCATAGGGAGTTTTCCATTAGATGATATGGACAGAAAACAAATTGCCTATGACCAGCAAAAGTAATGGAAACCTGCTTCCTCTAAACTCTTACATGCTAAGGCTACTCCAGAGCTGCACTGCCAGACAGCTTTTAGCACCTGAGTCCTTTCCCTCAGTACCCAGAGCATTCATTTGGATCTTTCTTGCCCAGCCAACAATTTATTAGATGAAGATTAGATTAATTTATCTAACTTTTAAGACCTCTACCCTACTGCTAAGCTTAGTAAAAAATGGCCAGCAGGTTCCACAACTCTGACTGGCAGGAAGTATGGTGGAATCCCAGAAACCAGGCTTCCTACACATGTCTTGGGCGATTGCTTTTTATTTATCATTAGATTTTCTTTTGCCAAATGTATTTCCACACTGGAACTAAATCCAAAGTTCAGCAACTTCCAAGTGCTAGCTAATTTATTTCAGCATTGCTGACAGAGAAATAAAAAGAGATCTGTTTATTAGTGGCATTACCTCAGAAGAATGATACCAAGTCCTATTCAACCACACATCCATCAAACTTCTCCTGTTATACAGTGCTCACAAGATAGAGCCGCAAGCACCAGTATCAGCAAGTATCTTCTGAGGATTAGCAAACAAAGCTTTTAAGTGACCCCCAGCAGCCAGATGATTTTATTTACCAGAGACAATTCAAAGTAGAAAGCTTTCCTTTTACCTCTACTCATCAGGATCCAAAAATAACCCTTAAGTAATCCTTCTCTGTTGAATGAATGTACCCTTCCTGGACTCAGTTTGTATACTGTGTCCCTTGAATTCCCCTTTCTTGATATGTTTCAGTCATCCTATAACTAAGCTAACCCAGGTTTTTACTCCCCTCAAATACTTCCATGCCACAATTGAAATTTTTCCCTTGTGTTTCCCTGACTCCACAAAACTCCAACATTTGTCCCCACAAGGTGAAGCCATCCTCACTTTTGCTCATTGGCCCTTCCTTGTCCTCTCTTCCCTGTCAACAAAAGACCCACCATGCATGCAGAGTCCAATCCTGTCACTTGTACTGCAGCCCAGTAATGACCAAGTGGGAGTTTCTCAAGTGTCATGGGAGATCCTGCCTACATCTGCATTTCTCCTCTGTGCTTTTGGGAGCACAAAAATCTCTTGCTTTCTGTCTCATTCCTACTCGATGGTACTGTCAAACCACTTACGACACCTGACTTTTTACATCACTTGACACGGGCCTCAGCTCCCTGTCACTGAAGTTAGAGCAAGCAACAACCAGCTTTTACTGAAGTCACCAGTAGTGTGAAGTGACTGAAGGCTGAAACCATATGAAACCAATACATTTCTTGTGGCTCTTTCAATGCACAGTAAGTGAGCACAGATTGGCTGCAAATTCAACCCAGACTTAGAAACCTCAGCAAATGTTCCTGTGAACTTGATCCAGCCTTCAGGTTTGTTTCATCCAGTTTCAGGTTTCATCGTGAAAGTTTCACTGTGCCCTACATGCTGCCCCAATAAACCATGCCTCAAAAAAAATAAGGACACAGCAAAAATGAAGAACTCGTCAGATAGCAATGTTTTAGTTTTATACCATATGTAAGAACATGCACTGACAAGCAGTATGTATACAATTACTGCTCCTGCAAATCAAAAATTGTTCATGGCAATGGACTTCTATTTTACTACAATTTCTGCCAAGAAACTATTTTCAAGAAATGTGGATGAATTACCTCTGTGCCATAGTTCTTCTCTTTCCCCATCACAATAATTTGCTAAGAAACTAAGCCTTTTCATCACAACCTGTGCACAAAACCTCCAGCATGCTTTTAGACATTCAGGATGTGAAATAATGAAGTCCAAACTTTACTAAAGCAGTATTTTCTGTCTGCATTTACCATCACTGAGGCAGCAATGGGAAAGAAAAAATAATAATGATGAAACCGAACATCTTTTATGGATCACATGAATACAAAGCCAAAATGCATTTATGTGCCTAGCTCATTGAACATACAGCATCTTTTCCTATAAAGCTTGTACTACTGGCAGTGTTTTCTCACTTCTCAATCACATTAAACCAATAATTAATATTTTTTAAAAAAAATCCTAGACTTACTATACCTTTAGGAATGCATGTAGATTGCAGTTTTATATTACATTGCATGTAAGCAGAATTTTTAAAATCTCTTAGCCTGAAATTAATGCAAAATCCATGTTACATTAAGTTTTGGGAATGATTTAATTTCTGCACAGAAATATTGTTGAAGAAAAAAATATTTATAATATTAAATCAGGTAGGATGATAGTCAACTCTGACCTCTCTCAAGTGACTAAGTCACTCCTCATTTATGCACATGGGATTTGTAAAAGTATTCCATTAGAAACTGTGACAGGCAGTTTCCTATAACAGATTTTGAGTCAATGGATTTTTCAAGTCAGATTTTGAGTCAAGGACTCTTACTGGACTGAACCTAAGTCTAAAGCAAAGTCCCTACTAACTGAAAGGGATGCAGGTTGGTTTCCAGAAGAGCAGTGGTGCTGTCTACAATCCCCAGCCTAGCTGGGCTGAGTTACACTGTTCTAACTGAGCCAGAAGGGTGAAATCAAAACTACCAGCAAGATTAAAACACACGATGCAAGTGAACAGCTATGTGCACAGGACCTTAGGTGCCAATAAGAATAAATGAGGTTGCACTACATGGAGCATGAAAGAAAAATTAGAAGTTCTTTACCTATTGATTGTATGTTTCTTTTACTAGCACGAAGAAGAGTACATTAATTTTATATAACCGCACTACAGGTTTCCACAAACCTTTTTCCAGCTTTCTGCATTAAATGGCAAAAAACAGAAGCAACAACAAATGGCAACCTCTAGGAGCATAATGACAAAGTACTGGGCAAGAGAAATCAGTAGAAAAAATTATAAATAAAAATCAAGGGAATATACTTTACATGGGAAAATTAATGGGAACAGAAAATCTAAGTACTCCCCTGCATGTTCTGGAAAGCCCCCACAAAATGTCATTTTTCAGTGTATTTAGCAGATTATGAGAATTACACTTAGCAAGACGTATTTTCTCATTATATTAAATGGTAACACTCTTGGTTTCCTTTTTATTAAAGAGCTGCTATATAGCGCTGGGTGCAAATTCAGGGCATTTCTACAGCCTCAACATTGGTAACAGATAGTATTTCTGTAGTTGGTTAGATCCCAAAGATCACATTAAAAGCGTAAGATCAAAGTTTTTGTGCTGGAAATATTCAAGCCAGGCTTTGATACCCAAGCTCTGTGGTTAAAAAGTCAGCATCAGCCCTGGTAATCCTCTACATGGAGGACAGGAACTGTTCAGCAACCTCTTGCAAACAGCACTGCCTGGCTAACCTGGCTTAAATTGCTTCACAGCTTCTCGTAAATACTGACCTTTTAGAAATGGCAGGTGAGCAAATGAAATAAATAGTAGAGAAGGAAGTCACACATAAATGCCTTGACTCACCTTGAACAGGGATGTTTTGGGCTGGGTTTTTTAACATTTTATTAAGCATATTTCACATTGGAAACTACTGCAGGGAAGGAAACTGCTTTCAACAAATACTCGAGTTTTGTTGAATTTACTTTACATTGTGTGTAGCAGCAGTGGAACTTAACTACCACAAATTGTTACCACCACCACAGGAGCTATAGGCAAACTGGATGTTAAGAGGAATGGTCCTGCTATCCTATAAAAGCAAGGAATAATCCAACCTATTTCCAGCTCAAAAGCTTTTGTAAAAGGTTGATTTGAGGCACATAGTCAGTCCCCAGCACTGATGGTGGCAGATTTGAAATGAAACTTTGGAATACATCACCTTTTTTGCACCTCCATGCAGAATCCACAACTACGTCCCTCTCTGTTACAGTGTCTTTCTCATACATCACAAATCTAATTAGAAATTACTAGATATTATACAGTCATGCAAAGCAAACCGACAACAATTCCTCTATAAATCAAGGACAAATCAGCAGTGTCTACCCCTGTGGCCCATCTAAACCTGTAGATGGAATTACTGCTATAATTATTTCCATCTCTGCCTGTATCCTCATATGCCACTTGGGGAAAAACTTGTGCCTGATTTAAAAAGAAAAACAAAACTCCACAAACAAACCCCCAACACTAACAATGAAAGAAAATCTTTCTCAGTTCTCTGGAAAATAGGAAGAAGAAATCTAGTGTCTGCAACATTGTATTGCTTTGGGGAAACCAAGACACAGAAACTACTAAATCAACCTGACTAATTGTACTATAATTGAGACAAATTAATTACATAAACCCGCCCTTTAATAGTGTTTGTTTGCGGAGTCAAGCAAGCCTTTTGAGTGTTTCAGGTCACCATAATCCAACACAAGTTACTTAAACAATGTGTAACATGTAACTTACACAACTATTGTTAAAGTGCTTTGAATTAGACTTCAGCCTTTCAGAGGTCAAAGATATGCAACTGTCCACCTCTATTCCCAAACACATTCAACAGCTGCACATCAGAAAAACACCATGCATTTGCACCAGTGTAAGGGTTTTACTTCTGCATCATCATGCAAATTCTCGCTTTTACAGCCTTATAAATTGTCTTCACTGTTTGACTTGTGGAGAAGAAGATTCAGAAAAATCCAAGAGCAAGATTAGAGCACTCTCTTCTCTGTTTTTTACATTCCTAACAAAAAATCCAATAAGCCCTATGGTTTTGCCTATGTCTCTGAATCGTTGAAAATTATTTTCTGATTACATGATACCATACTATCTCGGCAAAATTAAGTAGATTAAAAATACAATCATAGATGATGTGCCAGGGCTTCCTCCTCTCAGCACTTTACAAGTTTATGACAGCAGCCCCAAAGGAAAACCAAAAGCCAAAGAAACCTTTTCTTCTTTCCTCTGTTTGGTCACATTAAGAGTTCCTTTACTATATAATACCTGCTCACAATCAGGGCAGTCAAGCTTCACTAATTCCTTATCATAACATAGATCCTCACTGCTCTCTTTCACGCTTGTGTTTCATATCCACCAACACCAAGAGTTGCTTTCAGATGGCTTCAGTTTTGACCTTAATTTTGTTCTGTTTCCACAGCACGCAGCCTAGTCAGGATTCCAGTGCACAACACAGGTTCCTTTCAGCTCTGTACTGAAGGTGCTTAAAGCCTGCTATAACCTGTGCTATTCCAGTCATAGACCTAGGAGAACCATCTTCCAAAAGCATTTTTCTGTTGAACTCCAAAATTCCCTTGCTGGCCTGCTAAATGCACCCTTGGCCTCAATAAGAGAAGAAACCCACTCTGTCAAGCTCTCCACCTGGTCTCCATTTCTCGGGACACTGGAGTATTGCGGAGGAAGTGGTGGGATAAGGAATGCATCTTTGCAGGATATAAAATTTTCTCTCTGGCTCAGAATCAAATTGAGAGGTCAACCCAACCGCAAACGTATTTAATGAAAATTAAGGCTGAGACTAACACTTTGGAGTAGGTTTTATGTAGCGGAAGATGACATCAATGTTCTTTCCTCACGAGCCAAGTTCTTCAGCACTAAGAATATTCTCTCATCTGCACTTAATCTCTAGTCTAGGCTACAGGCTGTCCTAAAGCATGACTTGGACAGCCTTGGTATGCAACCTCCAACTGCGGGCCTACTTCTGAATGTCTACAAGAACATACAAACTTTGTGCTGCAACTCTATCTGCTACGTGGCCCTTATGTTTATAGGCCCCATCTCTCCCTGAACACTACTAGCAAGACTTTGCAAATGACCTGCAAGAGCCCTTATCTGGAAGTGTTATATGCACAAATGAGAACGAGGGAGAAGGGAGGGAAGCATAAAGTGTCTATAGACGCCTTACAAATGATAGATGTCGTTCGTTGCATTTTGATAAATTAGTGGGATAGTCACTACTGGAATGAATCTAAGAATACACAATGTGCTCCCACAACTAAAAGCTAATATAGGAAAAAAAAAAGTAATGCAATAACTTGCATTTTCAACTATGAAATTTATTCGAAAAAACTCATCTTAAGTCTTTCTGTAGATTAATCAATCCTATGCGTGCTTTTTTGCAACAAATCTAAGTAGGCAGCTCTACAATGAAATATTGTTACTTTTTAAAAATCAGCAAAATTAAACAAAGAAGCACAACTACTTTTGTACACAAGGTCAGTGATAAGTAAAGTTTAGGTTCATAAAATAATCAGGCCACAGGCAATGAAAATTACCAGCAGCTGGTCTGGGCTGCCTTGGGATTCTAGGACAGCAAGTTTGCAAATCTGCAAGTCATCACACGTAGCTAAGATTACCACAACAAGCTTCTAGTCAAACACTGGACAGCATGAAACTTTCCTAAGAAGTTATCTTCTCGGTCTGTAATTTTCTCTTGTGCATGTAATGTTTTGTTGCTGTTGTTCATGGTGATTTAAAGAAAATAAACTTATCAGGATAGGAGGTAACTAGCTGTATATGTCAGCTGTTTTTCTAAATGGTAAAGACAGGAAGAACAGCCACTCCTTTCAGCCATTTTAACTCCAATTGTACTTGAAAAAAGAACTAATCACAATTGTAAAATTTTTGCTCATCCTTCACTTGTAAATCAAAGCATTATAGTTTCTACAAGTTCTTATTTCTGCAGAGGATCTGAAACTGGCACATTAATGTGTTTTCCAAATAGTTCTGCAAATATGTTAAGTAACCGCAATATAAAGAATGAACATACGTTATTACCAGAGTCTAGTAAGAATTAGGACCTTATTGTGGTATGACACATAGAAATAGATACTGAGAGCCTTATTAGGCCACACAGCTGACAGCAAAATATCTGAATATGGTTTTTCATACAGCCAACACATAGTCCTCCTGAGAACATTACTACTGCTTAGGATCAAATTTAAACATCACAGAAATTAAATACCCTCCTTTTTAAAGCAAGAGAAACAAAAGTATTTCTCCTTCTCCTTCCCTAAATTCAGTGACTTGTGCAAGAGACCTATGCAGAAATCTGGGAATTGAAACAGAACTGGCCAAGACAAAAAACAGTGCCAGGAAGACAAGATGGTTTTTTTCATCAATTTTGGCATGACACATTGACAAAAGATGAAGAAATACCTATAGAGACAAAAATCCTGAAAATCTTGGGGACTTATACTGATGGCTCTAGTGCTTGGTAACTAAACTACAGACAGAGGTGTGCACAGTCACTTGCAAGGAGTGATTCTGACTTGGCAACGCTTCTTTCACTTGAGATTCACAGGATGGAAATTGTTCTGTCCCTGAGTCTTCCACAGAAAAATTACCATAAGAAACCTAATTCCCTCTCAATTAAAACAAAGAATCAACCCCACAACTAAGACACATTCTTTCAGTGTCCTACATTTCAATTCATCATGTAATTTTTATTTCAGGGCATGGCATTAAGGCTCTTCCTTAAAATGCCAATCTGCTTTTTGATCTTTACTGCTGTCATGAAATAGAAGAGCTGTGCATTATATAAATCTTGAAGCTTTGCTTAGCTTGAAACTGGTAAAGAGAGAAAGAGAAAACAAAGCTATCTGCATAAATCCTTCCAAACCAAAAGGCATTCCCCTTACCCTAACTATCATTCATTTCTGCACATCTTGTTTGAATTATCATCGGACGTTTGTCTTGTTCCATCTCCAGAACAAGTCAAATGGCAGAGCATAAAGATATGGCTACATGAATAAAACCATATGATCTACTTGGTCACTGTTAACTTAAAAATAGGCTTACACAGAAAAATATTATCTGGCAATTGACATGTTACTTTGATCCCTTTCTTTCTGTATCCTGCCACATGCATTCAATCCAGCAGCTACTGGAAGCACTGGCATGCACCTTCAATGTGATGAGAACCACCAATCCAAGGGAATTGCTGCACTTTTACAAAGTTGTGATATTCAATTCAAATGAGACAGTATCATGTTACAGGAAGGAAAAGTTAAATTTTAAGACAAAGAGGAAGAACTGTGGTACTAGGAACTATCAAATGTAGCAAGCCTGAACAGGTGGTACAGCAATAGTTTAAGAGATTCAGCTCAGATGTTCCCGTGCAGAAAAACTAATCTAAAGTAGAATTCCTGAAATGGAAAAGTCTCACTTGTCTATACCCTTCTGTTTCTGAATCATGACATGAGATTTAAAACAGTGTATGAGATACAAAAAAAAAAAAAAAAAAAAAATGTTAGGACAGTTCTTAATTACCTTTTTTAAAATTTTGCCTTTTTTCATGCAAAAAGTAAAATTAACTATTTTGAGATAAAAATTCAATTTTAAGGGGTTTCATATATTTATTATGTCTCAATTAGTCTATTAAGTACCACCACTGATACAACTTCAAAGTGGAGATATTGGGCCTGAATTAATTAAAAAGAATTGCAGTCTGATCTACTGCTTATCAGGTGAATGATGCAGGGAATAGTTATTTTAGAGGAAGATGCTCACTGTATCAGAACAGTTTCACTTTGCATATGCCTTCTGCAAAAGTATTTATTATAGAGGCAAAGAAGGAGAAACAAACATACTTCTCTCCTGCCCCATGACTTTAGTTCCAAACTGTGCCCCAACAGCCATTACAGTGATGTACACAGACATCAGAATGCAAGGAGGAGAAATGCCTGGAGGAGCAGCTATGTCCTACCCCAAGCTAATCAACAGTCTTGGGACTGGAACACTCGTAGGGAGTCAAAGGGGAGAAAACTGAAGCTTGGTCTTCCACAAATTACTCAAACAACTTAATGTTCATGCTCATAGGAAAAAGGAAGCAACAGGATTTTCACTGCTGCTGAGAAAATGTTTGACAGAGCACTTTGGTGGCACATCCAGTCACGGGGTATGACCTCCCAGAGGCTACAGCCTCTCACTGGCTTCTTGTTCAACTACTGCTGATAGATTACCCCAGGAAAATCTCTCAGAGCAGAACCACAGGACAAGTGCAATGTGTTGCAGAATCATGTGGTTTGGATGGTCTGCTAAGAAACTGATGCCTAAAGATTTTTAGCTTTTTCATATATTAGTACCTTTGTAGATTTTTAATATATAGTTATATAGTTTTTAGCACCTTCTCACCCTTTCTCAACACTTTAGAACAACAGCCAACCCTTTCTAACACATTCTTGAAATTCTGTTTAGTCTTATTCTCAAGAAGAGAATTTCTAACATGGACATTTTGTTTTACACCAGCACCTGAGAGACATAACAAGATATAGGGCAAAGAACCCCCAGGAGCATCTCCAAGGGGCAGACCCAAGGCTGGGTTGCTGGGGCAACTGGTCCCTTATTGGATGTACCTGCTAGATATACTAATTAATTAACCTTACAAAAATTATAGAAATCCTCTACCATGTGTGCACAATCCTATATTTCGCGCACCTGAAAACTTTCATTAAAGAACTACTTTTTATATTATCCCTTCAATATTGCTTGCAAAAAGTTTTTCTTCTGATTCCAGGCAACAAAACCCCACAGATGTAGTCAAAGCACATTGCCTCAAATCCAAAAACATTCTTCCTGTTGCTGCACTAGTAGCATAGTGCATACTAAAGATATCACTACCTAAAAATCTGCCACTTTTTGAAATAACTTTCAAATTATCAGTAAATCCTATGGTGTTGCCTGTTTGTTTTACTCCTGGAAAAAACAGTTAATAGCAGTAGAACCAGAATTAGTGAGCTGGACAAGACACAGGGACAGTTTGCAGTGGCCAGAACTTTACAGGCAATTAATTTCTTTCACAAATGCATATGCTCACAGAAATGGTTGATTTTACTTCTAACGGTATTAAAAAAAGGAGGCAGAGTAAGGAAATTTTTTCTTGAGAAGTCAGTGGCAGTTGAAATAAAAGGGAAGTGCTGGGAGACGAAATGTGTGAAGTCTATAGGAATTTATAATGGTAATAGTGAGGCAAAATCTCCCTAGTGAAAAATAAAATCTGCAGGGAGGAGTGAAAATGTTAGATTGGTTCAGAGATGTCTTGGATAATCCTGGGCTCTTCATCCAAGAATGCCATCCAGTTTTGATCACAGGTTTCATTTGTGCTCCCAGTTGTGCATGAGAATGAACTTTATAGACATTCAACAGCCTAATTCAACAGACTGCCCAGAGGCAACACCAAAAATGTTCACATCAGTGTGCTGTAACTGCTTGCAGGATCGATGCCTAAAACATATTTTATTATATAACCCTTCTTCTATGATCTCAATTATGAATAGAAAAACACTATTAAAAAGAACCTGGGGTTAACATAATTAAAATATTTTGGTAGATACTGCAGGTAACCAGCAGTATCCACATTAAACAAACTTTCAAATATGAGAATACTGAGAAGCCTCTCTCCATTAGACTGCACCAGCCTAAAAGCCTTGGCTGTACGCTGCAATGCCAGGTAATGCAGCAACCTCGAGAGCCATCACCTCTAAAGAGCCAGACTAACACACTCAGAGGCACAAACAATGCTGTGCAGATTCCAGTAAACACCTAGCAAAATTCATAGTCATGTTTATTAACTTAAAGCTATAAAACCTGTATCCAAGTAGCGGTATAAGCAATACTCATCACTGTGGCTAACCACTGCATTTCAATGCAATACAAAATATAAAGGTGTCTTGACCCATCTACAAAGGAAACACCTCTAGAAAGTACTGGAGGATGTTGGCCCAAGTGCTCATTTGCCACAACTCCTGACAGATCTCAGCCAGTATTCCATTCTTGTAATAGCACCATTGAACTCCTTGCAGACAAACCTCTCCTGTATTTATAGGACGGAAACAGATTAACTGCATCTGCTTTGGCTGTAGTGTGTCTTTTATTGATTCCAATTCTGACTTCTAAGAAACCAAACCAGAAGAAAGCAGGGAACAGCCATCAATACTGGGGACTGCACTAAGGCTGCACTAAACTTTGTCTGAGAAAGGGATTTGTGGCAATTCAGTCAGTGTCTGATGGAAGTGTTTGATGTAGCAGTAACAAACCATTATGACCCATAATTTATATTTTGTCCACCAGTTTTAAAAGGAATGTTATCTGTCTACATGAGGATCACACACTATGGAAGCAGCATCTGTGTGTAGTTACTGAAAGCTGTAATGGCAGTAAATCTCCAGCAGAGAAAAAGATGGAGCCTTACAGATTTAGACATCCACAATCTGAGGGCTGTCTCAGAACTTTAGAGCTCAAACAGTATTGCCATAATAATATGCCTGAGAAAATAACCAGGGATAGAAGGGAAATGGAAACAAGAGTATGTTTCAAGTTGTAAACAGAGACTCCAGTACCCTTCCCTCTCTACTCTGTTTTACTGATACTTTATCCTCCCAGCTATCAAGCCAGACAACCCAGATTTATGTTTTGTTTTAGCTCATAATAGCCACCATACAACGGGGCAATGGGCAGAGCATAAAGCACACCCATTTAATCTTTCTACCACAACATATATTTAGTGTGCATCTTATCATACAATTTTGGCAGTCCCTGAGACTCAGATGTCCCTATTTTCCCAGGCTCCATGAGACCGTATGGCCCACACAAAACATACTGAATATACAAACTTGCAGACGAAGATTGTTTTAAGGTCTGTAACTCACAGCAGGAACTGAGCTAAGTTCAGTTCCACTTGGAAGCCATAAAAGCAGGGGTTTAAAAAACGTGCAGCAGTATCTGGTGTTTGATATCTAACAGTATGCAACATGTTTATGACATGTATTAGGCTACAAAATCTGAGTTCATAGTCTGGGACAACAAAGCAGAACTCAGCTCTGGCATATGTAGTGGGAAATAGAAAGGCATGTCTTGTAGTGTACTTGTAATGGATATTGCTGCTCCCTCAAGAGCTTGAGTTGCACAGAGCAGGTGGTTCAATGAAAGATACTAGCACTTTGGAAAAAATTAAAATACACGTTAAAGAGCAACTAAACAGCAGCTGGTTCAAGCACAAGTCAATTCAGATTCAGTTTTACCATACAAACAACACAGTTCAGTTCTCCAGAATTATTTTTCAGAAATGACAGGGTAAGAAAGTTTGGACAAAATATGTAGTAACTGAAACTATCTCAGTCACACAGAACTCAGTTTAAAGGGTACCAAAATAATGAAATCTAGATGAGGTATCATTTTCAAACTACTTTAAAAGTAGTCTGATTCCAAACTGGACGATCAAGTCCCATTGTCTTAAAACAAGTCCCATGGTCAAGTATGTGGTCTTAAAACAGCTTTTCCCTAACTGAATAAAAAGAAACCCAAAACCTTTCCCCTCTCTCACATTAAGTAAAATAACCACAGGAGCAAAAAGAGAAAACGCCCAAGTATATGATGGAAAGAGGGAAACATACCAACATGCACAACAGCATACCAAGCCTACATACTGGGGAAAAAAAAAAAAGTTTTATACATTAAATGAGATCAACAGAACTAAGTGTTAAAAAAGGTCATGGCTAATTTCAAAATATGCTTTAAAGAGTCAGACTGTCTCCAGGAAGAACAAGAGTTACTTGCCAAGTAGGAAATCATGTCAACACTGGCTATTCTTAATCATCACAGTCTCATGTAGTGGAGAAAATGTAGTCATTTCACCAAGTGAACACCACTTCTTAATTTCATACTTCGAAGTATTCTTCCCCCACACGCCCACTGACACTTTTTTGCTATAGCAAACATTATAGAAAGACAAATGCTGGATTCTGTGTTTTTAAAAGTTTGTTGGTTTTTGCTTTTGTTTTGCTTTTTCCTATTTTTAAAACAAAGTAGAATTAGAAAGAAAAAATTTGCATGACCCATGCGAGAGTTTGAATCAACTCAGTCTATCCTGAACTAAATCTTGTGTTAATCTTCCAGGCTTACAAGTTTGTATCTCATCCTCTAGACAGAAAAAAATAAAAAAGCAAACTGGTATTCCATGTATAAAAAGCAATAATCCCATAACAAGTATTTTCCAAGGAGTGCATTTCTAAAACACAACTAACTGGAACTCTGAACCTCAGTTTACCTAATCAAAAAACCCACTATGATGTAAAAGAAGGGAAAAAAATACCAGAACAGCAGCATGTTGATTTACCTAGAACAGGAAGAAGGGTTTCAAATGAAGAATTACACTGCTTGTACAGTGTTCATTCATGTAGGATGAGAAGACAGCCTGGCAAACATCCTGAAAAAGGGGCACTGCAACTGCACAAAATCTTGGCATCTTTCCCTCCCAAGTCAGCTCCCAGCTCCATGGGTCACTGTCCTCCCATGGAAAAGTAATCTGAGCTACCTCCACTGAATTCTTCGAAGCACTTAGGTGAGTGGGAGAATCATGAGCAACTCTCAGGCTGCTCTTTACCATGAGAGAGCCTGAGACACCAGCAGCCCTTCCATTCCTCCATGCTGGAGTATCCTGGAGGTTTCAGTACTGCCATCAGTCAATAACTGAAAAGATGAGGCTCTGTTACTTAGAAAAGTACTTAAAAGATGGTTTAATTTCTGAATTGCCTTCAATTTGTAGGTTATACAGGGGTGGTAAGCAAGATTTTAAAAGATATATATTGTGGTTGAAAAACTTCTGAAGTTCAGTAAAAAATCCGCTTATATATTGAACTATTATCAGAACTTTCTTCAATCAAAAATGAAATCTTTCTCCACTCACTTGTGTGAAGTACAACAAAATACAAAACTAAGTCAAGACAAATTATCTTGTTTTTAATGAGATTTAGCTAAAACATAAAAAGATAAAACCTCATTCCCTAAGTATTTTAGCAGTGCAGCTGAAGGGCTGCTTGCTCCCTATGCAGAAGTGATTAAAAATATAGCTAAATTTTAATTCAACTGTTTTTCCAAAACAGGTGTTATGATAGTGTCATATCCCATGAAGCAAAACAGAGTGCATCCATAAGCACACCATTTTGATAGAATATATATTTTTCAAACCAAGATCAGTTGTACCTGAAGAATAGCCACACTTACCTGTTAATGTAACTTAGAGCAACATAGGTTGGCTGCTGAAGTTCTTGTTTCTCTAATACACGTGGGTCTGTATCTGGAATAAAAAATACATACACAGAGTTGAGCTTCCTGTATTTACACTGAAATTAGGGGACTGAATGCTGCAAAGTAACGTAAGCGGACACAAGAGACACGAAATAGCTCAACCCAGTTTATCCATAGAGTACACTTAGCAAAGCTCAACCACTTGCTCATTCATTCATAAACACAGTATTGCATTACTTTACACAAGAATTTGAAACATCAACAGTGATGTAATTTCCAACTGTCACACAAGCTTTCCCAATCCCCCTCATAAATATTAGTTTTCACTGCTTTCCATGATTTATAGTGTTAAATGGATCAAGCTTTCTTCTTTTTTAACATAGCTATTTCTAAATATGGTTGACACATTTTAAGATGCTCCAAGAGTGATTAGATCTCTTCTGGGCCTTGAGACTTCTTCTGCACCTCTGAGTTTTGTTCTCTCCCTTCTGTACAGCTTTTTTTCTGAAGCTCTGAATCAGAAAAGTAATACAAAAATGCTCTTGAAGCAAAACGCTTGCCAAGCGGAGCATTGCCCACCAAAAGCCCTGAAGCATACACATCCAAATTCCCTCGAGTGCTAACTTTCTCACTCAAATGAAAAAATATGTTTTCAATCACTGTTTCCATTGTCCTTTGCAGTTAAGTTGTGCTTTTATCTAACAAAGGAGTTTTGGTTTAAATTTCTGAAACCAAAGCCAAGGGAGTATGTCCATAGTTTAGACAGTTTTCTTATACCAAACCCCAGTATTACATTGAAGTTTTAAATACAACTTTGCCCTGCATAGTTGAGAGGCACCTTTAGGAGCTGAGCATAAACAGACTTCAAGAGTTCCCAAAGGAAAGTGTGCATCCTGCCTGTGCAGATTACTACATAGTCATTAACATGTTTCATGCATTGCTTTAAAAGCAATTCTGGGTGTAACTTCTGCATTTTAACTATCAAGAATAAAAACTGCCTTTACCAAATGGCTCCCCACAGCACTGCTGCTATCCATCTTTTATTTCTGAGAACCATCTACTTTGTGTCTGGCAAGGGGGGGAAGGCGTGGGGCACTCCAAGCAAATCCCATATTTTGGATTGTTCTTGCTTCCTCCTACAGCTTTAAGCCTTGTTAACATTAAAAACTCATTATCTTGATAAGCACATTAGTTTGACTTGATTAGTCACTTTTGGTGGTTTTTGTGGGGTTTAAAATATGATACAATTATTTTGAAATCTGTCTCTGCTGCCATGCCTTAAGGAAGATTTTAACTGAACTGAATAGGGACTGTGCTCGAGGGTTGGTGCATTTGTCATGCCACTGCTGAAGCAGATAATGTCTTTATTCAGGGAGAAGGGAATCCCCTGTCTGCCTCTCAAAGCTCAGACTGATCCTAATCTTTCTCCTTGCATTTGCTCCTGCACAGCTTAGGCTGCAGGATTTGCTAACATGCCTTTATCAATATGTCCCTAAAGAGAGAAATAACTCTAAGAAAGTTCAGAGAAGATGGATAAAGTACAAGTGCCAATCCAATCAGCAACCCCAAGCCTGTTATTCTTAAGAGGAACAGATCTTGCTGGTGCCTGGGTAAATTCTGCAGTAATTGCCAGCACATCACACTCCATATGAAGCTAAATAAAGACAGCAAAGCATCAGCTATACTCCGTGCTGTCTAACTCACTTCTCTTTGGAAGTTAGGTTCACACAACACACTAAGATCTTTTACTTGCCTTTGCTTCTATAAACCCACCATCATTTAGCAGGCCAAGCATACAACTACTGTCACAGTGAGCTCTCTTAGATTTACACCTTGGTGGTGCGTGGCCTGCCATGAAACTGTCTCGATCCAGAATGTCTCCAGGGCATTAATCCCAGCCAGGACTATCTGAGAACTGCCTCAACCCAAGTTCAGGCATCTGTGGTTAAATGACTGTGTCTTTGCTAATCCACTTCTTAAATGGGATTAACCTCCACCTATAAACAACAGTTTCTGTGACTGAAGGAGACAAAATCGGGGCTGGTTTACATCAGAGGGCTGCACATTATCTGTGGGAGAGGACAAGGAAAGGCTCTAATGGAGAGTCCACCACCCTTTTGCAGCTTGCCAGCGGCTCCCCGTAACACCAGTTGAAGATGAAAATACAAAGACAAAAACCAAAAGCCCCATAACTTTCCAAGGAGTGTGTTATCAAAGCACAGAGCAATTTGCCTGCTGGCACCTGGAGAAAGCAGACTCCTGTCTCTCAGTAGGTGCTGCCTGACACACAAGGAACACAATGCAGATTCTATTCAATCTATCTATCCCTTCCCCCTCCACATATCAGACTTCACATGTATTTCAAGTCAATTATGCTGTATATACCAATTTCACAAAATAATCCAAGCCATGGTAAAAAAATCTTGTATGAATTTAGCTCTTAAAATGCTTGACACATTTTTATTCCTCTTGCAACCAGCTGCTGGGTTGCCAGTCACGAGAATGCTGCATTCACTTCTGCACTGCAGCAGGAACTACACAGAACACTGCTGGGCATTATTTCTCTTCCTCAGCTATAATATAAAAAAAACCACAGAAACTTGTTCTGGGGCAACAGCAAGGCCCTCGGAGAAGAGCAGAAAAGAGGAGAAAGCAGACCAGCTGTGCCACAGGTGGCAGCAGCCATGGGGCCCTGGCACAGTCCTTCCCCAACTGGGGGGCAGGAAGGCCACACTGGCAGCCCCTCTGCATCCACCTAAAGCCTGCACGGCTCTGCTATCCAGGCACGTGCACTTTTGGCCCACCACCGCCAGCTTTTTTCTCACTGTCTAAATTGCCACCAGTCCATTCCTTTCTGCCTCCATTCCCTCTTCCTCTGCCCAGCCTCAGACAGTGCCTTTCCTCTCTCCTGCCCCTTCCTAACTCCAATTATTCCTATACATCCTGAGATCCATTGCTCTCTCCTCCTCTCACTGTTATGCTGCCCTCTCAAAATGTCCCAACATAACAACAAGTTCAAAATTATATGGAGATATCTATAACCACTTGTTCACTCTTGTACCACAGGACTAAACATAGATGCAATTAATTCCCTGGACTGCCCTCTTCCCTTCTGCCCCTGCCTGCCCCCCTTTATTATATTTTACTTCCAATTTAGGCAGTCTCTGCTTACATCCCTGATTTTACCTAGCACGCTTTTGAGCACAGAGTGAATATACATTGCTAAAAATTACAAAAAGATCAGAACCCTCTCTGACTTGATACAATAAAAAGACAGTAATTGGCTTTTTTTTTTTTTTTTTTAAGGAATAGCAAGTACAGCTACAGTGAGATGAAGTAGCAATATTCCCTGATGCTGAACCTTGAAGCCTGGACTTCCAGCACTCTGCTTTTCTCACGCCTAAGCACATTCACACAGCCACTAGTGATGTTTTCTAATACCACACATGCTGCCTAAAGCATGTCTTTGAACACGTGCTGCCCCACTGACCAGGGTGTTGTGCATCAGCCAATGCTCTCACTTAATCTGACTCAGGAGAAAGGAGCAGGGGAGACAAAAATCTGTTGTCAATCTTACAAAAATGGCCATGTATAAAGTTACATCTTTAGTCAATGTTTCTTCAAACTCACATAGACTGGTCAAAGTCAGCCAAAAGTAGCCTAAATAGTTTCCAAACACAGACCTATAATGGATTGAACACTCACAGAAGACAAATTTTTTCTTGAAAATATTTAAGCAGTATAACCTAGGGCTGATCTGAGTTCCCTTTCTTGTAAGAAAAATATCCAGCACACACACAAAAATGACCCCAGAACTTGAAGGGACTGGTTGATTAACACTACTTTAACTAGTTACCCTCACTTCTTCAATTAACAAGGGCTATCCAAGACTCACTACTTCATTGGTTTTGCAGTAAGACTTTAAATCCGGTAGAACAAATTGCTGTACATTAGCTGCCTTCATTACTTGTCTCTTCTTATAAACATTATGTGCCACTGATTTCATTCCACAGTGGGAAGAATCACCTTCTGTAATGCTGTGAGGGTTTTTTTAGCTATGTCTTCCTCATTTACTATGGTGCTAGATTTTGAAAACCCTCCTTTTATTTCCTTTTTCTTTAATGAAATGTTATTAAAATAAAATTTTTGTCTGATACGAACTACCCAGAATTTTGTTCTGCATCCCACCACCACACTATTAAAAGACTGAAGTGTGGATGCTAACATCCTTAAAACAGAGTTACTCAGTCATCTACAGGATTAGACCCCTCCAATTTCTCACATCCATTACCTGTTTCAAACTGGACAACGAGGCAAGTAGTATGAGTGTATAATAAAGGCTGAGAGACCATAAATTGCACTGCATCATCTTTGAACTGTTCACACAAAACCAGGCATTTTCTGTGGAGTATGTTGTAACAAAATAAATCACTGACCACTGAAGCATGCTATGATTACTAAATCTGCTCACTACACAGAAAAAACTTGCAGCTTGAAAGCACTGCAAAATCCTAACCTGGCAAAGTATTTTAAAGAGAGTAAATAATAAAAAATACAACCTGTATAAACACAATCTTCAGTTATATAACTTGTTGCTACATTAATATTTCTGCACAAATATACGTGCCACATCTTCATTGTATATAATAGAGCAATAAGTTTTACTATACAAGATACAAGAAAGTTATCAGAAGCAACTTCACTTTCACGACAGCCCTGATTTTAAATCACTGTGAAAAATCACTTTTTACTTTACAAAAAGCTAACAATTTCTAGTGGCATTATTTTACAACCACAAGCTTTCTTCTTAGGGCAGCCAGGAAAGGTCACTACCACTTGCAAAGTGGTAAAGATAGTCTCAGAAGAAAAATAATGACCTAAAGAAGGTAAAAATTATACTGCTCTTCAACATCTTGAATATGAACTGGCCAGTCCTGTTTTTACCCCACCCTACCTCCATTTAACAAGCAGAGGTTGAGATCAAGATTGACAGAAGTCCAGGTGCCTAAGAAGGACACATGAATCCCTGCTCACTTAGAAATGCAGTGACTCAATTGTCAAAAATTTTTGGTAGCTGTAATCCTCCAACAGATTTCACAGACCAACAACCTGGGTAGCTTCTTTACGGCTGATAATTATCCTTTTATCCATCTTTGTCATAGGGGGCACTATGCTAATTGAGTGTGAGGGCAATTATTAGGGAATAAATTTCAGCCTAACAAATGAGGTCTCTCAGTGAGCTCCAGTGAGCCTCTGGTGAGGTGAGAAGTGCAAGACATTTTACTGATGTTGTAGATTTACTTTTTGGAGGGAAGGGTTTAGAGATGTCCATATCTTTAGAAGACTTAGGATTGAAAAACATATCTTCTGTAAGCCATACTAACCTTACACCAAATAGTTACAAGAAAAGCAAAGAAGGCAAAACTTCCCTTGCCAACCCAAGGGTGTTATTTCCCTTTCTGTTTAATCTCTACAAGAGTAACAAAATGCCTTTAATGTTATGAAAATAATGGCCCCGCAAAGGATTTAAAAAATATTAAAGTACATATTTGCAGGGACCAAGGACTTACAATAGGATCTCTCTCCCAAGTCACTTGGAGATGTTTATGATAATCTCACCTTTTTGTTCAAGATCACACTGGGGTAAACTGCCAACACAAAGGTCCCCCAGACTCAGACCTGACTTTGCCAGAACATCCATACACACGTTCCGCTCGCCCACCAGCAGGTTTGCAGAGTGCCTGCCTTGTATTTCACTTGGCCTTGAAACTGGCTGATATAAGTCAGCTCAGCTAGTTAATTAAAACCTACACTTCCCTTGAAACTAGCTTGCTTCACTAATGATGCCAAGGCAAATATTTCTTTTGGCTTCCTCAAAAGTCTGCAATTGTTCCTATGTGGATGTAGCTTAATAAGCCAGAAATAGATAAATTCAATGTTACTGGAAATTGCTCCCCATCTAAAACCTCCGTTACAAGGAAACCATTATGAATTTCACAGTATCAATTCCAAATGCAGCGTTATTTGGGTCTTCTTATAAATTAAAGGGAAAAATGCCACAGAGATGGACTTACCAAAATGTGGGAAACAGATCAGATACCAAACTTTCACATTTCCACAAGAAGCTCTAATAGATGACTTAGCTCTCTAATAGATGACTAAGAAAGCTACATTCAGGCAAGTACAAACAAGAAAACATTGTACTTACATCAACTTTCACAGTTTCAGTGAACGCTAGAGGCTCCAGAATAAGTTTTAGTACAAAATTCTGCCTGCTTGGTCTATCCCAGAGTTGCAAAAATTTCTCAGTTAGCTGCAAACAGTTTATTTCCCCCATCAAATTGTACTTAAGTGCACGAAGCCATGAAAAAACAAACCCTTAAAGGCATAGATCACATAAGTATTACAAGAAGATCATGAAACTGCAGAATTTTTGGCCTGCTGGGGGACAGCTCTGTCAGGCTGGCACTCTGCTGCTGCTCAAACCAGGCCTGTGGACTTCTTATACAGCAACAGAGTGATTGCAATTGCTGCATGACAGCAGGAGAATAATGCAGTCCAAAGACAAGGTAAAGCATCAGAACTCACAGCCCAAAAGCTGAACTACTGTGGACTTCTCCTAAAGCCTTCAAGCACAAAAAGGTTACCATTAATCTTAATAACTGCAAATTACATATTGCGCATGTAGACAAGTGGTTAGCAAAAGGAAATGTCAAACAGAAGGTTTATTTAAATGGAGGCTGCCCCAGTAAAAAACTCCAACAAGTATAAATTGGGAATGCACGCACAGGCAGCTGGAAGGCAAAGCAGCAGCTGCTGATTTAACACCCTGGATTAGCACACACAGGCCTCTTCATGTTGGTGCGCCTCCCAAGGAAGTGAGGCAGTCTTGTGGAGTTCCCAAGGAAAATGGTAATTTGTAAAAACTGCCTTTTCATTGGAAAGACACCATGATCCCAGGGACAGCACTCCAGCATTTTAGCTTCACTGAGTGTAAATGAATGCAGAACCTATAAGATGCAATCAGAGGAAATCACTACAAGAGGGACCATATAAAAAGGGGGTCAGAGAAGTTCAAAAGCAGAAAATTATTGAAAACTAAAGCACAAAAACCTCCAAGAACACCACAACCAACAGTATCCATTCACTAACTCAGACTAACACAAATGAAATTCCATTTTGTAACACAACATCTGAAAGACACAAGAACTCAGAGCTTTGTTATATGAGAAAATGGTATCTTGCTGGGTGATAATATAATATATGGTATTTCAGATAACCTACACAGAAACAAATCTTACAGCAGAATAGAACTTTTTATATAACACTATTTTGGAGCAATCCTGTTTCATCCTTGCAAGCTGCCACGATTTAAATCAGACTGTTAACCCTTAAAAGTAATGGCCATCCCTTATCCTGTCCAGCCAAACAGGGTTCTGATTACAGCTTCGCATGTACTAATTTAATGCACAGTTACTAAAAATATTTTAGCAACACAACTGAGATGATCCCTTGACATTTTCAATTTTTAATTTAAAAACAAAATAGCCAAGTAAACAAACACAAGGACTTGCAAACCTGAAAAATATCTTTCACTAAAAAAAATAAATTGTGATATAACTGTATGTAAGAAAATATTATTTCAGATACAGACAATAGAAAAGAGAAAGAATGCAAGGAGTCCAGTCAAGGATCCTGGGTCTTTAAAATCTTCTAATTTCTGCAATTAAGTTAATTATGGCACAATAGTAGATGACCACAGTGCTCCTCAGTTGCTGAAAGCAACCTTTGGATCTGTCATGCTGTCTTCAAATAGGCAATTAAAGTGAAAAATGAGAGTGTGCATAACTTCCCAGTACCACATATTATATATAAATAACACACAACTAAGAAATGAAGTTCTCAAATCAAACACTTGTTTAACTTAGTCATGCCTTTATCAGTTTATTTGAACATATATTATTTTGCTACTCTTGAAATCCTTATTAAAAATCCTTATTATTACTCTTCTTCTACAGCATTAAGAAGAGTTTTCCCTTACCAGAAATCAAGAAAACTTTCAATTTCTCTGTCCCCAAAATAATTTGCATTAACTGAGGCTGAGTAGCATAAAACATTCTAGCTGTGGGCTTTCCTGGTCCCTTTTAAAGTGGTGCTGACTGGAGATGCAGCCCAGCCCACGAGGGCCCTCTCAGACCTCTGGCACACCTGAACAACAGGCTGGCACCCACAGCCTGCAGCTGTCTCTGGCAAAAGGAATGGCACCCAATCAACACATTTTTAAGTCATCTGCTATGACCTTCTCCTCTGAAAACCCAACAAATCTCCAGCAGCAACTGCAAGACAGAGAGCTGTGTATGAGGGTATAACCCTAACTCTTTCAGAAAATGTTATTGTGCACTGTGATTGAAGACACCCTCAATCTCAGTAGCTCATGTCTCAGCATAAAAAGAGTAATGCTGCAAATCAGCTACTTAATTTCTATTCAAACAGAACATAATTGCTGGGAACTGGCTGAAAAGCAACAAATGCCAAAAAGACGTCATTGTGATCTTTCAGATGTAATGAACTGCAAGCACACTTCATGTGCCATGATGCTTTTCCACTTATTATGCTAACTAGTTTTTATTTGAAACACACAATTATTGCTGCAACCAAATGCAATCATTAGTGCATTTATTTGATAGGCAAAATATTCATGAATCAAATCAAAAGGAAATAAGCAGTGCTGGAAAGGTCCCTTGGAGAAGGAAAGAAACCTTCAAGACTGCTGCTATTTAATTTCACTTTTTAAATATTCAGCTTTTAAGCATTTGAAATGTTAACATCTTGCTTGCAATTTCTAAGTGCAAATATACTTAATGAAGCTTGACATAGAGAAAAATTAGAATGCCATTTTCACAGAACTTAACAACATTTAATCCAAGTCAAATAACCTCATGATATGCCAGTGGAGAGTAAATAAAAGGTCCATTTGCACTTAACAGTCAATGACACAGGACATAACATTTATCATTAGTAATCTCTAGAATTATCCCATTTCAGTAATTAAATGAGCGTTTTTATTCCTTACCACACTATGATGTCTCTTTTGGCTGAGAGTTTTAAAATCTCGTGTACTGTGGGGAAAGGCATTCACCCAGATCGAGGAAGATCCCCAACATCAATTAAAAGAAAACTGAATTAATGATTTAAGGATATTATTCTATACTGAAACAATGATCAAACCACTTTCAAGACCTGCAGCACTGCCCCCAAAGGCACACACCAGTACAATGGTCTCTTCAATCACTTTTGTGGGCCCTGACCATGCTCGGTGCTCTCCGCACCAGCGGGAACACCACGGCTGCATCGGAAGAGCCCCCCAGCCAGCACACAGCAGGAGCACATGGAAAGGACATCTCTGGCTGGTGGAGCTGCATTGCCTCCCCAGATGACTCCTGATGCCAACAAAACCCCTCTGCCTGCATGGCTGTGACTCCCTGGAGGTGGCCTGGTACTGGGCTGTCTGTCGGGGGAAGCGTTTGCCATTCCCTGCGCTGTCAGACTGGAGAGAGTGGAGGAAAAGGAGTGGAGGGTACTTTCCAAAGCAGACCCAGCCCTGCGTGCAGATTTTCTAGGTATTCAGTCAAAAACCTCAATTTCCACCATTCACACATTTCTCCTTTCTCTAAGATCATACACATCATTACCCAGTACAGCTGGAAGCGCCAAAAAGAAAAATAAGAATGAGGAGCATTCATCCTGCACTTAGCATTTCGCCAAAATTATGAGGAAATAAATTTTAAGAGTTGATAATTGATTGATTAAGGGTTGAATTCTGTGGGTTTCTATGAGAACCCAGGCCTGGTTTGGGTAAATCCATTGGGAAGTTTGGCCTTTTTTGGGCAAAGCTTGGTTACTAGTCGTAGAACAACAATCTTTACATAAACCACAAGGCCCTGCTTTTTCAGTGTGAGGCGAGTACATGCTTAAGCCCATATTTTAGGATGAACAGTTTAGCATAAAGGAAGCAGTTATTTCAAAACAGCTAGCTTTCCTACTAAGAACATTGAAAATTTATAGGTTTGTGTTTGGCCTTCATATTAATGTTACTCAAATACTCAAACCCTTCTTCTCATCTAGTTTTAATAATGAAAACCTGGCTAAACATTCAAAAATAAATAAAACTTAGTATTACTTTAAATAAAACTTCAAAATATATGTATCTTGACAGTTATGATGCTTGAGGTTTTTATTTCCCAAAGTAGTAATGATCTCCAGGAGTTAAAATAATATGATTATATCCCAACTCCATGACCAGCTAAACCACAACTGGATTGCAGCGGCACATATTTCATTTGCAATGTCAGAGGATCTCCATTTCAGACTATCAACACAGCACTAAATTTCCAAGTGTCACTGGAAACTGGCCACTGCTAATTTTGGTTGGAAACACTAAAATGAACTGCTATAAGCAGCACAGCTAGTATTTTACCAGTTCAACCTCTTCATCTTTACCAGGAATGAAAAAGGAAAGCTTTTCACTCTCAGTTACACACTATGTCTTCACTCCTCTGCAAACAGTGGTTGAGGGATTTTTTGGTTTATTTTAAGGGAGAGAAGGAAACAAAACGTATTTTTCCTGTGAGTCACTAAAATTACTATAAGCAGCTTATCTTCTGGGCTACTACTTTGCAGTCTTGTAAGAGACAGGATTCCTAATCTTCACTTTCTGCTGATAGGAAAAGGGAGTGCACAAAACGAAGCCATTTCTTGTAAGGAAGAAGGAAATGGCATAATTATCTAGCATTACTCAAAAGAAGCTCCAGAAGACAGCAACCATGCCAGGTGGAGCACGGACAGGAACCAGATGTGTTAGAATGCCAGGTGCTCACATAACCTTTATTTCCTGAAATGTCTTTTTCCAAAATTCATTTGGACATGCTGTGTCTTACACAATTTTATTATTTTATTTCACCATGAATTCATTTCACCACCGATATGCCTCATCCAAGACTATGAACAACTCAAGATTTGTCACCAGAGCTACACATGAAACATCCAGCAACAAGCCTACCCTGCAGGGAACAGGAAATACACAAAAAAACCATATCACTTATCACTGCATTTCCCAAAGGGAGTGAGGGTGTGGTGTGGGGGTGTCCCTCTCTCTAACAGGAAGATATCATCACTGAAAATAATGCACAAATGTGAACCTAATACTCTGAGATGAAAAATTTATTTCTCTGCAAACAAATTGTCAGTCAATTTAAATAAAAGTTATCCCCAAACAGCACCTTTTGGCAATCTAAGACTCAATTATTGGGATAACAGGGACTGGCATATGAAAAAATTTTTAAGTGCTGTTAACCATCAGCCTTGTTTGCCCTTAAGTATTAACAGCAGAGCAGAACCTCTGCAGTTTTGTACCTTTGATATCTGTTTTTGAAAGAGAATTTCAAATTATCTTGAGAATTAAGAAGGTGAAATAGATTATTTCATAGATTATTTCATACACTGAAGTTAGTGAATTGGTTCCAGTATCTCCAGCACCGGGAAGCCAAGTGTAGCAAGGGGTTTGGTGCCCTCCATCGAATGACATCTGGCAATCTCAGTCCAGCTCTTAGGACAGGATTTTGCAGAGCAGGTGTCCTGGGTTGCAGTGTATTCTATTACCACCTGCATGAGCTGTTGAAACCAGGTGGGTGGTGTTGCTTGCCTCTTCCCTCTGGACTATCTTCTGTTAATGGGCTCATCAAGGTTTTGCCACATAACTCATAGATAACTCCTCCTGACTATATTCTGTTAATGGCCCATCAAGGACGTGCCACATGACTGACAAAATTACATCATCCCATTGTGAGATGCTCCGCCCAGAGGGAGGAACCAAGCATTCCACCCTGGATATAAACTGAGATTTCGGACACCACAGAGGCCTTTTCCACTGGATTCCCAGAGGACGAGAGCTACACAGCCACCGCTGGACCTTCTGGGACCAGACCCCTCTATAGGATCACTGCTTCCAACAGGACTTCATTCGGACTGCTACCAACACCCTGACCAACAGGGTGTCAGGTTGTATTCTGACTGTGGCAGTGGTTTTTCTTCTATTTCCTTTTTTTTTTCTCTTCCTATTAAATTGTGTTTCTGACTTGCAGTCTCTCACTGGTTTGTTTTCAAACCCTGACAGCAGGGAATGGGTGAAGCCTCACAGCTTCACTGAAAGTGGATCCTGCCATGTGCTCTCTCACCTGAAAGGTCTGAACCCATACAGCCCAAACATAAAGCTGAGGTTTTACCCTCACGCAACCACTCATGAACTGAGGCTTGCAGAGGGATGTAAGAAGGTATTTTCTGTCCTGGGGGATGCTGTGCAAGTTTATTGGTAAGAAAACTTCCAAGTTTTCAGTGCATTTTCTACCACTGAGGGCAGATGCCACGGCCTCAGCCTGCTTCCACTTCCCTGATGGATGGTGTTTTACCTCCCCTGACAGGAGGGGTTTTGAGCCACTTCCCACTGCCCGTGTTCTCCTCACAAAGCACCGGCGGCAGCCGTGGTGTTCCCCCATCATTTCTGGTGGGCCTGTAGCCCCTCGGGTGCTCTGTGCCAGTGGTGATGGAAAGGGTGATAGGGAGGCACCATAATAGCAACAATATCCATAATCTGTTCCTCTCAGGGGAAGCCAGAGCAGTCGGTCAGGCCAAGCGACTGAGAGGAAACCAGAGCAGGACACCTTCCATGACGTGGGGCACACACACCTTTGGCTTCCCTGTTGAGCACGCCAGGTTCCATGGTTCACCCTCATCCAAGGGCCATGCAGCAGCCTCAGCCTTTACTGCCACTCAGTACCACTAAAACACCCCTTTTGGAACCTACAACATTATCCATCGCTTAAATACCAACTGCATCACTCCTCTGTAGCAGTTTCTTTCCAGTCACTTTTATGGAAAGGCACTGAGAAAGTTTTTTCTATTTCTAGAGCTCCAATGTAGAGAAAACACAAATAAGATTGGACTGAGCTAAGCCTTAATGTCTGAGAAACAAAACTTAAACCAAGGGAAAAAATAAAACCAAAAGGTGAATGGTCAGTTTAAAATAGCAAATAAATAAAATAAAAAATAGATTTATTTAAGCTTTAAAATATTGACATTAAGCAGAGATTTAAGGAAACAGATGAGCTTAATAATCAAAGATGTTCTAAGACCATAGTATGCTCTTACAGATTCTAGTTTTACTTTATTATCCCTATCAAAACCATGCAGCATCCAACAAAACAAACAAAAAACCCCACACTGCAAACAAGCAAACAAAAAACCCCCAAGCCCCAATAATAACAAAAAACCCCCAAAACCAAAACAAAAAAAAACCCAAACAAAAAACCCCCCAAAACCCCATTCCCCCCCCAAAAACCCCCACCCAAACCAAAACAAAAGAAATTTCCTAGTGTGACCACACAGGAAATACAGTAATTCACCAATTCCTTCAAAATGCTTCTACTATCTTTGCCGTCACATAGAATTTGAATATAGAATTATTGTTCAAATAATCAAAATAATCAAAAACACCAATGAATACAATGCTAGCTTGCCATAACGAAAAAGAAAAAAAAGGCTTTAAAATTATGACAACAGGAAGACTATTCACTATAAAAGCTCACAAAAAATTACACACCATTCTTTGGCTTCCACAGTTTTGCCTGACATTCATGTAAGCTCAAGTGTCTGTACTTCCTTAATGTTTGATATAATAAGAAAGCAACAGAAGGGCACTGCACTTTCTGCAGGTGGAAGTGGTGGTCCAGGTTCACACAAGTCAAGCTCAGGCAGACTTCTCAGCAGAGAAAGCTCATTTTCTGCTCAAGAATGTCTAAGGGGATCAAGCAATCTAATAAATGCACTGGTATGTCAGAAATCAGTTTTAATTAAGTAAAGGTAAGAAAAAAGATATGAAAGAGAAAATTTCCTACAAGCAATAAAATTTCTCATTGCATTGAACTATGTACCAAAATAAAAAAAATCTGTTTACTCCTTTTTCCATGTGAGTTTGAAATGTTGTTTAATTCTGATGTAAGAGTGCAGACAAGCAATGCCTCACTGCTAGCTCAGGGTAACTTCGAAATGTAGCACAACCCTGTTTCAAAATAGTGTTAAGTTTATTGTATTTACAAGTCTGTAGTAGCTTGAAAAATGGATTATTCAGAATTTCCAGAACACCAGTTATTTTGCTATTCTTATGTATTATAAGTAATTAGAATCAGGAAGAACTTAGAAACAGGTAGGGAGGAAAGAAGGACATTCAAGCAAGGCCTTCCCAGATCATGATACTAAAATATCTACTGTAAATATGCACACTCTTCAGGGTAACTCAAAAAAAAGATGCACATTCTTCTAAACAATCCGTCTGCTAATTTTACTGCTGACAGTTAGCTGCTGACAAAGAAAATTACTTCCTAAAGTGATGGTATAGTACCTTCTAAATTCTACTATTGTTACTACTACACAGGAATTAATTAACCATTAGGAGTTGATAGCATTACCCATTATTACAGCAATAAATCTTAATACGATTTTTATTCTGTACTGTTCCTCCTCTGATCAACACCCAAGAATGAAACAAAAAGCATAACATACATTTACTAAAATTAAGAGATATGATGCAAGGGAGACAGTAGATAAAGGTTCTGATGCCAAATTTAAGGACAATTTAAACTCTGATTAATTTGTCTCAATATTTATTCAGCTATGCTGTTACTTATTCAGTTGGAGTTATTTTTAAACACAACTCTGTAAAATTCTCTAAAGAACATTAAATAATTTGGTCCCAAAAGACTGTAAGTCTATAGGAAAAGGCACTTTCAACTTTAAAAACCCACATATTTCAATAATGACCTTAAAAGTGAAATTGCACATAACATGAGAAAAATAGTATCACCTTTCCAAGTATGTTACTACTTGCAACAGCGGGTGCTTCCTATGTTATCGTTTATTTTATTGTATTTATATTTAATATTATTATATTTATTATATATTTGTTTTATATTATTATATTTCTTTAATATTTATATTTTATATTATTATCTTTTATTTTCCTATCTTCTCAAGGAATAGTTTTAGAAATTTAACAAAACCCTTTAAAACATTTCAATCGAAAGCTTATTTAAAAAGGTGTGGCCTATTAAAGGGTATTTGTTCAGAGGAAGAGCTTCTTTGGTTTGCTGTTTCTAAACAAACTAATAAAAGAACCCAAGTGGCAACAAAATACTTCTCTGGGTTCAACAGACACCTGCATACTAGCATCAGGACAATATAGCTGCATTCCTGCCAGGATTAGTTCACAATATTTAACTAAAATTGCTTTGAACTCTTTTTATATTCAGGACTAACATGGTATGCAAGTATGGCAGTTGGATTACAAGAGAAATTAAGACCACCAGCAATAATGCTCCCCTCCTCCAAAGCATTTTCCCTGTCTCTCCAATAAGCCTTTTCTATTCCCTACTCCTGTCTCTAAATACATCTACTAAGGCTACGTGAATTATCTCCCTCTCCATTCAGTTTGGATTTTAGCAAGTTCTAATATTCATTCCCTAATGCAGTGTCAGTGTGCTCACCCCCTGCTCTACAGAGTGGTGTTGATTTGCAGTGAGAAGCAGAGAAATGCCTTGTAACTCCTCCGTAATTTATTCTAGCTCTAAAGTTTTCCACTGCAGTCAGTAGACTACCTAATAGCCTGGTCAAAATGAAGACAAACATCTTCTATGACAGAAAACCGTGGGGAAGGTGGCATGAATTAAGGAGTATGAAAATAAACACCTTAAACAAACCACCTCAGCGGGAGACCGAGATTGTCTGGCAATGAACTGCAGACAAGATGCTTAGAAAAGCCCCATAACAAAGAAAGAGCTGCATATTGTTCAAGGGTTCCCATGTCAGCACCACCCCTGAAGCCAGAAGCATTAATAACTTCTCTTTTGTTTTTCTTCTTTCTGGGGAGGAGAAGGGAGTTGAAATCAAAACAAACAATTAAAAGTATATAAAGATGATTTCTTTTCTTGCTAGTTGAAATTTGCCTATGCCAAGTACTAATGTACAATCCTGGGGTTGAAGGTTTCTTGTTTTTATTTTGAAAGGGGCAATGGAGTCCTACAATTTTGTTGAATCGTAAAAAGCTTAAGATACTCCTTACCAGAGGCTAAGGAGCTTAGGCTACCACTGCACCAGCCCAGCAGCCAAGCTTACCAGTTGGATGAGGTAATTGCTTACATCATTTCCTAACTAGATTTCCCTTTTTCTTCCTTACACACTTGGAAAAAACTTTAATAAACTGATTATCAATGAAATGTACCAGACTGACAGCTATCAAAAATGCCCTCTGCATTGCCTTTATAAGCAGAAATTTATTATGAGGAGCCAAAATCTAAGGTTTTTTCTACTGTTGTATCGCGGGGATAAAGAACGACTTCCCAGTGTGAAGTACAGGCATATCATTCCAATACAGGATGAGACAGACCCGAGTACTCTGACAACCCTCTAAAATGCGACTTCAATGGAAAGAAATCTGGTGGACTGTGGAAGGAAGGCACAGGAAGGCACAACATGCTCTACCATCCATCAGTATAAATCATCAGTGGACTGGGACAGGGATGGATGGCAGGAGGCAGACTGCCCTACAGTCATGTTGCAGCCTGAGGTAGTGTCTGCTGGAAATACAATAGTCCATTCTGCATGTCCATGCAATAAATGCCCTTCTCTCTGCAGCTACCAGTTAAGATTATAAATCAGTATGTTTTGCAATATTAAAAGCCACTCCAGCTGCAAAGGAACCAAGATCATAAATTCTTTTCAATGCACTTTTGAACAGCTTTAGACAGTAGCGAGGCTTTCCTGGGAACACTAGAGAGATGTAAAATAGCTGCTTCGAATTTAGATTCTATTACGGGAGATGGAAAAGACCCATATGAACTATTTAATTAGCAGATCAAGTCACCAAGACCCACGAGGAAAAAACTCAGCTCTTAACAAAAGGTGTTAACTGTTTCTTGAACCCCTATGTGATATTTTTGAATTCAGTCAAAAATCTGAGTTGAAGAACATCTCCAGACCTCATTTCCCTGTTGCTATTAATGCACGTCAAGTTAACAGTGGGGGTAGAGTTGGAGGTATTTGTCAAAAGCATGAACATGCTAACTAGAGGTCTGGGGAAACCCCACACTACCTCTTCCTCAAACAGGCATGAAAAAGGTCTTTGCTAATCAGTTTCTTTTCTCATAAGAAATCAATCGCTCTTCATCTCCAGTTGATCACTTAACTTACCAAAAGGAAATTAGACTGTTTTTACTGTAACTCAACAGCAGCTATAGTCGCCCATGCAAATTACCTCTCTGCTGTAGCTCTCTGACTTGGTTATTTAAGAGCAGGTTTGGAGTGGAATGGGAAAGGAACATTGTAATATCTGCCATGACCAGTAAAGGAACTTGAGGATTCTCTGGCAAACAATGATTAATACCTGCAATTATTGCTCAGAGGTTTCACTAAGACTTGCTTGGGCTCTGCACATGAGAGGAAGAGCATGTTATGAAATCTGAATGGATGCCATCAGCAAAAACCCACTGTTCTTATAATCCAGTTATGTTCAACGTGAAGAAAGAAGGGAGCCTACCAGCTAGCACATCATCTGGAGTGGTGGACATGTAACAGACAGTAACAAGCTATGCCATGGTTCTGCAAGACAGGACCCCTAAGAAGACAGGCAGGGCCAGGCATTGGACTGTATGATCCCGATGGGTCCCTTCCAACTCAGCATATTCTATGATTCTATCTTTTCTGATTCTTACAGTAAGTCTGGACACAGTTCTGGTCTCCTGCACAAGCAATGTGTCTTAGGGCTTGTTTTCTGTCCAGGTATAAAAGGACCCAGCTTCTTTCCTCCAGGTTTAAAGCCAATACAAAAAAGAACTGTCATGAAGCAGCTTGAAAAAGCATTGCATGGTAAGTATTTTTAGCCCACTACCAATAATGGTAAAGCTTATCTTACAGAAAATTATCAAGTACTTAAGTTAATTTTGGTCCCATTTTTACATAAGAGAGTGAATATTCTGCACCGACTAGGATCAAAGGCCTCAAGGTCAATTTCTAGCTCAGTCACAGACTGCATCAGTCCTGACACTCATTTCTTTGCTCAAGTCACATTTATTTTTACTTTTTTGCACTTCAAACCTCCTGCTTGCTGTTTCTTGCAAGACAAGTTTCTTGTCTTCTTAAAGAAGATTCCTTAGGCTACATTATATTTGCTGGTGCAAAAATACTGTTTCTACAGTAAGATGTGAGCATAAGTGTACTTCAAAATCTTCCCATAAACACTTTTCCCCCCCACAGTTCCAACAGAAACAAAGTGCCATTTGCCTTCATTATTACCAGTAGTGGAAGGCTGCAATGAGGTCTCCCTGGAGCTTTCTCTTCTCCAGGCTGAGAGAATGGCTGTGCCATTCAGCTTCGTGCCATCTGCAAACTCGCTGGGGTGTGCGTGATCACGCTCTCTCAATTGCACGCTAATTGCTACATTAAAGAGCACCAGGTCCAGGACAGAGCCCTGAGGGACACCACCCATCAGCAGCCTCACACTGGACGGAGAGCCATCGACCACAGCCCTCTGGCTGCATCAGTGTAGCAAATAAACAAAGAATTCAGGCTGTAAGGTATACAACACTGAGGAGAAAACGCAAGAGAATGTATGTTACTCTAGTCACTGCATGAATCCAAATGTTCAATCACCCACAAGTGCTTGGGGCCACTAAAACAGAGTGATCAGGGTGGGTGGGGAGGATGACACCCAAAACCACCACTACCACCCTGAAAATAAAAGAGCAGCACTCAGTTTGAGTTCACCATCATATTCCTGGCAAAATGTCTGCTGAAGCACTGCAGAGAATTTTACAGGCCTGGAGGAGACACTGAAGAAATACAAACATATCAATGAATACCAGCAGTGAGAGATAAACAGTTTCAAATGCTTTGTACAACTAGAATCACTTTGCAGCCAGATTCATTGCCAAGATGAAGACTTGGAAGGCTTCTGTCAGACTATTTCCAATTACAGTGTTTTATGAAAACACAGGGGATACAGTATGCCTTGATGAGAAAAACCAGTGTATATATAGGCTCATCATCCTCGAGCAGAAAGCACTGAGGTAAGTACTAGTTGTTATGGATACGTCTGCATAAGTAATGGGTGTTATTGCATCTAACCTTCGGGTTTCATTTATTTTATATTGGAGGGTGTGGGTGTGTGTAGAGAGATTTATGGTTAATGTTATAAACTTTCATCTGCCACAAAATCCTGAAGTGTTCTTGCACTGACTGAAAAAAATACCTTCAAGCAATGAGTTTAATGTAAATTCAGAGGAATCAAATATCTTTAGAAGACTTTGAAAAATGCACTGCTGATTGTTCTTTTAATCAGCCTGTGTATTGCTCAGAAATTCTTTGCTAAGCAATGTTTCTCACTGAGCATGCACTATTAAATGTGAATAGATTTCATGACACAACAGAGACACAAATCATTTGTGTGTTCCTTGTGTCAACTGACCTCTCAGTCTAAGAGCTGTTTTTCTGATGACTGATGCTATAGTGGGGGGGAAGCCCCACCCAACCATCTCTGATGACCTTACAGTTACTCCTTGAGGCACACACAGGCTAGAAATACCATCATATTCTATACATTTTTCTTCGTATGCATACAAGACAGGAGGAAAGATTCTAAGGACCAAAGAAATCCACTCTAGACAGAATTCTAAATCAGTTTTGGTACTGATACCTAGTAATACAAAGTGAACATTTGAAACCAGGTTTAGAGTTTCTTGTTTGTGTTGGGGTTTTAAAAATAAATATTAATTTCAGTTAGAAAACACCGTGTTACTAATTAGAGATAGTCTGTGTTCCAAGCCTTTCTGTAAGTAAAGCGAACAAAAAAATTTTGTTCATCTGTTTTGAATTTTTAAATGAAAAATTCTTTCTTTCTTTGTCCTATTTAGGTACTACTAATGAAACCAAATGATTATACATACATACATATATATGTGCACACGCACACACACACACACATACACCACAGTTTGATAGATCTGGAAATCAGTCAAACAAAAAATCAGTCCTAAATTTTTAAGCCAACTTCACAAGCTGCACCTATCAAGACTGTAAAGAGTTTGGAAACTGTGGGCCTACAAATCTCAAACACCATGACTTGGAAAGCAGTATACTAAATTCAAACCTTGGCCTGCTTCCTTGGACCTCTGTTCTCCTTTAAACCCAGTCTTGAAAAGCTTTGCCTCCTCTCCTTCTCTCCTCACCTGTCAGCAGTCCCTAAAGGCAGTTTGTGCTCACTCTCATTTTTGGTCAGAGAAACAAGAGGGAAGGCTTTCAGGTCTCCCTTCCAAGAGACTTCAGCAGCCTATCAAAAGAGTTGCAAGGAAGTCATCTTTCAAGGTCTTCAACAAACAGCCTTTGAAAAACTCAAAGAATTCTTAGAAACTTTTGCTTCTTTACAGTCTCATTACAAATATCGACTACACTAAAATAATGAACCATTTCCAGAGATTGTAACCTTGCCAAATTTAAACAGTTTTCACTAGAAAGAATCCACTTTCCCCTCTTTTAAGTTCTAAAACTTGTTCCAAAACAGAGATATAGATCATCTGAATGAAATGGGTATCATTTCTTTAGGGTATCTTTTCACTAGGGAAAAAGAGTTTTTCCTAATTTTCTTTAAAAACCACACAAAACTTTTTATTAAAAATCACAAACAAAGAATGTGTCCAAAAGCTGACACTAAGCACAAAAAACACCACTCCAAATGGTTTAGATGTGGAAAGGATATAATTAAAAACACTTTTGAAATAGAAAATGGAAGTTCATTGAGAGGTCTTACCACAATTTCTTTACAGATCTTGGTAGTTGGCTGTTTTAAATTATCTGCTGAACAGGTACAGAAGAAGGAACTATCATGAACAAAAAGCCTTAATGACAAAACAAGATCATCTTGACAACATAAACACAGAAGGAGATACTATCTAGCATGACCTTTCTTTCTTCTATTCTTCTAAGCATTTCTTTAACCCCTTTCCTTTACTTTGAAACAAGAGTGGAGAGAATAACCTGCCAGGTAACTTTGCATCTTATCTATTTAATCGATGCCAACCTCTGAAAGGGAAAACGAAATCCTTCCCAGTTCAGAATTTCCCAGCTTAGTGGGTGCCAGCCTCTGGCACCATCAGCATTTATTTCCTGTGCCATTTTTCCAAATTTCCCTCAACTTTTTGATTGCTCCTTAAGTTTGTTTTTTGTGAGACCCATAATTTCAGCTACCTCTATACACAGCATTGGGCACATTCTCTGAAGCACAGAGTCGACAAAGAGCATCAGTTCAGATCAAAAGGACAGCCAGTTCTTAGAGGCACATATTTTCTGATCTCATCTCATGATTGCTTTGTCATCACAATCAGCTGCACTATAACTTCTGCAATATCAGGATCAGCTGAACTCCTTTTAATATAAGTCCTGCTGTTCTTAAAGCTTTAATGATGTTCCCAAATAATTTGCCACAGAACAGATTTTAACAACAATCCACCTATATATGGAAAAGATGACTGAAATGAAATAAAGAAAGAAAATATAGGGAAAAAAATAGAATCAGACTAATATGGAAGTTATTTGAATGGGATTTTTAGCTGCATGAAGAGATTTAGCTAGGGACTATACTGTATCTGTAATTCCAAAATTATGGCACATTCTTCAGAAAAGCACTGAACTTCAACGTATCACTTAAGTCAGCCAGTCAAATCTGTAACAAAGAAAGATTTTTGTTTTCCAAAAATCATTGCTTCAGTTAACAAAGAAGGCTTTTATTTTAACAGCTAGTGTAGTTGTATCTTTTAACAATTTTTAACAATTTCTAATAATTTTATTTTAAAATCATCTTCAAAATCCATACAGCTCCTAAAACTAGCTCAAGAGCATGAAGAAATTTTAAGTTAGGGATGCCAGCCTACTGAAACAAACAGAACTCCTGGAAACACCAGTCTCAAAAGACTTCCATTTTCCAGGTGGCAGTAAATTCTTCAACTCTTCTCATGGTGAATAACATGGAGGTTTCCCACATTCTCAGCAATATCAGGCCACACCATACGGAACTTTTTACTTCATTGGATAAGCAGCAGCATTTCTTCCCCCTTCCCCCCAGACACGTCTCACAACTGCTTCTGGGAGAAATCCCAGTTTCAGGAATTGGTACATTCAGCATGACTGCTGCACTCTCACTACGCCTGAACTTCAGGGACCCCATGAGCTACTGGCATTTGGCTCCAAGCTCAACTAGAAAATACTGCTGTATGTGAGAACTGCTATAACTCTTGTTTATTTTACCCATTCTGGCATGTTCTCTGTCTCTCTCATTCTCCCCGCTCCAACCTGCTTATAACAGCTATGCAGCAATTTAACTTCAGAGGAAATCTGAAGATCACAAAAGATCATCTCCAATAACAAAATTCAGGTCTGTATTTGACCTGCCAAACAAACAGGTTCTTTCACCTGAAGACAAGCCAGACTTTTGAACTCTCAAGCAGTGCCAGGACAGAGAGCAGCTCGCCTGTTCAGATGAGCAGCCAGTCTTTTGAGACCTTAGAGATAAACCAGACAAAATGCTAGACAGGAACAAAACGTACAGTAACAGCATACAAAAGCTGGAGTCTAGGATAAGAACACAAACGGGGGGGAAGTAATTTTGCAAAGCCAAGTTTAACTCATAAAACTAAATTTGAAGTGTAAGATTTTATCCTTCACTCTTTGTGACTTCTGGGAATCTCAGAGTACACCATACCAACTCAAGACTAAAGAACAAATTATGGAAAAAACTGTTTGTTTTTTGATACTTCCCCCATCACCAGTTTGGAACAAATGTATTATGCAAATTTCATTTCTAGTATGCTATAGATAGGAATAAATTTCTACTTGTCAGACTGTCTCCATCTTTGTTGCTGTTTCCTGCCTAGTATGTGAGTAAACAATATTACTAAAACCAAAACAAACTCATAAAATAAGAGATATAAGAAAGGCACAGGTATTTACAAAACCATTTACCAGGTAATTAAGATACTTATTAAGATTGATTTGTTTTACATGCTGTAGCCTCTGGCACAAGCTTAGAAGAACAAATGGCTTGATCTTGCAACCTTTCTTCACACAGCTTAATCTTACTGCCTTTGAGGAGTAAAGTTCATGATAAGAGGGCAAACAATGGAGAACCTGAGATCAAACAACTTAGATTAACAGATACCAAAGTGAAAATAGTGTTAGAAGAACTAAGTCTATCTGGTTAAGAACTAGGTGCAAATAGGACTCCCAATATTTATTTCTAAAATTCTTGTAATGCATTACACTCATCTTTTGGGCTGTTAGGCCACGATGATAGCACTGGCAGCAGAACACTGAAGATGAAGTCAGAGAACACTCTTATCAGATGCTCCCACTCTGAAATAATCACAGTGGCAGTGGCAGACACGGGCTGCCCTGGGAATCAGGCACTGCCTTCCACTACCTGCAAGTCTGGCAGCACCGCAGCACATTGCCAACAGCGTAGTAAAAGTTCAACTCTTGAAATAGCTGCCACAGTGGAAAACAGGTAGACTGCACTGGGCCACATTTACAGAAACAGAGCAGAGATTTTACTTTTCAAAATACTACTGCTGTCACGCAAAATGACTCTGGGGTCAGAACTCTCCAGCAAAGCAGTCAAAAATGAAAGCAATTAATTTGTCGTTACCGAGTTTATCAGCCAGAATAAAATGAAGTGTGCAAGAACTGTACCTTATGAAGCCTCAGATAAATGGTAATTTGCTCTGTGAAAAGTTCATGAGGCAAAAACAAGACCTTTGATACACAATACAGCGTGGCTAAGAGAGGACAAGGGTGGCAGTGCCTCTGAGAACAAGCTTCCTTCTGTGACAGAATTCAAAGTTTCAACTAAGATGAAAGTTAAATTTTTTATGTCTGCTTATGTTTGCACTAAGTGAAAGGTGATGCAGATGAAAACCTGCAAGAAAATGGCAGCATGACATTATTAAAGAACAGGAAACCAGCAGCCCAAAAAATAACATCAGGAAAACGATCATGCGAGACAACAGTGGGCTAATGCAAGCCCTGGGATATATGAATATGCCCATATATCTTGTGAGCTCATCAGCTATCATGACCTTGATTTTTACACAAAGTGTTACGTTTTGCTCCATATTCATACTTTCCACTAATTTTCCACTTCCTATGTATTCAACAGAACTACTTCTTTGGAATAGAGTCCATATATTCCCTCCACTTGCTTCAGGATAGCATGTCACAGCTGCCTAAACTCCTGGCATGGCCTTACGCCTTTCAGTACAGGATTATGACATCTTTCAGCAAAGCATTTTTGAGTTTAAATGGTTTGTCTCAAGGCTCTCAGTAGGGAACTGCAGGGTTTCATGAATCATTGCAAAGATGGAAATACCTGCTGTCAACAAACAATCAGGTCGCAACTGTTTCGCATAAAAGCAGAGGACAGATGTATCCGGAATGGTCCCACTTTGCATTGCTTTACCAGTGGCTCAGAAAGCAAACAGCTGTGGAAGTCACAAGACCACACACCCTGGGTGAATGAAGTGTTTTCACTATGATTGCCTATATGTTCTTTTCATAAAGTTCACTTCGATTTTCACTATTAGGGCCATCGATCTGATTTCCATCAGACATCTTGCTATCTATGTCCTGCTCCATGTCCATATGACACAGGCCTAACTTCCACATAGCCAAAATATGCCATATAAACCATAGCTCATTCCAGCTTGTTTCTTTTCATTGTGAAGATAGCTGCAAATGAGTATGTTCCACCAATCTCTGTTTGCACTGGACATTGTCTGAGAGACTGGAGAGCACCAAAGCAGAGGAATTCCCCAGAGACCATAAGCAAGGATGTCTCCACGGTGACAACATGTTTTAGATGTGTTAAACATGATTACTGCATATTATTTTAGAAGAAGGATGAAGACAAAGACATCATGAAGATAGGGAGACAGGAATGAGGTATTTCAATAGTTTCTAATACTTTTAAAAACACATACTAATTTGACTGCACTAGGACTCAACAGAAATGCAACTAATGGAGCACCAGAAAAAAGGCACTTCCAGTTTTCATGGGACTAGCAATGGAAACTGGTGATGATGTTTTGACAAGAAAAGCACTTGGGTGCTTTGTTAATCAGCTTTTGAAACATGAATTTTAACACTTTGGAGCAAAAAAATTGTTTTAATGAACACAGCAATGACAGATGAAGATTGTTCACGTGATTACCCATTTTTCTTTGTTACATTTCAAAAAGCATATAGATGATACAGACCTAGTAATGGCTAGAGTCTGTCCCAGAGGTAACTTCTTCACAAAACCATCTTTCCAGGAATAAGTGACAACATTCTGTGTTGTATTAGCAGAGAATGGCAAATGGTACTCTATGCAGCTGGTGATTTTTTTTTCTGGATTTTTTTTCACATTCTTCCTCCTCCTTTCCCCTTTATATTCCTAGATTTATTTTCTCTTACAGTTCACATGCTAAGGTCCTATATAAGTCTCAAAACTGCAGCCAAAACTCTGAATTCCAGAGTAATGCAAAAGACTATTAGAAAAAAATTTTCTCTGTAATTCTTCCATAACTTATATATATACATATTTAGTAAGTTTTAAATATGAAAGAACTTCATTAACCTTTCTCCAAAGTCATGCAGAGGTAATATTACATGAAATAGTTTTCCTCCTTTATATGGGGTTTCTTTTAAAATAAATACCTCAAATACCTGAACTGGAGACTTCAGCAATGAACAAACACAACCAGTTCTACAAACACCATCTGTTCTCCTTCTTAGGAATGAGAAAACCTTTTTGGGTGCTCAAGAGACTTCATTTTTAAGAATCATGATATAGAGATAACCCACTGTCTGTACAGCGTATTCTTAGGAGGAGACAAAATCTCTGTTCTGCACAGATAACACAGAAATGCACATTATAAACGACATAGTTATAATTTAATGGAACTCTGAGCCACATCACAGATACAACATGATGCTTCTCACTGTGAGTATAAAGCAACTGGTTTCATCTCTAAGGAAAGAATATAGTTACATAAATACATTATATGGTACGCAAGGTTAAAACAATCTCCATTTCCAAAGTAGGACATTCTCAAACAAAGCATTACAACCTTCTTGCCAGCATTTCTTTCAAAAACATTGCTCTACATTAGAGCTCAAGACTCCATATTGAATCAGGGCAGACAGTTGTTAAAAGGACACAAGGTAAGACAATCAGACATTTGCTGTACAAGCCACAGAAGAAAACAACAACAAAAACTACTGTCTTTTACTCACAGATCCCTTTTTTTCCACTCCCCTATCTTTATCCACTAGCATTACAACTTCACATTTTCAGGCTGAGTTGTAATGGACTCAAGACAACTATTACAGTATTAAAGTAGCTTTATAGCTTTTATTCTGTTGTATTACACGACACGACAAAATAATACAAACATTTCCTGGAGATTATGTTACAGAAGTGAAGCTGTGGTAACAGATGAGTAAGGTCTTCCCTTCCAGTTTAAGTAATCCCATACCTGCTACTTCAACACACAAAAATTCCAGCAAACCTATCACCTAAAAAATGAACTCTCCCCCACCAATCTGGTTTGAAACACAAAAGTCAGCAAGTGCTTTTTTATCAGCCTGGGATCATGCCTCAGGAGACTTATATAGCTATTAAGTCTCTCTTCAGGTGCCCAAGGAAGTTAGAAATTCAAATGGTTTTTCAAGAAGAACAAACACATACTCCAAACCTATTAAAACAATTTAGTGAACACTAAATACAGTAATTCCCTGTTGCAATTATATTAATGATGGTGCAAGGGAATTTCACATCAAGAAGTCTCAGGAAAGTCTAATAGTAGTTAAATACGGTGGAAGGCTACTAAAGGCAATCTTAATTTATTTTATTTAAACCAGCTGCATAAAAGTTCTGAAGGAATAAGATACAGTTATTACCATAAGTAATACTAGAAGTTGTTCAGATTCAATTTGTAGCCATTTTAAACTGAAACATTTGCACTCAAAAGCCAAATAGAAGATGTAATTATCACAGCTTAGTTTTATTTATTTATTTATTTAAAGTCAGCCAGCATTCTGGTAAAAGTTAACATTTTTAAAGAGACTATTCTCAAGAAAAACATGAATGTATTTTTCCCTTAAGAGTAAAACAATCAGCACAGCAGGTTTTAATCAAGTGGTTTACATTCCCCTACCCAGAACTCTCCAACTACAAGTGTCACAAATAATATATCTTTTCAGATATCAACAGGCTAAGAAATGCCAGTTGTAATTACAAACTTTATGAAGTTGACAAACACATTCATAGTAACAACCACTCCTTACCCCCATGAACTGTCATAAACCCAGGCTAAACCTAATGGACTCAGCTCTCCTGTAATCATACTCTAGAAATTGTCAAGAGGCTGTTCTGCAAATTCTTTTTCAGAAAAGTAATTAAACAGCATCAATCTAGCAAGTAATTGTAATTTACAGATTCTACAATAACTTGAATGAAGGAAATGTAAATTGAAAAGTGATAGCCCTATTATCAAATTAAGAAATATTATAACCAGTAATCTCACTTTGCAGACCGCCAGCAATTATATAGGAAGAGCCATGATTTGTTTCCAAGTTCTGTGTCAAATGTGGGGCAGCATAGTTGTATCCCTCAATAACAGAATTTCACGGACTTTGAAATTCACTAAACACCAAATTGCACATTCATTCATTCAGTACTCAGTACTCCTCAGTACTTAGTACCTCCTCAGTACTTAGAGAGTCATCTTTCTAGAGTAAAATTTAACCTGGCCTGAAACCACAACCTGATCTTCTGAGTTTTGGGTTAGATTGTTTTATGTGCACAATGAAAAGCCAAACCAATTTCCATTAGATTTGCTGTATGTCACTTATACTTTCTGTCTCCGCTGTTTCACAGCACTACCTCTGCTGTCCTCACACTCTTCCCTGCCAGTGTCAATGAATGCACTGTAAATCCCACATAGACTATCCTCAGTTTTCACACATCCCAGGACATCCCATTGCTTTAAATATGCAGGCCTATGCCTGTTACTGGCCAGGCAGAAACAGCCTTGTCTGAGCTCCATCCACATCAACCGACTGCAAAATGAAGGAAAACTCCACAGTTCTTCCTCTCACTTACTCTGTCTGCAGAGGCAATAATCCCCCCAATCCCAAAAGCTGCATAAAGTTTATGGAAACCTATCATCACTGAGATCTTAACTCCACAGTGGAATTGTAGCATGGATCTGCCAACACATCCAAAAGCTATTAGAAGAAGATACAGTGGTATTTAAATTTTGTTCTGAGCAAACCTAAGAAAATAACCAAATTCTGTCATCTTCCAGGAAGGGCTGGGTAAGAGTTACTGTAATCACTTCTGTGCCTACATTTAAAAAAAAAAATTAAAAATTTGTTAAGCATGTTACTACCCCCATGGTGTATTAATTCCTCTAGCCATAAACTTCGTAGAGAATAAAGCAATGGTGATTTGACCTGATGTGGCTTCCCCTCTTCTACTCCCCCATAACCTATTGCAGCATAATTGTAAAGCCAAAAGCAGCAACATTCAAAACCTTAAAACCAGCAATAGCCTGCTCTGGCAGCCGCTACTTTCCTAAGCATGTTTGCAGCAGCATGACTGCCATCCTGGGAAGGGTTTTCCATATGTCTGCTGTACTGTGGAAGCCTCCCTACCTAGCAGTGCACACACAGCAGTGTTCTATTTCCCAGCATGGTACAGATGCAGCAAGACCACTCTTCCTTTTTTAAGCAAACGGGACAGATTGGTCAGCAACACTAACGTTGAGAAATTGTTCCAGTTATTTTTTGTTTTCAGTCACATTCTCTCGCTGTCGTCATATACCTGCTTCACTTCCTATAACTACAGAACAAAGATCTAATGACAAAAAGTGCTACTTCGTTGCAAATCACTAGTAGTAATTCAGGCTCTTGGTGCTGGGATGTGAAACTGCTGATGGGGGACAAACACTCACAACACACATGCCAAAGTTACAAAGCTGCATATGATTCCAACAGCCCTGGCATGCTTCCAGCTGTGCTGGGTTACAGAACGACATGGGAAGCCACCAGATTGTTACTGAGACACCAAAGACAGAGCAATTTCAAAACAGAACTGGGGAAGGGGTGGAAGCTGAACACCTAGACTATGTCAAGGGTTATAGGGTATTTATGCAACAAGCCGTAGCAGGATTTTTCCATTTTGCCTCTCTTGCTTCAGCTGTTGAAGCAATACAGTAAGAAAAATATATCAAGCTCTTTTTCATAACCCTAATAAGTGATGAAAGGTGTGAGAGAAGAGGGATCATGATTCAAGTTTTAAAATTCAGGTCTTGCCTATTCTATCCGACCACGAAGAAGAACTACTGAAACCAGTGAACCAGCGACTAAGAACTAGTGAAACAACGAAATTGCAATATAAAGAAACAGCAGAGTGAATCACAATTAAACTCTGTTTCACTACTTTCTTCTTCTTTCTGAATCTAATTCCTAATCAACATTTTGGGAAAGCAATTTGTGTTAACGGTTCAAAAATTTAGATCCTAAGGTGAAGAATAAGATCTTGCAGTCAAAATTTGAGTCCCATAACAGGCTCTCCATTAGGACTACCTAATATCATCCCACCAGCACTATATGAGGCAGCAAAAGCCATTACATTTAAAATAAGATACCTGGAAGACTAATTATTCCACCTAACTCTCAAGGCAAACTCCTTTATGTTCTCAATTAAGAACTCGAGGCAGAGAACACTTAAAACTATGTTCAATCGTTTCTTTAACATTCAATGCTTCAAGATCTATGACACATACTACAGTTTTAAAACTGAAATTGAACCAAATAGTTCATAAAATGAAGCATTCAGAACAAACCAGGGTTTCTTTCATCTGGTGATTTGCTATATACTGATTCTGGCAATGCTGTGCTTATAAGAGCTTATAAAAAGACTGTTGCAGAGAATCACTCTACCCTGCAGTACCCATGAATGAACCCGCTATTGTTTTCATTTGAAATCTGATTAAAAGTCTTAATTTTGATCGTTTATTACATTCCTTCATGGATTTTTCTGGACAGAACTACTGATGAGCTGTAGTTTGCCAGCACTGAAGCTTAAAGTTAGTTCAACAGATATGCTTCAGCTCCTTCTAACAAACTCATTCTTATATTGTCAACCTATTAAACCTCATTCTTATATTGCCAACCGATTAAACCGTTATTGTTTTAGCTACTTTCAAACAAAATTCAGCCTTGTGGTCTAGCTAAGTTTGTTTAGAACACAGACCAATGGCTATTTCCATGTCTGGTCAATTAAACTGTTCTCCTGAGTCTGGAAACAACACATAGAGAGTGAAGTCTCTTAGCTGAGGTGAAATGGTCTTTTATAATTCATATGACATAATCCTCATCATTACCTTCTCTCAGCAGACTGCAAAACAAAGATGTCAACATGAAAGAAAGTACAAGAGTATAAGGAAGATAAGAAAAAGATCATCCAATGAGACTCCTGCAAAGTAGAAAACCATGGTTCAATCCTCATCTGCCCATTCTAAACATCTAGGACAAACTTCTTGCATTTACCCTATTTCAAAAAGCTCAGAAATTATAACTATCCCATTCAAAACACTGAATTTATGAGAGGATGGACTGAGAGCATGTCATACAAGAAGCTGCTGTTAGTTGACAAATATGTCAGTTCCACTTTTATCAACTCTTGGCACTACTGGCTGTATCTTCAGAGCAGAGTTTTTTCACGTATAACATGCTCACACTTTCCGTCAGAAAATGGGAGAACAGCAGGACACAGCCTGCTGAATAGAGAAAATGGGGGGAGTTGACAGATCAAATGGAGTTTTCTCACACTGCCCTCTAACCTGCTCTGACAGACAACTGGCTTGCTTTTTTCCTTTTAAGTACACATAAATCTGGAGATATTCAACGGGAAATGCAATGCCAGTTTCAGCATCAGCAGCACCCAAAACCTGAATTTCCCCTTTATCTCTAAAGGGTATCTTCTGGTAAAGGTTACAAGCCAACAGCCAGAGAAGGACAAAGCTCTGTTTATTAATGCAATAAAAATATACTAACTCTGCATGTCATACTGCAGTAATAGGCACTGAAACACTGTTTTGCCACCTAAAAAAAAGAGTTCTCTTTTATCACTACTGACAGCAACTGTACCCCAAGAGAAAACACTGCAGCCTTGTCACCACTTAGCTCACACACCACCAAAGACATCTTTATCAATTTGGATACATTCCTCCAAATAACTGTCAGAAATTACTCTGTTTAATACATGTGAAGTAGTGGGATATAAACATTTATAATGTACAGCCTACATAGTCTATTTCTGCTTTTTTTGTACTGGACTTCTGCTACCAATGCTACGCTGGAAACCCAACACCAAAATCACAATGGTTACAATCTGATTTATTCTCAGGCAGTGCATAGAACCTCCCCAAGGAGAGTTTGGTAAGGATTTCAATTGGAGTAGCAGCCCAAAAGCTATTGCTCATTCTAGAGCTGTAACAGCAGCCATGAGAAATATACAAACACAAAGCTCAAGATTTTTGTTAACATTGTAATTTTAAAAATTCCTTCTTTTTCCTACTAATTTAAAATTTAAAATGCAACATAAGAGAATGCTGTAACCCTGATATTTCTGCTTTGAATTGGGATTTGTTGAAACCAGCCAGTGTATTTAAAAGTTGGAAGTGGAAGGTGAAAAAGAAAAGGAGAAAACGTGATTTGCTTTCCTTCCTTCCTAAAAAACAGAAAAGAAGAAACATAAGAGAACGCTAAGAGTCAGTTAATGTCATCCTGGCCTAAACAGAGAGAAAAGGTTGGAACAGGCTTCTCAGAAGTACAGCAAAGCATAACTAAGATGAGAAAATTCTGTTCTTGTACAGCCATAAATTAGCTAAACCCAAATTAGTTCATGTTTTTCTATCTTCAAACTGTTGAGCTGCATCTTTCCAAGAGGGGAAGAGGATCATCTTGTTCCCAGAGATGAGTTGCTGATGTTATCAACCCTCAGCAAGGAAGGCAAATTTGCACTAGTTATAACACCCTAGTTCAAGTGCTGGAGCTTTCACATCTGCCTTATATGCCTGAAAGTCTGGGATTCAAAAATTGCATGGAGTGGACATGGCCAAAAAACCCTACAGATTGTCAACCTTACCTATCTCATATCCTTTCAAAAAGAGCAGATCAACTTCACAAAGTGTTCTTTTTGACCTGCTAGTGAAAATAATTAGAACAAGCCATTGGTTCTGGACTTCCACATCTATTTTAATCTTAGAGTCAGCAGCATCAAGGTGGTCATGAACTACCCTGTGGGTTAAACCTGATTTACTTTGTTCTACATTTCTGCTCCCTGTGTCCTGCCACATGCTGACTTGGGCAGGCTGCTGTATGCACTTGAGCTCAGCCCAACTAAAGCTACTTGAAACTTCATTACATGCTACTATCACTGCACTGTAGCAAACTCCATTCCCCTTTCTCCATCCCCACTTCCCAGCCCTGTTGCCTATCAGCAAAAGCTTCATGGCAGGGATGGGCCATCTTGGGGTAAAACTCACTTATCTTCACAGGCTGACACTCTAACGGGGGACATGAGGTTTCTTCACACCTCAGTTTGTACGGGGTACAACTCCTCCCACTAAAACAGGAGTAAGAAAGTGCAAAGGGTAGAAATATTGCAACTGAGATTACATGAAGTGTTAGTCTGGGACAAAATTCACAGTTGGTTGCTTTTGTCCAGGAGAAAACCACAAAATTTCATTCATTGGGGACTTTCCATTTGGCAATCTGTGCTTGCACAGTTTCAGTGTAGGTTTGCAAAACATTTTGAAATGTTTCTATCTGTGGTGTAACCAGATTTTTAAAACATTGTTTTAATCAGAAGACCCTACTTCTGCGTACTAATTTTTATTGCCAGTTTCACTTACATATATAAAACAAAAATGCCACCAAAGCCCAATGAAAACATGTATGAAATTTCCCTATGAAGGTCATTGTGCAATGAAAAAGGGTTATAAATGACACAGTCCATCAACATTTAAAGCCTGCAAATAAGAACAATTAAGATCAACTACAAAAGGGAAGTTAAACAAAAATCACAGGGAAAGGAATCACACCTTCAATTGATTTAAGAGGGCAGTAGAAACCCTGGCATGTGATTTACTGGCAGAAACTAAACACTCTAGTGTGGGCTAGTTGTAAAGAAAAAATATTGTCATTTTTTTTCCAGTTTGAAGCCTAGTGCGCTGAATCTTAAAAAAGTACAGGTTCACCCAAAGTGCACGCTTCTTTTGATGTTAAAGGGAAAAAATTAGCCTCCTCCATATCTTCTATATTAAAAGTTCATTGAAGGAAGGCTAAACATTTCATTCACTGGGATGGTTCTGGTTTTTGTCATTTTTGTATAGTTAACAAGATCATAATTCACATAGGTCACACATTGTAAATATTCTCACTATATTGTTTTCCTTTCCTCTATAATTAGACCACCTTTTGTTACCAAGAATCCTATAAACTGTTTAACTGTGAATGGTTGTAAACTGCTCGTATTAAAAATTAGGCATCTCCTCCTCCCAACTTTGTGCAATGAGAACTGCATCCAAAAAAACTCCCCAACTATGGCATATAAAATCAACATTACATCTCTGACACCTCTTTCTGCAGGGGTTTGACCCACATTACATCATCTGCACACTATATAGCTTCTGTCTTTTTCTCCATCCACACAAATCACTCTTGCCGAGGCATCTACCAACAAAGGAAGACATACAAGCTCACTGACAGCAGAACAGATTCAAGCAGTTCAGCCACTGTGGAAAATAAAATCACTCAATCTTCACCAGAGCTGCAGGAAGGACACCACAGCAGCTATTCCAGTGGCTTCTTCGAGGCAAATGCAAAAGGTGCCCAAGTCCTGCCTGCTCAGCCAGCACACAGCAGCAGCCAGGGAGCCCAAGAGAAAAGGTTTCCCAAGCGCCAAAACACCTCAGTGTTGCTCTGCTCTTCCTTCTGCTATTCTTCTTTTTAAAAATTAAGGTGCATTCCCTAACTAGAAACAAAGGTAGTCCTTCAGGGAATTATGGCCCCATTTCTGAATGACCTGAGCCACTGCTGCCCCCCACAGGTATTTCCAAGGTTTTATTCAGTGTGTTTGCTTCCTGCTTCTGGTCATCGTCTAGTCCAAGAATCAAATCAAGCAGCAGAAAGCAGCCACAGCACTCTATATTCTCTTGTATTACAAGTTACAGTGGATATTTATTGGAGTAAGTAGAGTCATGAGACCTAGGCAGAATTATTGTAGCTTATGGGTATTAAAACCCCATGAACTGACAAGGTTCATTGAAGCCATTAGTAGGATTAATAGAGCCTACCAGTGAATTTTCAAGCAGGCTCCTTATGAAGGGTATAGTTCTCTTAAGCACACTGATTTCATGCAAAGAATAGTTTGAACTGCATACAGGTGTCATAATCTGAATTGTTTTCTACAGTGTCAATAGTGATCAACATGTAACAGCAACAGACTCGCAAAAATTCTCAAGAAACCTGTTGTGCTTATTCTTATGCCAAATGGACAAGAATAGGGAATGTATCTATGTCATTTTAGGAAACATAGCCCCTTCCAGGTTATTTTTTTCAAGTGCTGGAGCTTTCACAAAAGAGAACCTCATCTGAAAAGAGAAGAGAAAGGGAAAAGAAAGAAATAATAAGTGGAAGAAATCTGTGTGGATGACCCCATCATTCACCCACCTGTTGAAGATTAAATTATTTTCCTGCAGTTAAACATGGGTTTGGTGTTATCTTTTAATTGTGATTTTGACAACAGCTGCTGTTTGACATACTCTGCATAAATTCTGATGCTGTGAGTAAATGTCTTCACAGCACACAGCAAACTCTCATCCACTATTTAATGGTAGTCTTAAAACCCCCACGTTTCTGCCCAAAGGGGTGGATTTTGAATTAACAAAGCATAGCCACTATATTCCAAAGAAAAATACACTTGAAGAAGCAACTTCAGCTCTCTTAGATTTCAGGTAATTTGGTCAAAGAGAGATAATGAATTTCCACAGCTCACCAGGAAGAGCTGCAGGGTTGCAGGCTGCTTTTCTTTTTCCTGGTGGCACTGTTAATGCTACAGCTAAGACAGCTATATAGGAAGGTGAAGACAGACAGGATTGTATAACGGAAGATGGATCTGAATTCCCATAATTAGGTGGGGCGGGGAGTGTGGGGGAGAACCCAGTCAAAACCACCCAAACCTGAAGAATCTATTTCAGATGAAACAGTAATATTACTCAGAAGTAGAATGTAATAGAACAGAAAATAGTATTAATAGATCAAAAAAGATGCTAAATCCTTGAGGGGATTATAGTCTCAATTAAGTAGTATAGGAACAGCATAAATTTTCAGTAAGCACCTCTATGCTCTGTTAATTTGCTCAGGACTTTGCCATAACAGAACACACAGAGGAAAAAGCCACAGAGATTTGCATTGCAATTAAGTTGCTGCTTCCCAGCACCTTTCACTGAAGGAGTCAAACAGCTCCCGTGACCACTGTGGGTGCAGATACCAGAGAACACATCCTTGGCACTAACAAAGGTATTTTAAAAAGGTGCCATGTTGCTGCCTTTCCTGGTATCACAAAACAACTGTGAAGCTCAGTCCAACATTCATTTGTAAACTTCAAAGGATATTTTTAAAGCATTTCATTATCCAACTAACAAAAATTCTGAGAAGTTTCCCCACTCCCTGTTCTCTACCGTATTTCAGAGTTAAAGAAAAAAACAGAGGAAAAAAAGTCCTATAAAAATAAAATAGTATTTGATGCACCAGCATCATTATAATAACTAAAAGAAAACAATCTCTACTGCAAACTGCTTTCCACTTGTAATAAAAACCTTGGTTTCTCCTTTTAACCCCCATTAAAAGATCAGAGGGAATGCTGACATACAAGATTTGGCAGGCACTCAAGAAAGAGTGGGTACCCCATCAGACGTCTCTTATTCTAAAACTCTAGACATCAAGTACAAAAATGAATCTTGGCCTGATATCAGACCTTAATAGTAATATACAGTAATTTAGTGCTTCATAAATGAAAACGTTCAACCTTTTTACATTTTACCTTCAGCAGAAGTGAAGAGAAAGGTAAGAGTAATTTAATATTGAAAAACAGCTTGCTAAACGGGTAATCTCATTATTAGACTCCTTTAATCTTGCTCTGAGCACCAATATGGTTTATGGATAAGAAACCTGTATTTGGATATAGTGATTTACATCAATGTCTAAATTAACATTATTTCCCTTGAATCTTGGTTCATATCCCATTTTCAGTTATACTCTTTTGCCAGATTCTTTTTTTCCTGGTACTATTGGTCTCCTCTTTCTTATAAGAGATAAGTATTTTCTAATGATGAATATGATTCACCCTTGTATGTCATAGAGTATGAAATATTTTTTGTATAATCAGAAGAAACATCCCAGCTAGAAGCTGGTAAATCACCTTTTACCTTTGGTATAGTGCAAAGCTTAATACCAATACTGTAAATCATGTCAGCACTGAGAGAAGGCCAGCTCGCTAACGTGATTAACAACACTCACATATTACAAGCCTTGGAAATTTAAATTATTCAGAATTCTCATTCAAGTGAGTTCCATCAAGCCTTATGTCATGCTCTTCATTTCTTCTGACATAAAAAAAACCCCCAAACCCCCTCAATAAAACCAGGAACCATGAAGTTGAATAAAAGCACCCACAATCACTTCAGCCCTAGACAACAGTCCTATGGACGATTCTGTTGGTAGAATAACAACAGTGCATCTCCTTAATGGTTTGGAAATCTAAGGTCTTAATTGATTCAATAAGAGAATCTGTGGCCATTCCTATGGAAGTAGAAAATACACTCTTGAGCTCTTCCAAGCCATGACCATCATATCAGCCGTGAATTTATAGCATTGAGGTACCTTACACCATCACCCGCTCCTCACGCATGGAGATGCAGGCAAATGGAGACGGAGATGAGATGAGATGAAATGAGATGGAGATGAGCCTTGCAGGCTCAGGTAGGTGTATGGGTAGCTGTGAAGGAAATCAGATCTGGCAAAAATAATAATTGTTTTCCCAGAAGTAACTCTAAAGACAAAACCAAGATGTTATAGTCTGGTTTGACTAAATGCCAGAAGTCACTGCTGAACAAACATAGCAGTTGTATTCCTCCCACAGAGAAGTCCCTAACTTACTAAAAATGTATGCAAATACAAACACCTTGAATTTATTACAACCCTGCAATAGCTTTAAAAACTATGTTTGGCAGGTAATCCCAGAAAGACTTGTTTGTTATCTCCAGAAAAATAATACTTGAATATACAGTGGACCTTCCTCTTTCGATACCGTAAAAAATGTGGACCATTTAATGATTATTCTAATATTAGTATTAACAATGGCAAAATAATAATCCCGAATAAAGTCGCTAAATTTAAAAAGAAATTACTACATTGGTATTTAACACAGCCCATTCTTATACATGGGATTACCATACTGTGTATAAGTGCTACAATACATTCCTTTGCAAAGCATGTACAGAATGGGAGTGTTTATTACAGACATTTTCAAGAGCACAACAGTAATTACATTCCAAAGACTCAATAAAATCAACAGGAATTGACATTTAGCTACCATGTGTATCTCAAAAAATAGTCATCTATTACAATGTAAACTTGGGAAGATAGAAACTTCCAAGTATTACCACCAATTTAATATAACATTAATTAGCTACCAATGTTGTTTGCCATAACTGAAATTTTCATTTCATGATGGAAGACAAATTTTTATGTTTTGCACAGTATTCATAGAAGGTTGCTAGCACTGCAAATCTTAAGGTACTAGAGATACTTCAGAAGCAGTAGAGATTTCATTTTGAAAGACTGCAAGAACAACTCTTAATTGGGAGTCTCTCAGCAATACAGTCAATAGGCAAATAGTCATGATGGGGTTACTGAAACAATTAAAAACCCTGGCAATAATTAGATTTTGCACACTCTGCCTAAATTTAGAACACATAGAGAGAATCAGTGTTATTAAGTTCTATTATGAAAAGCAAGAAACTGGTTTTTGTTTGCTAAATACCTAGAAGCACAAGCATGAAATATGCATTATGAAATATTAAGAATTATTTTCTCAGATTCCAGGTCTAATTTGCCTTCAAAGCATTAATAAGAGAGATTCCAACCAGCCAGCCCACAGGGTTCAGCTGAAAATAGCATCATACAAATAAAAGAGGGTGTTCTACAAAGAGGGAATATGTTGCTTCTTGTGAGTAGTAGAATTATCCCAAGACATGCATGCCTTATTTATTTTGGGCAAAACTTGCCCTAAATCACAAGTGTAGACATGTTTAACACTTTGCCTTCTTCCCGCTGTACTGCTGCACGCTAGAAAGCTACAAAGGGTACCTAAGAAACTTTTAGTGAGGTACTACAGAAATATGGGGTTCCACACCCTGCCCTACTGCAGATGTGTTACTATCCACAGGCTTAGAATAGCTGTAAATTAACAATAGTTAGAAGGTGGATGTTCTCAGGATTCATGTAAGCCCCATTCAGAGAGCCCCACTGCTTTTACCTCTTACAACACAGATCAGCCCTTAAAGAAGGGCGTGAAATATCTTGAAAGAACATCACAGCTCCCATCACTCCAGCCCATAACAGGATTTGCTTGGTATTTCAAATATTACAGTCATCCATGTACTGACAGCATCCAGGAGAGGGCAGGAAGGGAGGGAATTTCCTTCTAGGACTAAGTGCAGAAAGCTAGGAGCAGTTGCAAGATATTCAGAGACACAGTCAAACAGATGAGGAATTTGAACTATTCGGCAGTCACTGTTTAAGAGAGAGCCAAACCAAGAGAATAAAAGTAATATTTTGCAAGGCTCAGGTGCAGTTGCAGCACAAAAGAAGAAACCTGCAAGAACTCATTTTGTACTTGCATTGTTAAAACATAAAAGTAGTATTTCAAGTAAATACATTATAGCGAAATATTAAAAGTACTTAAGATTACAAAAAACTACAGGCTTGAAAATTACATAACTAATATAGAAAATTTTAATTGGTTCAGACATATTACACAAGAAGTTGCTGTAATATTTCACAAACATGAAATTGCAACAAAAAGTCAGCCTACAAATTACAAGGATCTTAATAATCACTGCAGTTGTGAACAGTATTAAAATAATGAGATGTATTTACTAAGGTCCCCAAATATGACTCCCTGACGATTCACTTCTGCTAATGGGAATGAGAAAAACATGGAAGTTAATTTAGAAACATTCATGTACAAAAGGCTGCAAATGCTGCTAAACTTTTGGCTTTGAAGCCAACAGAATAAATAAATCCCTCCTTTCAAGATAGCACAAGTACAAGTGGAATAACACTACCAGTACTTTAAATAGTAATAGGATTAAGTTTGGTTGGTGTACAAAATAACACAAAAGAATAACACAAAATAACACAGAAGAAGCACATGCATAGAGTTAAAAATATCAAAAATATCTTCACCAAGTACTGCCAAGAAAAACTCAATTACTTGTGTGTGGTGTAGATACTTAAAGTACATTTATTTCTGGCTGTATGGCTGGCAATATATAAAAAAGTATACCTTTTGCTCATCTATCAGCTAGCAGGAAAACAAATAACCTCCCCCCCATATAATTTATAAATATAATTTTATACTATCTATCTAAAAATAACAGTAATTTTTTTAATAAAGGGAAATACATCTGGAATTTCAGCTATGCAAATAGTTTCTAAATATTCACAGAAAAATCAGAGCAACAGATTACTGCTATCATTTGTGTGTGAACAACCAAAACCAGATTTTACAGCTGCCTGAGTTAGCTCTTTACAAATTCTGATCACAATTTTTTCTCAGTGGTACTTGTTAAACCTGCATTTGATTGCTTTTCAGTGAACAAGCACCTTCTTTTACATGCCTGTTACATTACCCCAGCATTCACACCACCAAGCACTGTTGAGACACAAAATACCAAACACTAAGTAAGAAACACATGCAACACAAGCATGGCCTTGAAATTCCTTTTGTATGTTTTTGAAAACATTACTGTTCTCTATGACAGTTCATAAATAAGTCTACTATCACTATCAACTAATGTACTCAGTGACCAAAATTCAGTCTTTAATATGGTGACTTTGTCAGGAAAAGGAAAAAGAAAAAAAATCATAAACAGACTTATTTCTCAGCAGCAATTACAGTATTTTAGAGTTAAATAGAACACAGAAAAATACCAAGAACTCCCATTATCTTCTATCTTTAGGTTTTTTATGATCTTTTTGAGGCTCTTATGCAGGAAAAACCCCCTCTGCTCCTTCTCTCTAGGCATAAGCTAGACTGTCAAGCATAGCTACCTTGACCTACTCTTCCTTAATGAAATTGGTTTCAGTGGGATTTTTTTTTGTTTGTTTTTGTTTGTTTGTTTTGGTCGGTTGGTTTTTTGGGGTTTTTTTCCTCTTTAAGAACAATTATTTTCTTCTGCACAAAATAACTGGCACATTGATGCTTGTCAGATTAATTTTGGATCCATATTTTGGTTAAGTAGGGCATCAATAATAATAGTGCTCATTTTGTCAGAGCTGAGTCAAGCCACACATTACCCACTTTCTCCCTGAAAAACTAAACCAAAAAAAAAAGGGGGGGG
>VZRO01005361.1:0-13313 GCA_013397915.1 Daphoenositta chrysoptera | reverse complement strand
CGGTGGGCGTGGGGTGGAGAGTGGTCAGAAGGAAAAAAAAAAAGAAGAAAATAAAAAAAAGCAGCATTGTATATTTATTTCTGCCATTAGTCATCTTTCTCCAGTGGGTTCAAATGAACCCCCACTGAGCTCTTTCTTTTTCCTTTGTAGTCAGTATAAAGTTTAGACTAAAGTACTAATATTTTTTGCTAATTACTTGTCCTTGTGCGTACATGAAGTATACGCTCACCTATACGTTAATATGATCAAACAACACCAGACTTAAAACTTAAGCAAAGCCTTAATTTTATCTTTTTGGAGGGGTGTGTGTAAGTCAAGTTGTATTTTGATTAGAGTGATTCTTCTACAGAATTCTAGGAAATTTATAGGGAAATTCAATGGGAACTGCCAGTGCTTGTCAGTGCACAGAAAGAAATAAATTGAAATTAAAAAATCACTTCAAGTTCAACACATTCTCAAGATTCCCCTTCAATATCAGCCTAACCTCACCTTTCCAATCCTACATCCACCACAACAGGATAGATGTTTCTAATTGTTTGCGGGGTGTTATGCACATGTATTTTGTAGTACTTTGCATGTTATTGAGATAAATCCAGCAATTTAAAGCTGAAGAATAGGCTTTCCTGTCAAGGGATGGATTTCTGTTAAGTCCTTATCTGCATACAGATGTTTATTTATGATCCTATTACCTGCAAAACTGTGACCAGCACTTTTCAAATATTCCTTAGGGTTTCAATTGTGAGAGTTAACAGGCGAGAACAAAAGCAGCATTTTAAATAGCCTGTGTTGAAATTTTATGCCTACTATGAATTGCTCTCTAAGAAGTGCCCCAAAAGTAATCAGGAAAAGAATCCTCATTTGAGGTGCAAAACTGCTTCTAGAGAAAAAGCAGCCCCCCGACCCCGAGTCCTTCATCCCACAGTCCCTGTCAAACAGCACGGCAGCTTACCCCGTGATAATATATGAACAGGAAACTTCAAAGCAGCATCACAGCTTTGAAACTGTAGTTTAAGGGTAAAAGATGACTGCTTAAAAGGACAAGAAGCTTTCTGTGGTACTACCAAGCAGAACAATAGGTTTAGGTTGGCAATCAATGGTTTGAGGGCTAACCAGCCACAAAATCCTAAAACCAATTAACACCACACACATCCAAACACAATTTAACACCAAATTCTAAGCAGTCTTACAATTTCACCTGAATAAATACACTTTATTTAAAGAAGCAGAAACCTCCAGTCCACATCCACCGTTCTTTCTTCCTAATCTAAAGAGGTCAAAGTGAAAGGATGAAACCACAGAAGACTCCAGTTATTCCAAAGAAATATACAGCTGGTATACATATTATTACTATTTAAATATCAAAACAACAACAACAACAGGCTACACAGCTTATTTTTGTTTAAAAGAGACGTGATGCAGTGAAGTAACAACTAAGCACTTCAACGGGAGGTATCTGTTTTACCAGGATGCTGTATTTACTGGAGAGAAGAAAACCCAAGTGCCTACAAACACATTTATCCTACTAGAAGTATTTTTCAAATTAACATGTAAATAAATGTTTTAAAACACAGACGTTGTGACACCAAGTATCCATCTTTTTAGTGAAGGTTTCACTATTAAAAATCACCAGAGAACTTTCTCCCCAGGTAAGACCTACCACTAAATACTGCACAAATTATGACAGTGCTTTCCCTCTTTTATTTTTCTGCTACCATATTTACCAGAAGTTCTCACAAAGGGCAAATCATATTTCACACCAATATGAAGTATTCAATTCCAGATCCCATAGCAATGCTTTCCCACAAAAGCACACAGGTTTGTGAAAGAATTATACATATTTATCTCCATACAATCTATTTTTGGAGTTACACCAATGTGCATGCTTTTTATTGCCTTGAAGGTTATCTTTCCTTCTGAATTTCTTTCAAGTGTCTTTATCGCTTCAATGCATCTTGGCAAGCCTGCTACTTCCTGGAATTTTGAAATATCTTCAGAGTTTGAAGACTCTAAAGTTGAGAGATTTTTATAACATCTAACAAAGGAGCATATCTTTAATTAATGTCTATCTATCTTTTCGTGACTGGAGTAAGCTTTGTTATGAATAATGTACTTCTCTGCACTCTAGTTTTTAAATTGATTTCACAACAGTCTTCACAAAATGGATGTCCTAAACTTTTTGAGTGATATCTTTCAACACCACAGATCTCAACATAAACACTACCAATATCTCAACATTATTTTTTTGAACGTGCCTACTGCATGTATTTCTTCTAGTATTTTCAGCTTATTCTAGCTTGAAGTTTACCTTGAAACATTCTGGTCTTTTAAACAGGGTACTGCTAGGCCCTGACTGATAACATTTTGGTACCTTCTTGCAGTATTACCTCGGTTTTGATCCCTGGCATTTTATACACAAAATACCCATCATGTCTTTGACTTGAACATGGGACTTGGCTTGCAAGTATCAGGATGTCTTTTCCAGATCTCTACTACTACCACCTTCCCTGCTGCTTCTCTCCTGTAACTCCCAAGCTTTGTTGCCTGCCCCACAGTAAGGTTGCTTCTCTTTCAGTCCAAAGAAGCATTTTCAACCAAAAAAGGTCAGCTTTCATCCACCAGAGCCGAGTTCAAAATGCTCATGCAAGATACACGGTAAAGGTACATTGCACAAGCCTTCCCTTGCTCTTTTAAGAGAGGGAAGAAAAGAAGATTGAAACTCTCTAAATGGAAGTGCTTGAGGGACCCTAATAAGCCACACTGAACCACCATACATTATGCAATAGAAACTTTTCCTACCATAAAATTACTATTTGCAGTCAGCTACATGCACAAAACCATAGACACTCCCTAGTGTTTTGAAATCCACCTTAGTCTTCCAGGGTCAATATGACTGATGGACTGTGTCTTCATAAATACACATGCATACACTACCCCTGAGGCTGGTGATCACAGAAATACTGCATGCAAGAATGTACCATCAATCCAGAATTTGAAAGACTTCTTTAATATCTTTCCTGAAGTTAAAACCCAAACCCTCACCACAGAGTAGACCCTGTAAAGGAAAGAAAACCCAAACCCTCAGCCTGTAGATTATGAAGCCTAATGACCACAGATCTTCATTTTCATAAGATTAACACTAAAGCAGTATTTTCTCATGGGACTGCATTTTTGAAATCTTCCCCACAACTTTCTGGTTTAGGTCTGCTAAAAATTACTGCTGCTGGATTTAGGCTTTTATTTCTTGGACTTGTCCTGATCTTATTATCTATTTATTGGTATTCACCTAATTTAATTGTCTTACTGGTTTACCATTGGTAAGAATACATGTCTGATCTTCTGATTTTTATGATTTTATTTTGATAGCAGGTAAATGATTTCTACATTTTTATTTTGATAACTGATAAATTACTTTTGTGGTGTCCAGCCTGTATTCATAAAGGCTTACAGTGTGATCTCACATGATCATAATCTTGTATCTTACCTTGCCTGCATTCTGTGTCTCAGTGCCCCATATGGACAGGTATATATAAAACACAGAATTTCATACTATCTCTTGACTAGGCAAAAAATTCTCTGTGTGTGGATATATACACACATATATATGCACATACACTACATTTGTGTGTGTATATATATATATGTGTACACATGTACAGACAAGATATGTAGATGTATTTGCACACATCCATCTGCACATGCAGGAGTATTCTTTTCAAAGAAAAATTACCTTTATAAGCCCCATGTTTTCAGGACACCCTAAAAGAATAACAGGATTGCAGAGAGAATTTTAGGCATGAGAACACAGCATTTCTGTGGCACAGGGAGCTGAACAAAGTGCATAATGAAAATTTGGAAACTTGGAAAATACAGACGGAGGATTTTGTCTTTAGTGTTTCAATAACTTACAGCTTTTGTAGAGGTATCCTAAAACTAAAATTACAGTTCAAACATTGTGTAGGCATGCATGTGGAGAAGGCCAATATTACGGTTTCAGAGTTACAGCTCACAGGAGTTCTAAGGAGGACTTGGCCCTGCAAATGCTAAATCACTTGTGCTTGTAACTTCTGCAGATGCTCAAGTCAAGCTACACAACAGCTGGAGCACAGAATTACTGAGCACTGTTGTGCACAAAGCATAAGGCACAGTCAGATTTCCTGCTACTGCAGAAAAGGCAATGTTAAATGTAACGTAAAGCTATTCCCCATATCCTCCATAAAATATAGCTCCTGCTTAGTCTGTACTAACTGCTGTCAAGCTCAGCACAGGGATTAGAGAGGACAGTCAAGCATTCCACATGGGGGCATGCACGTCAGACAGGAGCCACCCCTCAGATGAGAGTAAAGCCCTGTACCAGCATTCATCATCTCCTGGCTGATAGTAGGCAAACAACTACCCTAAGCCATGTATCACATTCAGCAAGGAAGAGACTTTGCTTTCCCATCTTAACTTGCTAGAAGACACAGAGGGCTGCCTCCTCTGACACCCTCCTACTCAGGAAAGCATCCCACCTCTGAATCAGGCAAGCAGGAGTTTGGCAGCCACCTCTCTGCTACACAATTCCTGCTGAGAAAGAGTTATGACAGCAAATCTGAATATATTTCTCTGTAGAGCTCCAATAGGGTATTTGCTTTGCAGTGTGGAAGAACTGATAACTTGACATGTCAAAGCCACTTTACTATTCTACAGCTTCCAAATATTTTTCCCTGCAATTCTTTTTAATTTTTTTTGTACCTTCCTGCACTACAACTCTTCTAATCCACAGTGACAAGGCTTAGGGCTGATTAAAGTGCTTGCAAGTAAAGACAAAAATATGCTCAAATGGCACACAGCTTGTAAGGACAGATCTGCAACAGAGAAGAAAAATAATTTACGAGCATAACCAGCTTTAAATTTGCAGTAGAATCATTACCTTCACCATCCTCAATCCATCAGGAAAGAAAATAATTGTAATGGGACATAGTTCTCGCATATTTAAAATACTCAGTAATTAACCGAGGGAAGGAAGTCCAATCAAATGCAGTAATTTTTTCCTTCCACAGAAATGAAACAGATTTAACATAATCCTTGTCTAAAATTCATCCAAGTCTTTAATATTTGTTTAAATTATATTAGTCTTTAAAGAAAAACCTGACTCCTACACTTTAAAAAATAGCTGCTTTGGACAGATTTAACAAACTTTTACTACATACTTCTTTTTTGCCTTTTTTTTAAAATGTGAGATTGATAGCACTTTTTCAATCTAGGCACTGTGCCTGTGGGCAGTGTGCTGGCTTCAACAGTTCTCCAGCTACTACAGCCCTGTGTTAGGGCACTGTGCCAGACAATGCCTTATCCAGAAGAATTAAAAATGAGCTATTGACTGCACTTTTATTCTTACCCAAGCTAGGCCACAGTACTGGATTCAAGACAATCCTGTGGTACAGCCTGACACATAGTTCTTGCAAAGGACAGGCTCTCTGCAATGAAAAGCAAACAAGCCATGCTTCATGAGCTCTGGTGAGGCTCAAAAGCTGCCCACAAACTCCTGTCTGCTGGCAGAAGAAATTGCGACTGAGATGAAAATATGAATGAACACTAGAGGATCAGTATGGAGAGGAACATTGCTTGAGAAGCCAATTCTTTGATATTTAATACAGCACTAATTGCTCTGGAATACCTCCCTGTACTTAAGAGCACTCCCTATCTCTCCATCACATCAGATGACAAAATAAGGCCACTGCAAGTCACTGCATAATCTTTCCATCACCTGAGTCTCTTCAGTACATTTAAAAGGAATATCACCTATCTGAGAGCTTCATCCCAATGGCAAACTTGGTTACAGCAGGCCAAAAGATGAGACGTCTGGGACCTCAGGTGAGTAGCTAGTCCACTCATCTGCCAAAAGGATCAGCTTTATCATTCCTTGCAGTTGCTTGAATAACCTCCAGAAACAGAGATACTCTCAAACTCTTTTCATCCCACCTAAATACTTTTCAGGGCAAATTCAGCTGGTCCAAATATGCATTTGGAGGGATCAAAAGGACACAAATTCCTCCCTGATTCTTACAAAGCATTACGTCTGACCCGCTGGCTGCTCTTCTGGGAGCTGGGACTAAGCTCAGCTGGCCCACTTCTTTTGTTGATTCAAAACTGGACTTAACCATTTCAGCTCACACCTTCCCAGCACTACTAACAGCAGTGAAACACAGACTCTCCCCTCTAATTCATACTGGAGGGGGAAGAGGCCTGACACCACTGGGAAGGGTCAGGAATTAGTCACCACCAGAAAAGGTGGCAGAAGGAACTAATGGCAGAGAAGAGTTTATCAATTTGCTCCCTTTACTAACTCACACCTCCTGCTTCATTGAAAACAAAAGCACAAAATGAGCATTTGATCCAGAACCAAGCTCTCCATAACCTAGTGTGCCCGTCACCATCTGCTCGGAGCCAATTCCCTTCTGGTTTGGCATTCCTCTTAGAGTACATTTGTCTATACCACAACACTCTCTTAAGAAGCTGTGTGAAAAAGCTTAGCTCAGGGAAGACAAGGGAGAAAGAAGAGGTGCTCCTTGTGAAGAAGCAGAAGACATTAGCCAAGAAAAAACAGCCAAGTTCATTGTTACACTCTCTGTTATTTGAAGATTTGTCCAGGATCTTCTGAGAACCTAAGACATCTATCTTTTATCTTACAAATGTAAGATAGCCAGAATGTAATTTCTCCTTTCAGCCTTTTAAGAGGTAGGCATTAAGTTAGGCTTTTTCCTAATTTATACACGCACATACATATACGTATTTGTAAAAATTCCTGAAATGAGTGACAGTTACATAGAAATCACAAAGTACTTCCCTTTCCAACTCACCATGACAAAGAATCAAGCCTTAGAAATGTCTTTATGCAGCAATTTCTAAACACAATTAAAAAGTTTCCATGCTAACAATCATAACTCATAATAAGACAATCCTATCTTTTTAAGCCATTAATGCTATTGATTTAACCAAAGGAAAAGCAAAACACAATTTGGGCTATCAAATTCCACACAAACTACTTTGTAGTTGGCTTTCTGCTGCCTTTCCCATCCTCATCTGAAAACTGAGGAGGCACCAGAGCAGGTAACTTACTTTTTTATTCTTTTAGGTAGACCTTGAAAGTCAGACTATACAAAAGACCATCTTGTCTTCCCTCCCCAAAACCAAATTGATAGGAAAAACCCCAAGCTAATAGAGTTTACCAAAAAAAAAAAAGTTTCACTATCTTTGTTTATACTTTTTTCTACTTTTCAACCTAGTGAGGCTCAAAACAACTGAGCCACTTTACCAAGAGAGGAAAAGCAGGGAAATAAATGAAACATCCAGATAAGGACTACCCTCAGGAAAGCACTAATTCCAGTGAAGTCAACTCTAACAGTGAGCAATGGAAGAAGCAACAAGCAAACTTGAAAATTCTAATTAAACAAAGGAAAAGGAAAAAAAAAAAAAAAGATGAGCCTGAAAGTTTTCCATCCCTCTGCTTTCAGCATCAATGAATCACACCCAGTACGGAAATTAACTCAGGCTGAGACTTCAGTAAAAACAGTACCTCATTGCAGCACTGCCTGTTTTCTAGGATTTTTTTCTACAGACTTCATGTGTACTGATCTGTACTGATGTTCCCCTTTCTTTAACCAGCCAAATCTGGAAAACCTAGTGATGAACCACTTATGAATTTACCTAATCTATGGTTTATGTAAAGACAGAGGTGCTTCTGACATTTAAAAATGCATTTTAAGCCTTAATTTGACAATAAATGCTTTGAACCATGAGTATTAACAATGCCATAAAGACAAAGCTAACAGATAAAATTATAGTGAGCTAGTAAGAAATGGGAGTATTTCTCCTGGTATAAAAAACCCCCAACAGCCCAACAAAAAGAATCCACCCTCACATAATGTGTGGGAATGACAGATCCGCTCTGACTAAAAAGACAAAGTTCACGTGCCTAAAGTACATGTTTAGGATCCTAGACTTGGCTTAACTCAAACAACTTTGATTGGATGGGGTCCCTCAACAGTATTAAAACTGCTCTAATTGCATTCTTCAAGCCAGCTGAAAGCTGACAGCTTCCGCTCTCCCGCTCGCTATCAGGGCACATCAAGGACTTCTGTTATGAGAGGAGCACCTGGTCCAAATTTATTTCAACGGCCCAGAGCAAAAAGGGAAGGTGCTTAATGTTCAGCCACAATGGTGACATTTTTACGATACGTCCAAAGTTCAGAAACAAACAAATGAAGGATTTGAAAGGCGCACGAACAGAAAGGGTGACAATAAAAATTCAACATTAATATATCAATTTTAAAACACATACCACCCATATACTTGAGGGCAAGGCCAAAAGTTCGAAGCAGAGAAAAGAAGAAATCTGCAGAGCTAGCTTGGAAAAAAATATTAATTCTCTGTAATTGCTTGAAAGAAATCCTGACCTTTTAAGGAAAATGACACATTTCATTCCATCCTATTTTATATGACTACAAGTAGCGCCAGTCATCCCACCCAAAAGTGGTGGCACATTTCAGCTTTAGCAGAATAAGTGATAGGGCCAGAAAATCTCTCTACATTTTATGTTAAATTGTCTGGTTTGTGCCCCTCCCCCTGCCCCATGGTGAAAATCAAATTAACTGGAGAAGCAGAAGGAGATACACACAGGCTAATATTATAAAATCTTCAGATCAGCAGAGAAGAGTGAATAATTATTGAGAAATTTATCATTGTGTTAAAAAGGCTTTAATAAATGTTTCTCAATTTATTTGAAAAATACCATTGCTATTTTTAATCGAACATTTAAGAACATGACACTCTTGTTCAACTCAAAATTAGGCCAACTTTATTTCTGCAGCTACAACTAGGCTACAATTACAGTCATTATGTAAATTTATAGAAGATTTCTTGTGTACAGAATGACTAAAGATTGGGCAATTTTAGAAACTGAAATCTGAAATTGCTCCACAGTAATCAATGCATATCCACACAGTAAGTAAAAATGACAGAAAATCTCACATCTATGCAATGACATAGGAAGCATCAATTACCTCTTATAAATAACAACAAAAACAGGAAACAGATTATTCCACATTAAGCAGTTCTGTAGTATACATAATAAAGACACAAGTTCTATGCCTTGAAAATGTCTATTTAGGTGTAAGAATATACTGAAAGAGAGAAAGTAAATTCTTAAATCAGTATATCAGCTTTTGTTTTGCAGCCAAAAGCATATATTCCCTCCTTACTTTAGAGTCAGTATACATGGCCAGATTTGCTGCCACATACGAAGTTATTAGCATGCCCACATGTGGTATTTTTCTTTAGAAAAAGAGTGTAATTTAGTAACTGACTGAGAGAATCTGCAGTACAATCTAAAGTACTAAAAAAAGACGTCTGTCAAGAAAGGCTGAAATACATAACTACACAGGAAAAGCCACACCATCTTTAAAAATGAATTCCAAGTAACTTATGGAACAGTTCATAGTGCCATTTCTTGCAATTTTATGCTGCAGCTCTGCCTTCTCATTCAACTTCCCCTGTATTCTGCAGAGCAAATTAGAGAACAATACCCAAGCACAGACTTTTCTTGATGGTGGCGGCTGATACCAATCATTAGTATTGACTAATTGTGACTATTGCACTTGATCTGGAGCATAGTTCTCAGAAATAGTCTCCTTCTGCTTACTTCCTGTTAACTGGGACAAGCTTCCTTAAGGTCTTTCTCAAGAAGTGCTTGATTTTAAGAAATACCACATTTCCTTATTTTACTTACTGAACACTTATATTGACTTTTTCAGATAGCAATTTTTAGTGTTTTAACAGACATTTTCTTTTCACTGACAAGTAATGTTTGTTATAGAAAAGCTGTCTGTAACAGGATTTAGTGATCTTTAAAAACCAAAATTCCACCCCCACTTTTCCCAAAAACTGCTAGTGAAATAAACATTTTTTTAAAAGAAAACAAGAGCGATAAAAAAGAGGCAAGAGGTCTAGAAGAAATACATGCATAGTGGAAGAAAGAGTTAACAAAATCTGCAGTGTGCCTCAAAATGAGCTATAAAAGTTCCATAATGAACCTTCTAGTCCTGAACTATCTCTCAGGCGCATTCACTTATATTTCTTTATGCTGCCATCTCTCACTGCAAGTATAACAAGAGAGTTAAAATGTAATTTTACATGTAGGTATATCACCTCAAATTAGCAACATAAAATTACTGACATTTATTCTAAAGAAAGCCCTACTGGCTAGAGGTAAAATGCTGAACTAGCATCTGTCAGTACTGCTAATTGAGGTAAGGTTGGGAACTATAAAGTACTATTAAAGGAGTAAAATAATACCAAATGGAAACGCTGAAAAGGTACACTACCCTTCTGACACTCTAAATTATTATCCCGATTAAAGTAGCTACTATGTTTGACTCCTAAAAGTGCCATGGACAGTAATGTGCTTCAGAATTGCAAGGAACATTTTTACGGGACACAGTACCTGAAAAAAACACATTAACAAATTCTTGCAATATAATATCTATATGTTTGATGTATTTTTAATGAAGTATTCCATCTCCTGTATTTTTAAAAAGCATCTGTCTTTTTTAGAAAGTGCTGCATTTTTATAACTCTAGCTTCAGCAGTTCCACCCTGTCCTCTTCAGGCTGAGCTTCGAGCAGATCTTTAGACCACAAGCCACTTGCAAGGCTGTTGGCATCATCTTGTGAATGATGAATGACAACAGGATAAAATCCAACACTGGACCGAAAGGTGAAACAGTTAAATCTAGAGAAGGATTAATAAAACTTATCCAACTTCATCTTTTTTTCTTGTTTGGCATATCTACTCCTTTGACACCATGGTGTATGATTCTATGTATTCATTTGGGAACACATAGCAAGTTTTACTACAGCATCTAGAAGTCTTTAAATAAATTCAGTTTTGTCAAACAGGCATTACTGCTTCCTCTTTCAGGAGGGACAGCTGGGGAAAATAATCCAATTTGTTGCTAGGCACAGCTTTTAGAAAATTCAGACTTACAAAACAGCAGTAGCCATGGTACGAAATAAAGGCAATATGGAGAACATTCAAAGATGAGAAGGACTATTTTTCATTTACTTCTGTGTCAATAAGTGTGATAGGTAAATTTATTTGCAGATGCCTGCTTTTCAAGAAAAATGCTGAAACCTGATGGTAACACAGTCACAACAGTATGTCTACTCTGCTTGAAAAATATTGAACTGTATTAGGTAAAAAGTAATCATTTATGGCCAGATCCTAAGGGGTTTACTTTTGTACAGACTGTTCAAATGAGGAGCAAAATACAGTACATATTTCTGACTTGCTAAAAACTTTCATAATAGGACTAGTTATCAAAGGAGAGTTCATGCCTGCCCTTTCACCTCCCACAGATAAACTGAAAAATTTCAACTGGTTTAACATTTGGACATACTAAAATGAAGCCAAATAGAACATACTTTAAACTGAAAATAATTTCCAGGCTGAGCTGTATGAAACTTATGTAGGTCATACACAGAATCTTGAACCTCACAAAGTTCAACAATGGGAAGTGCAACGTCCCACATCTGGAAAAAACAACCCTATGCACCAATAACATGCTGGGGGTCACTCTGTTGGAAAGCACCTTGGCAAGTAAGGACCTGGGGGTTCTGGTGGACACCAAGTTGAACATGAGCCAACAGTGTGCCCTTGTGGTGAAGAAGGCCAGTGGTAACCTGGGCCGCATCAGACTTGCCATAAGTGTTGAGTAGAGGTTCTTCTCCTCCACTGAGCAATGGTGAGGACACAGCTGGAGTGCTGTGCCCAGTTCTGGGCTCCCCAGTACAAGTGGGACGTGGACATACTGGGGAGAGTCCTAAAAAAGGTCTGCCAAAATGATGAAGGAACTGGAACATCTCTCCTATGAGAGAGGGCTGAGAGCTGGGACTGTTCAGCCTGGAGAAGAGAAGGCTCAGGAAGGTCCCATCACTGTGTACAAATGTCTGAAGGGAGGGTGCCAGGAGGACAGAGCCAAGCTCTTTTCAGTGGTGCCTACTGACAGGACCAGAGGTGAAAAAACAAAGGGAATCTGAACAGCTGAAAACACTTTTCCATCATGAGTGGACTGAGCACTGGCATAGGTTGCAAGAGAGGTTGTGGAGTCTCCATCTTTGCAGATACTCAGAAGCTATCTGGGCACCCTGCTCTAAGTGACCATCATTGAGCAGGGGAGTTGGACCAGATGACCAACCTGCAGAGGTCCCTTCCAACCTCAACTCCTCTGTGGTTCTGTAAAAGAAGCTCCACAATCTATATGTTCATTTTACAGTCACCAAGGAAGTATTTTTCGTATTCTAAATGATCTGAAAGTCATTTTTTGTGTGGGAGACTGCATGCATGCACACATGCATGTACGTATACACACAGGTGTCCTTACTCCTTGGAAAGGACAGAAAATCAGTATTTAACATTTTTACCGCCTCAAGAACTCCACATTCCAAGACCTCGTAAAAAAATCTAGCTTGAAAAGTCATGGTGAATCTACTACATATGGACAGTTTTAAAGAGGGGAAAAGGACACAGTTTTTCTTGAGTTAAGAATGTCAGAATAGTCCATCAAGCTAATTAAGGTGTTACCTGCTGTAAAAAAGTCCCCAATTTCACAAAAAGAATAAAGGAAAGCCTCAAAAGCCACTGAAGTTCTCCCTGGTATTTTGTCAGCTTTCAAGTGACATCCACAGATTTAAGTGAAATGCACCAGTTAACTGGGGCATTAAAACAACCTCTGCAGAGCTGGACAGTTTGTAAAAGTTCATTAGCACCCAGATTACTTTCCTACAGACTCTTCTAGCCCCTCAAAATCATCTGAAAGATCATTAGATTCTGACACGCTGTTCTTATATATCTAAATGACCTTTCGGATATGCTTTTCAGGTTCTCACCGTTAACACTGCATGCCAAATGTCACCAAAATTTTTTTGATGTTAAGTGTCACCAGAAGACATTTTGACAGGCCATTTTGTTGCTACATACAGCAACAGAATTATGTTACACTGAGGATGAGGGACTGAAAGGGAGAAAAAGCATCTGATCCCTAGCCAAGTACACAATTACTTCAGAGTTACCCACAGAGAAGCTTATGGAGGAAGGAGAGGCCACTGCTCCAAGCAGCTCAAAGCTCCTGGCATCCTCAGTCACAGGGGGTGTTTTAAGGAGATCAGGGTAGCTGGAGAAGATGGGCAGCATGGGCTGCACAACAGGGTAGCTCCCCGGTCCTAAGCACCACCTAAGTTCCAGAGCAGGGCCAGCTTTTCTCAGTGACCAGTTTCAAC
>VZRO01005360.1:612698-632212 GCA_013397915.1 Daphoenositta chrysoptera | reverse complement strand
CTCCTCTCACCTCCCCTCCCCTTTCTTTGTGTCCATTCCTTGGCCACCTTCCATGTCACCTGGGCAGCACAAGACCTGTCACCAACTGATCCATGCTGGGACACTTCACTCCCTGAAAGGCTTTTTCTTGACTCATCCCTGGCATTTGGCAGAGTTTGGGATGACTTTTCTGGATGCTTCCACAGCAGATCAGCCTCCCAGTGCTTTATTCCACAAAAAGGAAGATGAAAAGCCCTTTGGGAAGCCCTTGGTGCTCCTGCCTCTCCCCAGCAGAACTGGGAGTCCAGCCCTGCTGTGTCACATTCTGAGGAGCTCTTTGGTGATGCCTGTCAGGTAGCAGCAGGCAACTGATTTATTTTCCCAGCTTGTTTATCAGCCCTAATAGAAAATGAAGTCTCTCTGGGTTGATGAGCAATGTGCATCCTTGCTGTCTCTCTCCTTGCCTCCCCACCCCAAAGATGCACTTAATAACCATTGATTGTTCAGGAGGAGAAGGAGTGTGGCTGTAAATGTCCCTTCCCACCCTTACAAGGTGCCTGGTTAAAGAGGGGAGGCAGGAGCGCATTGCTGGGACTTGTAGGCACACGACTGATCCGGTGGGTCCTGCTGGATCTTGTGTATCTTGTGGATCTTGCCCCTTCACGGGCACCCCAAATATTTTTTGTTGAGTTTGCTCAAGGCATGGCTGTGTTTGTGCAGCTCAGTGAAGGTCACTGGGGGCTGAAGAGAGTGCTTGAGATGGCAGAGAATGTAGGAGACATCACAGAATCCTAGGATCACTAAGGTTGGAAAAGCCCTCCAGGATCACTGAGTCCAGCCTGTGCCTGATCCCCACCTTGTCACCCAGCCCAGAGCTCTGAGTGCCATGTCCAGGCCTTCCTTGGGCACCTCCAGGGATTGGGACTCCAAACCTCCCTGCACAGCACATTCCAGTGGGCCAGCACACCCAGGGCCATTCCCAGATTTCCAGCCACCCTGCCTGAAGCCTGGGGTCTGTTGTGACAGTGAATTGGCACTCGGGTTTCAGCTCGAGTGAGGAGAGTTATGGAGAGCAAGATGCTTCCCCGTTCATGGCCAGTGGCCTCGATACACCTTCGAGCCAAAGCCCACCTGCCTCCAGTGGTGTCACCAAAGAACAAGGATGTTTAAGAACAATCATCTTCCAGGCAGCGCCTTCCACAGTCATCACAAACTGCTCTGGGGTCTTCCAGGGACTACACGTTTGGGTGTCACCAGCTGGAGATGCCCCCAGGAGTCCAACTGCTCCAGTGCTTGCTTCAGTTTTTCTTTGGCTGTAGCTAAATGGAATTCTTCCCTGTGAGGGTGGAGAGGCCCTGGCACAGGTTGCCCAGAGCAGCTGTGGCTGCCTCATCCCTGGAAGTGTCCAAGGCCAGGCTGGCTGGGGCTTGGAGCAACCTGGGCTAGTGGAAGGTGTCCCTGCCCATGGCAGGGGATGGCACTGGATGATCTTTAAGCTCCCTTCTCACCCAAACCATCCTGGAAACCTAATCTATAATGTTTTGGTTTCTATTCAACTCAAAAGTTGGGCTTAAATTAAAAGGTTCCTCCTGAATATGAGCAAAGTTCTTCACTCAAGACCAAAGGGGTTCTCTTGGCTCCGAAGCAGCTCTGGGCAGGTAGAAGTGGCAAAGTAGTGCAGGAATATCTCCCAAATTTTGAAAGTTATTTTTAATGTGGTTGTGCAGTCAGGTGGCTGTCGAGGACACCAGAACATAACATTTTGGTGTTTTTCAGGTGTTTCTCCATGAGTTACAAGGACAGTCCAGGCCCCACAGCTCCCTAATCTCTTGGCATGATCTATTTATTCCCAGTTTGTTCTTTATAGTGCCCTTCTCCCAGCTCAGCCTAAGGATGTGTCGTTAGGGATTCATTTGGACTTCAATCAAGGCTTTGTTGGTGGCGTTGCACTTTGTAACAAACCCATGTTTGTGGAAAGCCCAGATCTAACTTTAAAGGTGGTGCTTGGAGCCTTTAAGTTGCTCTGATGCCTTTGAAAATTGTCTCTGTCAACAGGGGGTGACAGATCCTTGCAAAGGAATGTGTGAGGTGAGAACACAGAAAGTAAAAGAGACATTTCTGTTGCCTGGCACTGATAAAGATCCATCCTTAGGGTTTGTCACATTATTTGCTCTGTTTGAGGATGTTTGAGGCCACAGAGTCCAGCTCACCTGGACTTACTAAAAAAAAAAAGGGAGGAAAAATCCCTGGAGGAAAGGGCCGCTATCACAACTGGGGAGAATCTATGGGGGAGAGAGTAGCAAAGTGTATTTCCATAACAATTCCAATCAGTATCAGTCACCTCCCAAAGCGGGCTGTCAGCGCCTCGTAAACACGTCCTGGGTGACAGATGAGCTGCGCCGGGCAGGAGAGCTCTGCAATCCTGGAATGTCAGCCCTGGCTCCAGGACAGCGCGTCCTTCAGAAAGCACCGCGCAGAGAACTACCGATCCCCTGGGACTGGTTCCCCGGGCACGGGCCAAAGATGGGATTGCTGATTTCTTTTCATCCTTTTGATCCAGAGTTCTCCTCCTTTTGCTCTTTATGTTTTTGAGCACCTGGGAGAGATTTTCTCCAACAGCTCTAAATCCAATACCAAGCCAGGCCCAGTTTACTTTGCAGGTTGCAAATCCAAAATGAAAACTGCGGCTGATCCAGCTCAAGCCCTCTCCGGTCAGTGGTATCACTGGAGCACATACTATCCCACATGATCCTGCCATGCAGACAGCTCTCCCCCCTGCTCACAAATTGTGCCAGTGGTTATCCCAGTGAACACCATGCTGGGAGTCTGGGCACAGGATTGGAGATGTTTCCCTGGTTGGGCCTTGTGGCCCAGCCTGGGTGGGAGAAGGGGCTCAGCTCTTGCAAACATCTCTGAGAAATAAGATTTTAGCTCCAGACAGCAGGTCAGTGGTGCTGGTGTCCAGGAGGGCTTTTAAATGGACTAAACTTGTGGAGAGAGCACCATGTTGGACCCACCCCGGGGTCAGAGTGGGGCTCAGCGTTCCACATCCAGGCTCCTGACTCCGTGTTCCACCATCTCCTGGGAGGTACATCTGGCAGGGCAAGGACAGCAGCTCTGAACAGGGACGGCCAGTGATTCTCTGCAGACACTGCCGGGAAGTCAGCCAAGCTTTTGGTTGGAGCTCCTCGTGGCTGAGCAGACAGTACTGAGACTTGTCACCAGCTAGAAACCACCAGCTGGTAGCACTGGAGCTGTCTCAGGGCTCTGGGGCTCTGCCAAGATGCATCTTTCCTCTTTCCTCTTTCTTGTTTTCTCTTTCCTCTTTCCTACAAAAGGGGTGAGAGCCTCCTACCATGGGCCTGCAGGAATTCTTGGAGCAGTGGCTCTCTGTCATCACAGCTCCACACAGGGCAGGGTGTTTGATAGATCTGCACTGAGACCAAATCAGAGAATCCCAGAATGGTTTGGGTTGGAAGGGACCTCAAAGCCCATCCAGCCCCACCCCTTGCCATGGGCAGGGACACCTTCCACTATCCCAAGCTGCTTCAAGCCCCTTCCAACCTGGCCTTGGACACTTCCAGGGATCCAGGGGCAGCCACAGCTGCTCTGAGCACCCTGTGCCAGGGCCTGCCCACCCTCACAAGAAGGATTTATTCCTAATCTTCCTCATCCTGACATTCCCTCTCAGTTTAAAGCCATTGCCCCTTGTCTTGTCACTCCATGTCCTTGTCACAAGTCCCTCTCCAGCTCTCCTGGAGCCTCTTTAGGCCCTGACACACAGGTGCACAGGGACAACACAACATACGAAGCCAAGCAACAACTGATTTTGGGGATCCCACTCAGTGGCAGGAAGAGAGCCAGAGCTGCCATGGGTGGTTAAGGACCTTTGTCTGTGAATAAAAATCTGAGGTGCCCTTTCACAGCTCCTAAATCATGGGTTTGGCTGCAAGGCTGGGTCTATCCACCTAACTTGGGAAGGGACTGGACGCACCTGGAAGTGCAGGTTTCCCATCACTGATCATTGCAGATGCCTGACTTCTAGGGAGATGTGTAAATTCAGTGAGTTCTGCCCTCAATGTCTTAACAAATTCCTGCTGATTTGGATACATTTTTATGACTTCTTTCACAGGCGTTAGAGCCAGCCCAGTAACAACTGGAAATTCGTATACAAACCACTTCTTCATGTTATTTTTGAGTATATTATCCTTAAAAAAGGAAATGTGGCCAGAGCTGATCTCCAGCGTGGGCAGCAGGGAAGGGGTTGGGATTCTGCCCCTCGGCCCCACTCAGATGAGACCTCACCTGCAGAGCTGCCCCAGCCCTGGGGCTCAGCACAGGGAGGACCTGGAGCTGCTGGAGAGAGCCCAGAGAAGGCACCAGGATGAGCAGAGGGATGGAGCAGCTCTGCTGGGAGGAAAGGCTGGGAGAGCTGGGATTGTTCAGCCTGGAGAGGAGAAGCTTTGGGGTGACCTCATTGTGGCCTTCCAGTACCTGAAGGAGCCAACAAGGAAGGTGGAAAAGGACTTTGGACAAGGGCCTGGACTGACAAGCCAAGGGGGAATGGCTTCCCATTGCCAGAGGGCAGGGTTAAGTGGGATTTTGGGACGAAATTCTTGGCTGTGAGGGTGAGGAGGCCCTGGCATGGGGTGACCAGAGAAGCTGTGGCTGCCCCTGGATCCCTGGAAGTGTCCAAGGCCAGGTTGGACAGGGCTTGGAGCAGCCTGGGACAGTGGAAGGCGTGTGGCAATCCTGAGGCTGTGGGGCAATACCACACACGGATTCCCTCTGTTAACGAGGACTCCTACACTCAGCCTGAAGCTTTGGTGCCTTTTCCCAGAGATTCACTCTGTGGCTGTGTCCCTCTGTTCCTCTCAGTGCAGCCGTGTCCCAGTCTGCCAGCGCTGAAACCTCAGCCTCTCCCAGCTCATCCCTAACAGTATTCCTGCCTGGGAGAGGCCGGGGAGCCTTGGATTAGGCAGGGATGACTGAAAGGTGAGCCCGAGGATCCCTAGTTTTGTGCACGTGTCCTCCCTATGCCCAGCTCTGCAGCTCTGCTGGGGGCAGAGGGAAGGACCGGGGTCCACGCGGAGAAATTCAGCACAGAATAAACCCAACGTTCCTTGCATTGTTCAGGAAGCCCCCGGGGGTTTCATCCTGCCTTAGAATGGATTTGAATTTTTTCCTAGGAAATCCCCAAGGAATACAGCATTGGAGAAGAGTTTTCTCCAAGCATCCCCTTAATTCTTTTTTTCTTTGGTTTGAGGTGAACTGATGCTTTGTGCTTTTGTGGCAGGAAAAATGGGAGATGCAACACAGCGTTCAGGGCAGTCCTGCTGCCTGTGAGTCCTTGAAAAGGATCTGCTTATTCATCCCTTTGGAATCCAGGAGGAGACCCTTTCTCCAGGGTGAAATATGTTCAGTTTTGTTGATCTAGACAGAAAAAGGAAAAAAAATGTCTTTAAGCACCGTTGATACATTTCTTTGTATACTCCTTTTCCTTGTATATTCCTTTTCCTTGTGAATTAAAGGCCAGCCCACAGACTCACTCACCTCCTAAGCTGACATTTGAATTGAGTGATATGAGCACTAAGAAATTCTTATCACTTTGATCAGGTACTTGAATTCTACATTTTTGTTCTTTTAATACAAAGATTTTAGAAATACCCAGGGAACTTGTTCTGGGGAAAACAAAAGCGGTAATATTCATAGAATATTCTGAGCTGGAAGGGACCCACACGGATCATCCAGTCCAGCCCCTGGTCCTGCACAGACACCCCAGCAACCCCACCCTGTCCATCCCTGGCAGTGCTGTCCAAACGCTCCTGGAGGTTTGGCAGCCTCGGGGCCGTGCCCATTCCCTGGGGAGCCTGGGCAGTGCCCAGCACCTTCTGGGGGAAGAACCTTTCCCTGATACCCAACCTAACCCTCCCTGACACAGCTCCAGCCGTTCCCTGGATCCTGCCCCTGCTCACAGGGAGCAGAGATTGGAGCCGCCCCTCGGGAGGAAGTTGTGGATTGGGATGAGCTCTGCCCTCAGTCTCCTGTTCTGCAGCTGAACAGACCCAGTGCTCTCAATTGCTCTTTGTTGTGGCGCCTCCAGACCCTTCCCCATCCTTGTATCCCTCCTTTGGATGCTTTAGATCTTTTTCATGCTGCGGTGCCCCAAAACTGCCCCAGGACTGTTACAACAGGTTGTTTCATTTCGGTCCAGAACAAGATTTCCTCCCCTTTCTGAGCCAGCACTCAGATGGGAATTCTATTAAAAATCTATAACCATTGACCAAAATAACCATTATGCTTAAATCAGTAATCTCAGAATATCTCACCCGGCAGATCTTTATTATATCACACGCTTAACCTGACTTAATGTATTATATAGCACCCATTAGTGGAATAGATTAACTTCAGATGTTCCCTCTTCCACATTAATAATGCAATCAGGAATTTATGCCAGACACTTTCTGCTCTAAACTGTGCAAGGAAGATCTGAAGAAATATGAAAAAAAGCCTCTTGTGCATCTACTGAATAAGAAATGCTTGATTTTGTAGCATTTTGCAGGAATCAAAGGGCTGGAAAACAAACTATTTGAGTTGTGGAACAACTGCCATGAAGGCAGAGCACAGTGGCTGGTCAAGGTTAAGACTCTTTTATTGTAATGAAAGATCTGTTCCTGTGAGCTTGCCACGGGCAATGTGTTTGTTCATTATGTGGGAAGCCGAGGAAGGCTGGGATAGTTTCATTTGCTGCCTTTTAACTGCTCATGCTTTTGCAAACGAGCTGATAGGTAATTATAATCCACTCACCACTTAGGCATCTTTATTAGCCTTTGGCAGCACGGCCTTTATGTGGCCGGGAGGCTTTGAGCACCGTGGCCTCAGCAAATCCTTCAGAGTTCAGACAGCAACTATTTGGCAGCCACTCGCTGCTGCTTCCCTGGCTGTCGCTTCTAGGTGGGTTTGTTTTGCCGTGAAAGGAGAGGAAGGAAGGCAACGAGAGCAACTCGCAATCATCTGGATGCAAATACCCAGCACTGACAGATCCCTTCTCAAAATCAGCTCACGCAGCAAAAAACAAACTCTCGAAATCACCAAGCCAAGGTGTAGAATCATTTCCAGCACAAAGAAACCACTATTAGTTGGTGTGTGTTCCAGGAGAAAAGGCTGGGTTTGTCACGAAAATCATTTATTGGGAATTATTCACTGTACATTGCTCCGGGTACTGGCAAGGCAGGAAGTCTTCCCTGGAAATCAATAATCAAATGTGGAAATTAGGGGAAACTATGCTTACCTGACACCTGAGAAATACAGTAGTTTATTTGAGAGAAGGTAAAATGCAGCAGCATCACCCAAGGACTGGGCAAGAAGTCTGCTGCCTTCAGCTTGATGCATCCTTGGTTATCCATATTTTTCTCTTATGCTGAAACCACAATATCCCAGTTTTCCCCCCTCTGTGTATCAGCTGGAAAGGGCTGGATCTTGCCCACTTCCAAAGGGAATCGTAGAATTATAGAATACCCAGAGCTGGGAGGGACCCATGAGGCTCACAGAGCCCAACTCCTTACACCCCAGCAATCCCACACAATCCCACAGCCCTGGGACGCACCTGCCCTGCGGGGGCTTTGCCCAGGGCTTTGGCCTTGTTTTGGTTCTCCAGGCAGCTCCCTGAAGTAAATCAAAGGTAATCAAGGAGCGGTGGGAGTGCTGAGCTGGCAGCCCTGCAGTCATCAGAGGTGCACAACTGGCACCGAGGCATCAGTGCTGCCATGCTCCAAGAATTTGCATATCCACATTAACAGGCTCCTGAAGCAATAATTACTGAAGGAGCTCTTGGCTCTGCCTGTCAGGCCCACCCCGCTGGACTGGGGACTCCCACAGTGGCCCCACTGCCTCTTGACAGAGCCCATGGGACACTGAACAAACCTGATTAATCCACTGGAGCTGGGTAAAGGAAATGCAGGACTGGGACCCTTTCCTTGCCAAGGCCAAACTCTTCTTCCCCCCAAGACTGAGGATCCAAAGAGTTGCTCCACATCTGTGCTTTTAAATTGGATTTCTCTTCACTCCCTCTGGTCGCAGGGATGGAATAACTGCAAGCAGGGCGGGTTTCACACACAGCATGGGTCCCTCCCACGTGCTGGTCAGTGACCTTCCTTCTCATGGCTCGGAGCTCCAGCCTCTGCCCCCTCAGCCCTGGGAGCTGGCCTGGACCTCCACTTCCCTCTCACCATTGCCCTGAGCTGGCAGCAGTGAGAAAAGGATTGCTCTGGCAGGGAGAAATCCCTGCCCCATCCTCCAAACCCAGTCCTCAGACAGGACTGCAGGAGCCTGAGGGGACGTTGTGCTCCCTGATGGGGCAGCCTGGGCCTGGCGCTGCGGCAGCTGCTGTCAGCCAGCGTGTGACGAGCTGCAGAGAGAGCAATGACCTCCTTCCCCTGCCCTCCTCGCCCTGCTGGGAAGCCCTGGGATGCAGGAGAGGGTGGTGGGTGGTGTCAGCGGTGCTGCTGATGCCTTAGGTTTTAACTCTTGTCTTTTTTCAATCCTGTATTGCCTAATGTGTAACTCTGGAGTTTCTTGTAGCCTGCTGACTTCAGTTCTCTAGACATAACAAAGCCTCTCTGGGCCTGGTCTCCAAGGACACCCAGGCTGTCCCAGGCCTGAATATCTCCAAACCAACATCTTGGAAGGGGAGCCAAGCTGAGGGGAAATTACATCATTAGTTGAAGTTTTAATTGGCGAATTTATGCTGATATGCAAATGGACCAAACCTATAAAGGCGTGGGGAACTCGTGACTCGTCGTCCATCTTAGGGTCCAGCTTGGAGCCCTTGGCTTCACAGGGTGTACCTTTGAAGGCCTTTCAAATAAATACCGACCTTTATTCCCTTAATTCCTGTCTAGTCTCTGCTTCTTGGTAGCCTCTCAAGGCATCACTGGGAGTCCCTGTGGCAGCGCCGGGAGGATCCAGGCATCCGGAGCTGGCACAGCCATGACCCACGTCCCCATGTCAGAGCCCGTGTGGTGACACAGGGGACGGGCTCTGAGGTTCTGCTCTGCTTCTTGTGCCCACCCAGCACATGGCAAACAGCTGGAGAACGACCGTGGGGTGGTAGTCAGTACCAGATCCCTGGCAGCGCCGATCCAGCAGGTAGGGAAGCTGAGGACTTGTCCCATGCGCTGGAAGTGGCCTCCCATCCCCTCCATCTGGCTTCAGGCATGCCCAGCCCCAGGCAGGGAGAGCATGAGGAGACTCAGGGGTCTGTGCTTGCTTTTCCAAGCAGAAATGTGGAGCAGAAAGGAGGAAAGAAATGTGGAGACAAATCCCCCTCCTGTTGCATTTCCAGCTCAGTGTAGCCCACACACATCTGCCCGTTAATGGGATGGCTGGAGCCACTGACCGCTCCCGACACCTCCTGGCAGCTCTGCCTGCACCACAGCTCTGCTTTTATTTCCAGGCCTCACCAGATAGAACCTGGAACAGGAGAGGCTTAAAAAATAATTGGACCAAGTGGGAAATGCAGCCGTTGTCGTCCTAAATCTGCCAGGGTCCCATGGGAGCAGGGAGCAGCCCCAGCTGGGAGATCCAGAGCTGCTGGTGACAGTGGGGCAGGGACCAACGCCCGTGTCGGCCATGGAGCGCCAGGAGAACAGCAGCCTCTGCTCAACAGCAGCTCCCTGACCTCAATTTTCTCCATGGAGAAGAGAGCAGGTCAAGTGGAAAGTGTTTAAGGAGGAAATTTGTTTCCTTGCAGCCAGGGAGTTGGGAAGATAGGCGGCTATCGCGTGTGCTGGAACAAACCAAATTAATTTTGTGCTGTGTGCTGGCTCGAGGAGCTGAGGGCAAGGCGGGGAAGATAATGGACTTTGATGTTTTACTTGAACTCAACAATACACCTGGCAAGAAGCAGGGACTCACTACAACAGCAGCTCCAAATGCTCCTAACCCATGCAACCGCTGCCTTTTGTTTTCTTTCTTTCCAATCTAATCCCGAGCATTAACTGGCCTGGTTCATATTTCCAGTGGAATAAAAGGTGCTTTAACAACTTCCTTTGCTTCCCCCAACAGCCTTGTGCTATTCATCTTGTGCAAGGCAAACCCCCAGGTGAGATCCCTGTGGTGAGGGGAGAGCTTTGGGGTGGTAGCACTGCACAGGAGGATGAGGACCTCCAAGAGCGGGATTAGAGACATGTCTTTCTGACAGATTTCTACCAAATTGCTTCATCTTCCTGCTGATGCAACAGGGGCAGGAAGGTGCCTGAATCCTGAGCGCTGATATCCTGTTTAAAATGTCACTGCCCACAGCAGCTGCCTCTGCTGCCTCATTTTCTGCCTCTCTGTCATCCCTGCCAGCTCTGCATCAGACTCCAATTCCCTGAACCACCCTCAGCGTGGATTTCTTTTATTTTGGGGGGTCCAGAGACACCTGCCAAGCCTCTCCTTGCTCCTCTTCCCCAGTTTTGGGACAGGAACAGGCAGAAACTCTTCCAAGTCTTCCCATAAATGCAACTTTCAAGTCAGGCTGGAACAAAAGTGACAGCACTCTCCTAATGCCAGCTGCTAAAAATACATCCCGTGCTTGATAATTGAATGTGAGATGAAAAGTGAGTTTTAAGCAGAAGTAAGAGCTGCCTATTTCTGGCAAATTCCCAACTCCCCCAGCCCCCTGTGGAATGTCAGTGCATATCAATATCGTCTGCATGGAAAAATTTACATTTTGGGGAACTGGCAGGTGCTGCTGAGTAGGGTTTTGGATTTAACTGGAAGCGATTTTGGGCTGCCAGGTACCCAACACCTTCCCTGTGGAGGTGGGGGTGCTCCAGCCCCAGAGCCCCTCCCTGCTCCTGCTTGTCTCTGCTGCAGCCGATGGCAGAAACCCCTGTGCTGCTTTCCATGGATGCAGGAGAAGCTCCCTGCCTGGGATCCTAAACCCAGCACACCATGGGGACAGCTTTCCATCCCCCTAAAGCAGGATTGGGGCTCGAAGGACTTTTAAAGCTCATCCCATTCCAACCCCCTGCTGTGAACAGGTACATCTTCCACTATCCCAGGTTGCCCAGAGCTTTTTTCCCTCCTTGGCATGGATTTGTCCCTTATCCCCATGCGTGAGCCCCAGGCAGGGAGCTCCTGGGGCGGGATATGAGTGTGGGATGTATTCCATTGGAAGGGGCTGCCCAGGGAGGTTTGGAGTCCCCATCCCTGGAGGTGTCCAGGGAAGGCCTGGACGTGGCACTCAGAGCTCTGGGCTGGGTCACGAGGTGGGACATCAAGCAAAACTTGGATTTGATGACCCTGGAGGTCTTTCCCAACCTAAACGATTCTATTCCATGGGTAATTACCAAATTCCCGAGCACGGACATGCTCCCATTTTTGATGGTCAAACCCAAGCATTCCAGGACATTCGTATAAATTAGTGGCTGTGTAAGAAGGGTTTTCAGGATACCTTGACGGTAACTTCCAGGATGACTTCCAGGACAACTTTCAGGATAATTTCCCATCATTATTTACACATCTGCAGATCAAGAAAATGCAGATGTGTAAATAATGAATTTATTCTGGTAAAATTTTTGTTAACCCCAGACTGTTTTGGCCCAGTTCACCACCTCACTCCAATGCATGGATACATCTGTGTGGCTGGAATTGGGTGGGGGGAGCTCATTGTCTTTATCTTTCCTCCTACATCAGGGTTTTGCAGCCAACCAAGGAAACACAGTCCCACAAATGCTCTAGATTAGGTAATGCTTTAAATTTGCATTTTATCTGCTAAAAATAGAGGATTTTCTTCCCTTTCCTTCACATTACTGGTTGGAATGTGATGAAATGCCGAAGCAGAAGCTGGTCTTGAGACGTGTCCTCACCAAAGTGAGCAGGGTTGGGTGTCCCAGGAGCCCCACAGGGGTTGGTAGCAGGAAGGGAGACAGGGTTCTCCCCCATGAACCTCCTGGGGACAGTTCCCTTTGCTTTTTGATGCCCACAAGGTCTGTGCAGGTGTTGGGAGGACAGGAGCTCACCTGTGACTCAGGGAATGACCTTTTTCTCCCTATCTTGTATTACGGAGTTTTCGGGATCTGGAGGCGAAGAGAGGGATTTCTGTACTGATCCCTGTGGATGCTGAAAAGCTCTTAGCAGAGAGCTCTCCCAGCTTTCTGCAGTATTCTGTGAGAACCCTGTCTTTCTCACACAAGCCATGAGAAACCGTAAGATGGTTTTGCAAACGAGTTCTTTATCTTAACACCTGCAGCTTGTTTTTCAAGTTTGTTATGGCTATTCGGGAAAATGTTTTGAAATGCGTGTTGTAGGGTTTCACCAATCATGTTAGAGAGGTGGATGGTCGGTCACCAATGGCCCTACACCATTCAAGTGAACTAAGATATAAAAACTGGTTTGTAAATTAATAAATAATTACATTTCTTCCTGGATGAAGTCTATGTTGTTTGTCTGCGGTCCTTGGGACAACAGCGACAATCCCAACTCTGTGCTGGGCTGATCCCCGGCATGGGCTGAAGGGAAGGGGTTGAGATTCTGCCCCTTGGCTCCTTTGCTTGGGTGAGCCCCCCCCTGCAGAGCTGCCCCAGCCCTGGGGCCCAGCACAGGGAGAACCTGTGGAGCTGCTGGAGAGAACCCAGAGGAGACACCAGGATGATCAGAGGGATGGAGCAGCTCTGCTGGTAGGGAAGGCTGGGAGAGCTGGGATTGTTCAGCCTGGAGAGGAGAAGGCTCCAGGAAGACCTCATAGAGGGCTTTCAATATATAAAAGGGGCTTTCAAGAAAGATGAAGAGATTTTTTACCAAGACTTGTAGTGCCAGGCCAAGGGGGAATGGCTTCCCACTGCCAGAGGGCAAGGATAGATAGGATATGGGGAAGAAATTGTTCCCTGTGAGGCTGGTGAGGCCCTGGCTGAAAAGCTGTGGCTGCCCCTGGAAGTGTCCAAGGCCAGCCTGGACAGGGCTTGGAGCAGCCTGGGACACTGGGAGGTGTCCCTGGCCATGGCAGGGGGTGGCACTGGATGGGCTTTAAGGTCCTTTCCAACCCAAACCCCTCTGTGATTCTAAGTCAGTAATTAATGAGATGTCAAGGTCTGACTGAAAGGTGGTGGCACTTACTCTCCTAAGTCACTTTTGCACATGAACACGTCCAGAGCGAGCCGTGAGAGATGAGCCTGGTTTGGATGTTGCCCTGCCCTCAGCCAGGCTGGAGTCCCTTCCCCTTGTCTGTGTGACTGCAGCAACGATTTCAGAAGCTGCCATGGCTCTGCCTTCCACACCGTAAATCCTTGGAGCAGTTCATCCAGCTGAACCTTAAAGCTGACTGCTTCTCTTTATGGAGATCTCTCACATTTTTCATTGCCTTTGCATCAGACCTCATCAGTCCCACTCTTCTGCCAGAATACGAAGTGCCAGGAAAAATCCCATCTCTTTGGAGCTGGCATTAAATTATGGCAAATGAATGTGTCACTTCAACACAGTGTCAGTGTCCCCTGCTTCAGAGCACTGGACAGAGCTACTGTCCGAAAAAGGAACTGCCCATCCGACCTCCACTACTATCCATAAACTTTTTGGAATAAAAGTCAATCTGCCTTTCCCTCGGGATTTCTATTTCTTTGACACAAAGGTTCGTTTGATTTGACTTCACCTTAGTGTCTATAATGGAATCCCAGGATGGTCTGGGTTGGAAAGGACCTTAAAGCCCACCCACTGCCACCTCTGCCACAGACAGAGACACCTTCCACTGTCCCAGGCTGTTCCAAGCCCCGTCCAACCTGGCCTTGGGCACTGCCAGGGATCCAGGGACAGCCGCGGCTGCTCTGGGCAACCTGTGCCAGGGCCCCAGCACCCTCAGAGCCAAGATCTGTCTGAATCCAATTCCGTGGGTTAAAAAGACTCCAGCAGAACCCTAAAGCCTCCCTGACAAGGCCCAGAGGACATTAATGTGCTGGAGGCAAAAGCAGAGTGGAGGCGTCTTCCCAGGCCCTCCCCATGGGACCACACATTCCTGGTGGCAGCAGTGGCATTGGGAGGTCACCCATCCTTTTCATCTCTCTGTTTTCTGGATCAGATTCTATCCCAAAGGTTTTTAGGTTTTTATCCCATGCAATCCTCCTAGGACTCCTGATCTGTTCTCCCATTAGGAGTGTGTGGTGTTGTGCTTGTAAACACCCACCTGAGGCCTCTCCCAAACAGCAACTCAGGCACGCTGGGAGCAGGAGGGGGGTCTGCTTGTGGATGCAGAGCTGGTGTCTCTGCACACAGCCAGGTAATGAGAAAGGAAATGGATTGCTCTCTCTGGAAAGAAACACCTTGAAAATCCTCTCTGCGGCTGCCTGTGTGAGCTGTTGGTGTGCGTTATTGCCAGAGTTTCTATCCATGGTGGAGCCTCCGGCTGACCACACGGGGCACTGGGGAGATTTGTTCAGGGAGTCTGAAGGTTCAGTAATTATTTAATAAAGAAGAGGAGACTCAGTGCTGGCAGGTCAGGCTCTGAGCTGGGAATCCTGAGCAGAAAGAGGAATTGTCTGAGCTAAAAAATTCTTCCCTGTGAGGGTGGGAAGGCCCTGGCACAGGGTGCCCAGAGAAGCTGTCCCTGGATCCCTAAAAGGGTCCAAGGCCAGGTTGGACAGGGCTTGGAGCAACCTGGGACACGGGAAGGTGTCCCTGCCCATGGCAGCGGAGGGAACTGGATGGGCTTTAAGGTCCTTTCCAACCCAAATTCTGGGATTCCATGACTCTAAATATGAGGCAGCTTCACACCTCTCCAAGCTGTTGGAACTGAACCAGCACCAGCCTACTGAACTCTGAGTTTATGCTCCCCGTACGGTGAACAAAACTGGCCCTAGGGGTTGCAGTGGACAGACCTTCACTGGTTGGTGATGCTTGAGAGGCAGATCAGCAATCAGGCAGACGAGTTCCACCAATCCCAGTGTGAGTGCAGCAGATAACGCTGGGAAAGAGCAGAGTGTGATGGTGGCGTTTCATCCTCGATTAACGATGTATTTCCCTGCCTCTGGGCCTCAGACACGAGCATGGCTGTGCTCACATCCCCAGAGCTGCTGGGTCAGGGTGCACGGCCCTGGTGTCACAGTCAGGCTGGAGTGATGCCTTTCCCTGGTTTTAAAATTAAGAGCCAAACATGGTTAGAGGGGAAAAAGGGGTTTTTCCCTGGGTATTTATTGGAGGATTCTTAGGTGCAGCACACCCAGGGGCAATGCCCGCAGAGCACACGGAATGCACACCCACGGGCACTCGGGGATCACATTCTGGGCCTCACAAATGAGCACATCCAGCAAAGATTCCCCAGGGAGAGGCTCCAGTGAACCCCCCGCCCCAGGAACCTTCCCCTGGCTGGGCCTAGCTCAGTTTATAGAATGTGTTCTGGAGAGGCCCTTGGTGTCTGGGGCTTTCTGACCCCTCACTACGAGGCTCCCAAGATGTTTGGTCTCTTGGCTTAACAAAATATTAGCTCTAAGAATGTGGGCTAGAAGCACAAAGAATATAGAAAAAGTATATAAAAGGGGTATAAAAGAAAAGGTAAAAAGTCATCATGGCATCAGGAGAAAGGCCTCGCATGTGCCACACCGGGGTCACCACAGAGGGTGGAGCTCAGGGCTGGAGCAGGAAATTTTGTGCTTGGGATATTGGCGTGATTGCTGGGATGCTCAGTGAGATAAATACACATTATAGTATTGGCTTTTCACATTTACCAAAATGGATACTATATGTATAATATTGATTCTTTAGAAGTAGCTTTTTAATAAAGATACAATGATAACTAAATGTCTTGATTTTTCTTTGCAACTAACTTAGACATAGTGAAATAGCTAACATAGTTGTTTTAGAATCTAGCTAACTCATAACAAATCACCTGCTCTGGTGATTTGGTGGAGGTGTGACAAGGATCCCTGCTGATGCCATGATGATTTTTTGCCTTTTCTTTTATACCCCTTTTATATACTTCTTCTATATTCTTTGTGCTTCTAGCCCACATTCTTAGACCTAATATTTTGTTAAGCCAAGAGACCAAACATCTTGGGAGCCTCGTAGTGAGGGGTCAGAAAGCCCCAGACACCAAGGGCCTCTCCAGAACACATTCTGTAAACTGAGATAGGCCCATCCAGGGGAAGGTTCCTGGGGCGGGGGTTCCCTGGAGCCTCTCCCTGGGGAATCTTTGCTGGATGTGCTCATTTGTAAGGCCCAGGATGTGATCCCCGAGTGCCCGTGGGTGTGCATTCCGTGTGCTCTGCGGGCATTGCCCCTGGGTGTGCTGCACCTAAGGATCCTTCAATAAATACCCAGGTAAAAACCCCTTTTCCCCTTCTAACCATGTTTGGCTCTTAATTTTAAGACCAGAAAAAGGCATCACTGCCACAGACATTTCTGTCAGTGACCATTACCTGCAGGAACCACAAAACGGAGGGGAGATACACGACTTTCCAAAAGGACTGCGCATGCTCCAGAAAGGCAGATCAGAAAAGGGACCATGCTAAAAGGTTCCTGGAACATACAAACTGGTTTGAAGAAATGTGTGAATATGCACAATTGTCTGTGAATATGCATTTGGATGATGCAATAATGAAACTATGGAAAGCTTGGACCCTGTAATCACAGTGTGCTTTTGGCTGAGGGCCAAACACCCAGTGCTGTATCTTTTGCTTTGTTATCTTTGTCCCCTATTGCCCTTTATTAAACTTTTAAAATTCTAACAGGAGAGAAGAACTTCGTTTATCACATCAGCACTGAAACTCCAAAGAAAAGGAGGCTCAGGGGGGACCTTTTGGCTCTGCACAACTCCCTGACAGGAGGGGGCAGCCGGCAGTGGGGGTCGGACTCTGCTCCCAGGGAACAGTGACAGGAGGAGAGGGAACAGCCGGAGCCTGGGCCAGGGGAGGCTCAGGTTGGACATCAGGAAAAATTTCTTCCCTAAAATAGTGGTCAGACATTCTGCCCGGGGCAGCAGGGGAGGCAAGCATGGAGCTAATAACACCATGGCTGTGATCCCAGAACAGGCCATTCCCTGAAGGGTTGGACTCTGTGATTCCGGGGGCTGCCTTCCCACTCAGAATACTCCGTGAAATCCGTGACTGGGAAACCTGTGAATTGTTCAGTGAACTCGTGGGTGTGGCACTTGGGGCAGTGGTTCAGTAGTGAACAAAGAGGTGCCAGGCTCAGATCGTGGAGGTCTTTCCCAACCCTTCTGTAGAACCATCTGAATGCTCTCTGCCACCTAAACCAGCAACTCTGGGACTTGGCATGAACACACTGAGGAGTCTGTCCTTCCTTGGGAGAAGGGCAGATCAGCTGTGGTGATTCCCGACTACTTCCCAATGCCAACCCTCGGGATCAGGACAGGCCTGATCAGGCCTTTTTCCTGGGAAAACTGCTGGGACACAGGGAATGTGTGCTGTGCCTCCCAGGAAACTGCTGGGACACAGGGAATGTGTGCTGTGCTTCCCGGGAAAACTGCACCTCCCATGGGGAATGTGTGCTGTGCTTCCTGGAAAAACTGCACCACAGCCCCACTGCAAAGGGGTCACAGGGCCGGATGGGGCTTGGTTCCAGCAATTTTCCCGGGAAGCATAGCACACATTCCCCGTGTCCCAGCAGTTTTCCCGGGAAGCAGAGCACACATTCCCTGTGTCCCAGCCCTCTGGGCGCAGTTTCCTGTGGGGATTGATGCCTCCTGCGGTGCCGTTGCATAGAAATGTGCTGCTATTGATCCTCTGGGCTTGGCTTTCTCTTACAAACCCCAAACATCTCCTTTTCCTCAGGCTGTCCCCCACCTGGAGCTGTTCCCCTGAGCCCGCAGGATGGGGATCGTCCCGAGGAATCTCAGTGCAATTCCTTTGCTGGAAGGAAATCTGTGCGGGTTGCCTGTTTGCTTCCTGCCCTGTTTAGAGTCAAAATCCAAGACCTCTGCTCTAAAAAATAATTTCCCTCCTTTGTCAGCACCCTCTCCAAATACAGACGTGAGCAAATGGCGGACAGGAATGTCTGGGAGCATATTGGAATTTGCTGGGATTTGCTGAGCATTAGGCTTCTGCTGGCAATTAGCATAATCTGCCTCCTATCTCCTGCACAGCAATGATTACTGAGAAATGTGTCTTCTCAAGATTTTTTTTAATCCTAAAAAGCAAGTGGAGCCCGGCATATTCACGGGTCCCACTGAGTTCCTCACTGTTTGGGTCAGGATAAGGACAATTTCCCTACTGGAGTGGTGTGTGCAAGTCCCGGGTGGGAATCTGGGCTCTGTGCCAGCTCTCTGGAATGACCTGGATGGGAGGAAGAGCAGATTTTCAGGAGCAGCAATCGCTGCTTTATGCAGGATCCCGCCAATGGCAGAGGTAAAACCCCACTCCCGATGCTCCCAAGGCTGTCTTTCACTGGGACCTGTGCCTACAGCACCACAAAAGCCATGCTACTGGGGACAGCTCCTTGTGCCCACCCCACTGATGCCTTTTCCTGGTCTTAAAATTAAGAGCCAGACATGGTTAAGGAAAAAAGGGGTTTTTACCTGAGTATTTATTTAAGGATCTTTAGCTGCACCACATCCAGGTGGAATGCGCTGAGATGCACACACACAAAACAGATCGTGTATACAATTCATAGGCCCTGCAAATTGGCATATTATGGAGTCCTGTGAGCCTGTATAAAGAAACCACCATGGTCCCCTGGAAGGAAAAACCCTAAATACCTTCCTAGGTTAGGGTGACTGAAAAGGCATCTCCGAAGGTACTTTGTTCTATTATGTTGATGTACCCCAGCAGAGCTTCCCCGGTTGGCCTGCTGGCCTCCCCGCCCATATTCTTGATCCAGAGAGTTCTCCCTTCCCCACTTTCCCATTAGGCCTTGTTCCCTTTTCCCTCCCTCACTATTTCCCCATTGGCTCCTGTACCCCGGCTCCACCCATGTACCACCCCTATGCCCTCAAACCATTGGTCCCTGATGCCCCCCCCCCATTCCCCTTATTCTGGGTCTTTGTTAATGGAATTCATTCACGAGTAGTCGAATAAAACTGCTCTATTGAATTTCTACACAAAGAACCTTCCTGTTTCTTTGCTGTCACTTTGTTGAAGAAGCCAGCCGATCTCAGCGCGGCTTACGACAGCATATCTATCAAAGATTCCCCAATGAGAGGCTTGAATGAACCCCCCATCCCAAGGAATCTCCCCCTGGATGGGCCTATCTTAGTTTACAAGATGTGTGCTAGAAAGGACTTTGGTGTCCAGGGCTTTTTGCCCCTTAATTGCAAGGCCTCCAGGATATTTGCTCTCCTGGCTTAACAGAATATTGGGTCTAAACTAAGTTATCAAGCTTAGGGAATTACAAGTATGTGGGCTAAAAGCACTGAGGATACATAAAGCTGTATAAAAGAGTACATAAAAAAAGGATATAAAAGAAAAAGCAAAAAATCATCATGGCATCACCACAACCAGGAATCTCCTTCCAGTGCAAATCCCGCCTGTATTCGTTGACAAAGCCACCACTGCCTGCCTCGAGCCTGTCATGGCGGGCAGGACGGTGGGGTGCCGCAACCTTCCGAAAGA
>VZRO01005360.1:586352-612053 GCA_013397915.1 Daphoenositta chrysoptera | reverse complement strand
ATACCCTAGGACACCATACCACAGGGAAACTCTGAGGGAGGAGCAGGGGAACAAGGGCCAGTGGGAGAACGGGGAAGGGAGAACCTTCTGGATCAGGGAGGAGTAAGGTAACAAGGGGTGGGGAGGCCAACGGGCCAACCGGGGAAGCAGAACTGGGGTACATCAACGTAATGTAACTAAGGAATCCTGGGAGAGGCCCTTTCTGTCTCCCTGTCCTGGGGGTGCCACTGAGGGTTCTTCCCTCCAGGGGACCCTCGTGGTTCCTCCATCAACGGGCCCACTGGCCTCCACAGGAGATTAGGGCTGAACAAAACCCTCTCTTTTTTGGCCATTGTTCCCTCTCCCACTCCACGCCTGCATTATCTACCTAGGCTGCAAGTTCACTGGAGCCAGTGTACCTGCCAGGAGCACACAGCCCCTTCCACCACAGTGCTCCGTGTTATTTGTTGCATGCCAACACAAGGAATAAATAATGGAGCCTGTTAGGTTGGTTATTCCCCCCCAAATCACCTGTGACAACACCCTGGAATCACCACTCTGGTGTGTGGAGCAGCAGGTAAGTCGAACGCTGAGGAAAGGCTGAGCACAGACACTGCCAGTGCCCGCAGAGGAATACTCCAGGTGCTCTGGGTGGCCTCACCCTGCTTTTAAAATTCGAGAATGGTTTGGATTGGAAGGGATCTTAAAATCATCCAGTCCCACCCCCTGCCACGGGCAGGGACACCTTCCACTAGCCCAGGCTGCTCCAAGCCCCGTCCAGCCCGGTCTTGGACACTTCCGGGATCCAGGGGCAACCACAGCTTCTCTGGGCACCCTGTGCCAGGGCCTCACCTCCCTCACAGCCAAGAATTCCTTCCCAGTACCCCCCCTGACCCTGCCCTCTGGCAATTTGAAGCCATTCTACTTGTTCTCTTCCTCCAGAGCCTTGTCTAAAATCCCTCTCCAGCTCTCTTGGAGCCCCTTCAGGCACTGGAAGGGGCTCTGGGGTCTCCCCAGAACTTCCTCTTCTCCAGGCTGAAACCTTCTCTGGTATGGCACAGCAGCGCTGGGAGAATCCAGAGGGATTTGCCCCTCAGGGAGCCAAAGGGCTGTGGAAGAGCCCTGGCCATGGATGCTGCTGCCTTGGCTCCCTGGGAGCTGTCATTCTGCCGACGTTTGTTATCCAAGCTGGCTGTTTTGCAGGGAACAGGGCCGGGAATGCTGTTTGTTCCCAGAGCTGGGTGAGTGGTGCGCTCCAGTTGCTCCCGGTGCGTGCCAGACTTGTTTCACCAGCGGGGCACAAAGGGCCATGCTGCGGCCACACACATCGGGTTCCCAAAACAGCCACCTCGCCTGTGACTGGCAGCATGACACAGGTCCCCATCCCGACAGACAGGTGGGACATTAATGGGATGATGAGGTGGCCAGGCAGGCGCCAGCCGTGCCTCTGATTTGCAGCTCCTGCTGGAAACCCCCATGGAGCGTGGGCCAGGCTTTATAAAATAAAAGCTAATAAGAATCATAACAATTTTGCTTTCTCTCCATTGCCTGCAGCAAGCCAGGCACGACATGGGAATTGAGGAATAAAGGCCATCAACTTCCCGTGGCTCCCCTCCTACCACCTTCCTCCTCTTGCTCCAAATTGTTTTGAAAACATTGCTCTTCCCTTGCCTCTTTCATTTCTGCAATGAAGTCATCAAACAAGATGACAGGGACTTTCCATTACTCAAATCAATCAGCAAGTTTCTCTTTTGCTTCTTCTGCTCAGGTGGGAAATAGGGGAATAAATTTTCCAAGAGTCCAAGGGAAGGGAAGGGGGCAAGCGGTGGGTTGGCTCCAGCATGGGGAGGTGTAGGAGAACAGATGGAGTTTCTGGGCCTCGTCCAGCCCATCAAAAATAAATAACCCCCTACCATGTGTTTGTTCTGCTGCAAGAAGTTCCAGCAGGTCCCGAGGGTTTTCCACTGTCCACTGTCCACTGGCTATAAGAATAGACTGGCACTTCAGATTTACGAGTGATGCCATGATGATTTTTTACCTTTTCTTTTATACCCCTTTTATATACTTTTTCTATATTCTTTGTGCTTCCAGCCCACATTCTTAGACCTAATATTTTGTTAAGCCAAGAGACCAAACATCTTGGCCTCGTAGTGAGGGGTCAGAAAGCCCCAGACACCAAGGGCCTCTCCAGAACACATTCTGTAAACTGAGATAGGCTCATCCAGGGGAAGGTTCCTGGGGCGGGGGGTTCACTGGAGCCTCTCCTTGGGGAATCTTTGCTAGATGTGCTCATTTGTAAGGCCCAGAATGTGATCCCCGAGTGCCCGTGGGTGTGCATTCCGTGTGCTCTGCGGGCATTGCCCCTGGCTGTGCTGCACCTAAGGATCCTCCAATAAATACCCAGGGAAAAACCCCTTTTTCCCCTCTAACCGTGTTTGGCTCTTCATTTTAAGACCAGGGAAAGGCACCACCAGGATACGATGGAATAACGACTGGATAGTGGAATTTCCAGCACACAGGGGCAGGAGCAGCCTTTGTCATGAAATGAAAGAGACATTCCAAGTTTATCCCAGCTCCTGCCCTGGTTTGGCTTGGAAGGGAGCCATGCTTTCTCCAGAGGTCTTCCCACTGACCCTGGATGGATATTCCACTTTCAGTACTAAAAATCATGTTCAAATCATGCCAGGTTCAAGCTCAAATCATGGAATCACAGGATCATGGAATAGGCTGAGTTGGAAGGGACCCTCCAGGATCATCCAGTCCAACCCCTGTCCCTGCACAGACACCCCAGCAATCCCACCCTGTCCATCCCTGGCAGCGCTATCCAAACGCTCCTGGAGCTCTGGCAGCCTCGGGGCCGTGCCCATTCCCTGGGGAGCCTGGGCAGTGCCAGCACCCTCTGGGGGAAGAACCTTTCCTGAGATCCAACCTAACCCTCCCTGACACAGCTCCAGCCATTCCCCGGGTCCTATCCCTGTCCCAGAAAGCAGAGATGGAGCTGCCCCTCTGCTGCCCCTCTGGAGGAAGCTGCAGACAGGGAAAAGCTCTTCCCGCAGTCTCCTCATGTATTTTATGGAGATGACTGAAGGTAATGGAAAGAGCTCACCCATCGGGATCACCTCCTGCAATTTCTTCTGGGTTTAGGCAGAATAAAACTAATCATAGGGGTTGTCTCAGCTCAGGCCAGGGCTGCTCTAGGAATAGATTGGCACTTCAGATTTACCAGGATACAATGGAATAATGGCTGGGTAGTGGAATTTCCAGCACACAGGGAGCAGGAGCAGCCGTTGTCATTTTTTTTGATGATGATTTTTATGCTGGTGCCTTCACTATTCCCCTCCTCTGTTCAGCGGGGACAGGCCCTGCATGGGAAGTGTGGACCCTGTGACTGCATCCCATTCCTCCAAAGGCATTGGAATGTGGGCAGAGAGAAGTAATTTGCTCGTACATTATGCAAGGAAAGTGCTGACCCAGTAGCACAAAAAAAAAATCCCTGTCAGGAGCCAACAGGTTTTACCGGAAAACCATTCAGTTTCAACAAGAAGATTTAGGGTTTGGAATGAGACCCTGACAGTTTGCCCAAAAATTACTTCTTCATTTTACAGCATTCTCTCCATTGAAATGTGTGTGTTCTCCTCTCCCAGAAAAAGCAAGGGAGTGAAAGGAAAAATGACAACACTGACCGAGCTCCATCAGTGCATTCCTAGTGGCAGCTTATTTTAGGGAAGAATTATCTCAGCTTTACTATAATGAGTATCAGTCAGGTCGGTAACAAACAGCTTTTCTTGTGAGGCTTTAAGTCCTTTAAAGACGAGGGTGTTTATTGGGTAGCCTTCGCCAAGGTTTTATGTCTTGCCTGTAAAGAGGCACAGCTGTGGCCAAAACATTATCTCAAGTAGAACCAAATGTTGGCTCCATTTATTGGTGTTTATAATGGATTCCCACACAGGCAGAGACCTTAATTTGGTCTTGTTTGGGCTGGGGATGCAAGGAGGGCAGTCGTGGAATGCCTGGCTGGCACCGCAAGCCTCCCTGAGCAATGCAGAACCTTTCAGGACAGGGCCTGGCAGCAGGCAGAGGCTGGGACCCTCTGGAAGGGGCCATGGAGAATCCGTGACAGGGATTACAAAGTGGGACAGTATTTGTGAAGGCTTGGAGGCACCAGGAGCACAATTCCAAGGCACTAAGGGTAGGGGATTTGCCTTTTCCCCTGGGAGTGCAGCCAGCATGGATCCTTAGGTTTAAGTTTTGTGCTGAACCTTTGGGTTTGCTCGTAGATTTGAGCTTGGAGAGCAAAAGCCTTGCTGCTCTTTGTCTGTCCTCTGGGCAGGCTGAAACTGCCTTCAAGGTCACCAGCTCACCCTGGTCACAGCCGTGTGTCACTTGCCCTTGGGTACAGAGTTTTTCCATGGATGAGCTGCAAGGGTGCCCAGGGACAGGAACAGCTTGGGGCATTCACTCCCCCAGCGCCGCAGATTTTGTCTGATCCTGGTGGGACGAGGACACAGCGCTGGCTCCGCTCGGTCCCTGGTGACAGCCACCAGCCCCAGACAGCATCAGAACATGCTGATCCCTTTTCTGTGCAGCAGCGCCAGCCCTGAGTCCAAGTTTGGTGTTAATATGGAAATATGGATAAGAGCTTATGCTGTGACAATGATTTACTGCCTTGGTAACTGCACCTGATAACACAAATTTATCTCGGTCTCTCCATTTCAATTATATTTTTTCTAATGTGTGTTTTGAAATACAGATTCCCTCAGTCACAGGAATTTATGGGAGCGCCTGTGTGGCTGGGAGAATTCAAATCAACACAGGAACCGTTCTTTGCCTCACGCTCCAGTGTCTCCTTATGTGTGTTACACCTGCTGTATAATGCATGTTTTCACAAACTCTGTTCAAAATATGGAAAAAGAGGAGGCAGGCATAGGCAGCATCACCAGGATTTGGTGGGCACCATTCCCAAATGACCTGCTGGAGCTTGGCCACAGCAGCTGGACATCCCAAGGTTTGCATTCTGGGTGGGAATATTTTCTCGTGGCCTGGTGGGGCTGAATTTTCAGGAGGTGCTGAGGTGCCAGGGCTCTGCTTCCTGCTCTGCCGGAGGGGCTGGCAGCTGGCAGCCACTCAGAGAGCAAGACTTATCCCTCCTCCCTTTGAGAGAGATTGGAAAAGACTCCACAAGGGAGTGTGCATCCATGGAAAATACACATTGTGCCAGGGCTCTCCCTGTGTTTCCAGCACTGCTCCTGGCAGGAAGCACTAACAGGTTGTTCCCTTGCAGAGGAGGAAGCAGCAGGAATTTGAGTGGCAGCACTTTGCCTTCCCAGAAGGGTTTGTGCCCAGAATAGGGGACAAACTCCTCTTGGTGCCTTCCTCCTGCTGTCACCAGGCTGGGCCCAAGCACTGTGATAAGCAGCACTCAATCTCTAATCACTGTTCTGGGCAGGAACCCACCCCAGGCAGCTGCAGCAGCCACAGATCCACTCCTGCCACCAGCAGGGACCAAGGAACTTCTCAGCTACCCTGGAATCCCAGCTCATGCTGGTGGTTGGGATGCTGGACAGGGAAGAGCAGACCTGACCCTGGAGTTGGAGCAAATGCCAGCACTTGCATTTGCCACTTGCATTGGTCTGTAAATCCAAAAGTGTTGGAATTTCGCTAGGACTCATCATTGCTCCAGCTGCTCACAATCAGCAGCTGATAGCTGCCATCACTCTTAGTCACCCTCCAAGTTCCACCAGGAGAAATGGGGCCATTACTGCTCTGAGGCTGCTGCTGCTGCTCTTTTCCCTTGCTGGGAAGAGGAGCAGCTCTTTTCAGTGCTCCGGGAACGGCAGGTATGTGGGAGCAGGTGTCAGGGACTGGTTGTCTGGAGCAAGATATCCTCTGAGGGGTGGACAGATGTCTTCCAGCAGATGGAAGGCAGATCTTTCCTTCTCCAAACCCGAATGCATCTCCGTCACTCATGTGTGGATCCCACATATTTGATCTGGCACCATGGCCCAACAGTGTTAAATAAAGATGTTGCTGGGCTTCTGTTACTCCTGGGATTTCTTTCTCCTGGGATCTCGGCTGTCTCCTGGATGTGGCCACTGGAAATCCTGCAGAGGGGCTCAGGGACTCAGCAGCAAGGACAGGGAGACTCCTGGCCAGCTTTCATCGGTGGTGAGGCAGAGGTCATCATAGGGTGAGGAGCATCATTTGGAGTCTTAAGCCTTCCAGGAATGGCAGCGCAGGAAATGGGATGCAGATTCCTGCAGCCTTGCTCACATTGTCCTGTCTGGGTGTGGAGCTGGTTTCTCTCCCTGAAGAGAACGTGGCTGACACTACCCCAGCTTCGAGAGCAAACTCAGCACAACACCTCCAGCAAGTCATTCCTGGAGCCAGGATGTGGGGAGGTGGATACTGATACTTTGAGAGGCTACCTAGAAACAGAGACTAGATAGGAGTAAGGGAATAAAGGCAGGGATTTATTTGAAAGGCCTTCTGAGGTACACCCTGGGAGCCAAGGGCTCCAAGCTGGACCCCAAGCTGGACTAAAAGTCACGAGTTCCCCACACCTTCATAGGTTTGGTCCATGTGCATATCAGCATAAATTCGCCAATTAAAACTTCAACTAATGATGTAATTTCTCCCCAGCTCAGCCCCCCTTCCAAGATGTTGGTTCACACATTTTTGGGCCCAGGACAGCCTGGGTGTCCTTGGAGAGCAGGCCCGGAGAGCCTTTGTTATGATCAGAGAGCTGAAGTCAGCAGGCTACAAGAAACTTCAGAGTTACACATTAGGCAATACAGGATTTGAAAAATAGAAGAGTTAAAACCTAAGGCATCAACACCAGAGAGTTGGGATCTCCTGCAGTCCCTGAGCTTCACACCCTCAGGTCTTCTGAAGTGTTCAGAAATGAGAAAACGTGGCACTTGCTGATACGGTTTTGTGGGCATGGGGATATTCAGTTGCAGGTTGGATTTGGTGATCTTGGAGATCTTTTCCAAATTCAATGATTTCCTGATTCCATGATTCCCTGCCTTCCAAGGGCTGCCAGAGCAGGCAGCATGTAGAGAAATCTGGATTTATGAAAGGCCACAGGTTTTTTTTCTTTGAAAGTTTCCCAGTGAGCAGAGCAGAGGAGGGATCACCTCTTTCTACACAGGTCTGGTATGTCCCTGGAATGTCAGGTGTTCTCCCAGATGCTGGAGATGAAAAAGGCAGTGCTCCCCAGGCACTGCGAGGTTCCAAACTCTGCTCAGGAGAGCTCTGATGGACATCAGGAAAGAACAGGAGGAATCATTTCCTTGTCTGTAAAACCCAGAGTAAATGGGCTGGAACCCTGGAGCAGAGGGAAAGTAGAGAGCCACAAAAAGCTGTTCCAGTTGTTTTTCCCCACAGCCTAGGAAAAATCGGGTCATTATTGAAAAATACTGTGTTCCTGCTTAAAAATCCCACCTTTCTTTTGTCTGTACCTGTCCTATCTCTGGCAGTTACCCATAGTGGTGGGAGTGATCCCTGTGCAGACGAAGACCTTTCCAGTGTCTGGGAATATTTGGATGGATGGAATTACACAAAATGAAGACATCACCGTCATCATCATCACCACTGCTATTACTGCTGCTGGTAGCTCCATCATTCTGTAAAAACAACCCCCTGAGTGAGGAGCCCCAGGTGCAAATTCCCGGTGTTTTCAGGAGTTGTGTTGTGTCAGTGCTCGGGAGCCCCGGTTCCACCCAGCCGAGCAGTGGCAATAAAGGAGGCACAGCCGGCTGCTCCTTCCATGCAGGCTTCATTCCAAGCGTGTCCCTGCAAATATTTATCACGTGCACAAAGGTACAGAGAGGAACTTCTGTTTTTGAGGATCCAGAGTCGGGGAAGGCTCTCTGTGCACAGATAACTCTCTGTCCTCCCTTGCCTGGAAGGGACTGAGGTGAAGGATCTGCTAGGAGAGGAGAGATCCTGGGCTGTAATTCCCGCTCCAGGGATATTTACTTTGTTTTATTCCATGGATTTTGTGAAATGCTTGTTATCCAGTTTAGAAACACTCGGGATTTTTTTCTTCTGAGCACTCCTCAGCCATGGAGTCACCATGGAGAAACTTTTCCTTCTCCCTCCTCTAATTATAGTGGCTTTGTCACTCCATGCTCGCCTGCCTTGAGCCTGGAGACTGAGCCGTGATCCCTCTCTTTCCCAGCAGCTTCCTCCAAAATTCATCCATGTTTGGGCATCCTCAGGGAGGCAGAAAACACAGCTCAGCCTGAGGGAGGCACTAAATCTGCATCTCCCCTTCCCCAGTGAAGACAGGCAGGAACTGTGGCTGCTCTTCCTCTTCACTCCATTTGGACAGAAAATTCCCTGGAGGGAGATGAAGGGCAGGTTGCAGGTGGGATTTGATGATCTTGGAGATATTTCCCAACTTCATCAGAAGGAAGTGACCACAGAGTTGGCCAGCCCCCAAAATCTTTTTGGACATTCATGGGGTGCTCCTGGTCCCTAAACTCCACTCGAGCTCCCCTGAGGGTGTTTGTATCCTGTGGGGACATGGAGAAAGAAGGAAGAGTCCCCCGTGAGTCCAGGTGAGCTTCACTGGGATGTGAGACCCAGAGCTGCATGTGGGAATGGCCCTTCCCAAAGCTCCAGAGGCTGCTGGGATAATTGGGAGGAAAACCCCATGCCATGATTCAGGTCTGAGGTTGAGGGGAGAGGGTTTGTGATGCTCCCCCATCCCATGTGGAAAGGAAAAAGGCAGGATCTCAGCTCGCCTGCAATGGGACTTTTGGGGACACCACAGGGAGAGAGAGCAATTTGAATATAAATCCCACCCCACAGCAAATAAATCCAGCCAGTGTTCTTTCTTTCCCCTCTCAGTCAGGAAAAAAGTGCTGAAATTGGTCTAACAAAATGCAAGAGTCTTTATAGTAGGAAATTAAAACAAAAAGATGGAGAAGGCTTAGGGTGAGACTTGGGGCAGATTTGGGGAAAAAAATGCAGTTTTAAATTCTGAAAAAATCCCTTTCGCTGACTTTAAACGGGTCAGAGTTTCCAGCTGTAATGAGATCGGATGTTCAGTGTCCTCCCAGCTCTGGGCCCTGGTTTTGGGGGGCTCTTGCAGGGGGTGACAGCAGGTGGGAGACACAACTTCAATTCCATTACTAAGTGTTGTGCTGTACTTTGTCCTTCCTTAATGACACTGGGGGCAGGAGGGAAGGGAGAGAGGGGTTTGTGTCTCAACTCCATCCTCCAGGAATGGGAGTAAGGCTCCACTTATCCTCCAGTGATGTTGGGGTAGAACTCCTGGTTCATCATTCAGGTTCAGTTATTCTCTGTGAAGAACCATTCCCAATATCTGCCTGGAGTAACAATCCCTGTGGGAATGGGCTGTGGACAGTCATCAAAGTCCACCTTAACTCCATAAACATCACAAAATTCCTTTAAATCACTCATCCAGGCTTTCCTACAGGATGCCAGTGCCCTCTGGATCCATCCCTGCTCCAATGGATCCCTGTGTCTCACTGGGTATGGACACAGAGTGGATTAGGATTAGGAGAGGTGGCTGTGAGCAGTGGGAAGCTCCCAGAGGTATTTTGTAGCATCAGGAGGCTCAGGGGGGACCTTGTGGCTCTGCACAACTCCCTGACAGGAGGAGCAGCCAGGGGGGTCGGGCTCTGCTCCCAGGGAACAGGGACAGGAGGAGAGGGAACAGCCTCAGGCTGGGCCAGGGGAGGGGCCGTTTGGATATCAAGGAGGAATTTCTTCATGGAAAGGGTGGGCAGGCATGGGAAGAGGTTACCCAGGGAGATGGTGGAGTCCCCATCCCTGGAGGTGTCCAAGGAAAGCCTGGATGTGTCTGAGTGAGAAGCTGGGCATTGGTCACGGATTGGACGTGATGATCCTGGAGGTCTTTTCTGACCTTAACCATTCCATGATTCCATGAGCAGCAGAAAAGCTTCATTTACTCCCTTTCATGCCTCCTTTTTACCCTTCCCGGGGCAAAAGGCTGCCTTTTCCTCTCCCTGGTGATAGCACTTTTTCTTTCCCCAGCAAACAGAAGTAGCTGGAGTTCCTGTTTTCATGGCAGCAGGAGCTGTGCTGCTAAACAAACATGCAGAAAGCCAAAATTTCCTGCCACTTCACATGCTTGTGTTTTGAAAACCAAGCAATTTATTTAGACAAACTGGAAAATATAACCACAAATAACCCTGAAGTGTGCTGCTCACTCGCAGTGAATTGACTGAAACCAGAAGAGGGAGAATTTGTTTATCTGCAGATTTTCCTTCCCTCTCCAGGAAAATTCTTTCCCCTTTCCAGCCCCTTGGATTTGTCCCATTGTAGCACCCAGTGCTGCTCCAAGACCTGTGAGGAGGTGCAGGAGGGGGAGCACGGGAATTCGGTGACTTGCATGGATAAAAATCTATGGAAATACCATTCCCTGGGGTGAAAGCTCCAGCTTTGTGCACCCAGAGAAGGCACCTGATGCCATGATATTTCTTGCCTTTTATATACCCCTTTATACCCCTTTATATAGCATTTTATATAGCTTTTATGCATCCCCAGTGCTTTTAGCCCACACACTTGTAATTCCCCGAGTTTGATAACCCAGCTGAGACCCAATGTTCCATTAAGCCAGGAGACCAAACATCCTGGAGGCCTCACTCTAAGAGTCAGAAAGCCCCAGACACCAAGGTCCTTTCTAGCACACGTCCTGTCAGCTAAGATAGGCCCATCCAAGGGGAGACCCCTCGGAACAGGGGGCCCACTCAAGCCTCTCATTGGGGGGTCTTTGATAGATTTGCTAATTTGCAAGGTCTGTAAATTATATGCCCAGTCTATTGCGTGCGTGCATTCTGGTCTGCTCTTTGGTGCATTCCACCTGGATGTGCTGCACCTAAGGATCCTTAAATAAATACCCAGGTAAAAACCCCTTTTTCCCCTCTAACCGTGTTTGGCTCTTCATTTTAAGACCAGAGAAAAGGCATCACACCAAATGAACTCTCAGCCCCAAAACTCCATGTTTGACCTTGGAAAGCAAAGGCATTAATCCACAGCTTCGCGTGCTCCGTCCTGCTCTCAATCCTCTGGCTGCTGAAGGACAACATTATCACGCTGGCCAAGTCAGTGGGGATGGCTCAGGACAGGCTCCTTCCCCGCGGCTCCGGCAGAGGAAATTTATCTCCAGATAAACGGAGCAGAGGGGGAAGGGAAGGGCTCCTGCCTGACACGAGAGACAATGACCTGCGCCAGGGGAATATTAAAGAGCTCAGGGAATGCTAAGGCTCCATTTCCAACCCCTGCTCCCGGGTTTGGAAGGCAGCCTGGAAAGGTGTGTGCACCCCTGGGCTGGTACCGGCGCTGTTGCCATGGCAATGAGCAGAGGGTGGGGGGGAGATGGAGCTGCCGCCATGGTTCTCGTCTGCACTTTCTCCTCCCTCCCAAAAGTCACCTCCCCTCGAATTTGAAATGACACCCCTCCATCCCCTGGGACTGCCTTTCCTTCCCAAGCTGTACCTCTGCATCTGGTTCAGAGAGGGAAATGTGTGAGTGGGAGATGGGGAGGTGACAGGGAGTGGAAAACTGGTCTGTGCTCAGGGCCCAGCCTGGACCAATAGGTTTTCCTTCATCCCGTGTGCTGCTGAATTCATCTTGGACTAATTTAGGCTGGTGTGGATGCTCTGGGGCACAGAGCTGCTCAGAGCTGCAGTGCAGCAGCAGTCCATGGATGAGGGCAGGCCATGGCACAGCTCAGGGGATCCTGAGGATCAGTCTGGGTTATCTTGGAGCTTGGACTGGATGAGGAACAGGATTTGGGGGTTGCAAAACACCTCACAGCTTTGGCATTTCCTCTGCATTGGGATTAGCAGGGCTTGCAAAAGCTTTCACAGAGAGCAGGAGGTGGAGAAGCACCTTGGGGAAAGCCCCTGCCTGGAGAAGCTGTGTGGAGACTCCAGTTGATTGTTTAGCTTGGAGCCAGGCTCGAGCGTGGAGGATCCCACACCAGTGCCTTCCATCCCATCTCCAGGGTCAGGAGCTTTCCTCATCCTCCTCCCTCTGTTCCCCCACGTTTAATTGTGTAGAGAAGGCAGATGAGGCTGAGAGAAGTGACTGCATCTTCCCGGGCCTCAGGCTGGGATTCAGCAGGGCCTGGAGTTTGGCTTTCCCATTATCCCTCCAGCATTCCCCAGTCTGCCTCTCCCTCATTTTTGTTGCATGGGCTTTGGCAAGCCTGCAGAGTGAAATGAGGAGTTTCTGTAGCAAATCCACATTTTCAGGCCAAAGTTTAAAAAATCCCTGTCTCTGGACCCTGAGGTATCCACAACACCCCCACCACCCTCTGAGCAGCCCTGGGAAACCTCTCACTGCTCCAGGAAGGGTCTCCGTGATGGCTTCCACAGCTCTCCTGCACACCATCAGGCTCACAAAGCCTCCTCCTGCTGCACCAGGGATTTCAGGGCCAAGTGAAGGGTCTCAGGTGGACCTTAGGGCTCTTACTCCCTGCACCAGGGATTGGGATGGATTTTCCTTCAGCTTGGTGCTCCACCACATGGTTATTTCAAAGCATATGCTGTGCTTGTACCAGGGCTCATGCTGGAAGTGAGCTCCATGTGCTGGAAGTGAACTCCACATGCTGGAAGTGAGCTCCTCGTGCTGGAAGTGAGCTCCACGTCCTGGAAGTGAGCTCCATGTGCTGGAAGTGCGTTCCATGTGCTGGGAGTTAACCGGGACTTTATGGGGCTGCAGACCCAGGAATGTCCCTGCTCTTGGATGTCCTCATGTTTGCAAAGAACGTTCGCTTGTGTAGATGGTTACAGGAACACCCCAGTGAAGATGAGGCCAACTGTTTTCCTTCCAGCAAATGTTGTCCCAGAGCTATCACAGAATCATGGAATGAGGTGGAAGAGACCTTAAAAATCACCTTGTTCCACCCCCTGCCATGGGCAGAGACACCTTCCACTGTCCTAGGTTGCTCCAAACCCCGTCCAGCCTGGCCTTGGACACTGCCAGGGATCCAGGGACACCCACAGCTGCGCTGGGCCCCTGTGCCAGGGCCTCCCCACCCTCACAGGGAAGGATTTCTTCCCAGTATCCATTTAAATGTACTGTCTCTCAGTTCCCCCTTGGAGCCATTCCCCCTTGTCCCATCACTACAATTCCTCGCACACCACTCCTCTCCAGAGGCCCCTTTCTGGCACTGAATCCCCACAGTGTTGTTCCCACTTATCCAATCTTTTCCCTTGGCTTCTGTGTGGCCTGTGAGCCCCACAGATCACTGCTCTTCCTCCATCACCAGCATCTTCCTTCCTTTAATATCATCCCAGCAGGAATCAGCCCCTCCCCTAGCTCATGGCAGAGCACCTAGGCTGCAGGGAAGGCAGAGCACGGCTCCATCTGCTCCGTGCTCTCCATGCTCTCCCTCCAAAGGCTCTGAAGGCTGTCGCTACCAGCAGTGTTCCTCTGTTTCCTCTGCCCAGACACAGCGGGAAGTGAAGGGGAAGATCCCGAGTTTTCCTGCTTGGTTGGGCAGCATGTCGCAGACATTAAAGGAGCTCTGGGAGAGAAAATCAACTGCTGGGGGTTGATATCCTCAGAATTTCTGGAGCTTGCTTGGTCAAACAGCTCAGTGAAAGGAGTAAAAAGATCTTCCTTGTCTCCCTCCATCTTTTTCCGTGTTTAAATCAATCCCCTGCCCTTCCCATATGGATTGACACAGTGACCCTGCCTGTCACCTTTCCCAGGAGCTCCAATCAGTCTCCTATGGTTTTCCCTCCAGCCTCTGGGCTACTCCATACTCTTGCCTGACCTTCAGCAGGATGAGCACGGGGAATGTGCCTGTACCTCCAGGGTCAGCTGGAGGAACTGGAACTGCAGAAACACGGGGCTGGAAAAACTGTTTGCACTTTGCCATCCCCCAGGGGTGGTCGTGGCCATTACAGATTGGCTCTAACTGCAATCCTGACAAGGTGACACCGAAATAATGCCACAAACCACTGGGAAAGGGCCAGAAAAAATCCCAGCGCACAGCAAGGTTGTGCTGGGTGGAGGGCAACCTGTGGAAAAACAGGGCATGGGGTGCGGGAGGAGCCGAGACATGTTTTGAAGCTTTGTAGATAATGATTCCTTGATTTTTCATAGCCTCCCTTCTTCCATGGCACTTTGCTCCCTCGCACTCAGCTCCAGGACTTGCCCTCAGCCTCCAGTGCAAAACGAAGCCAACCCTTCACCTCAGAGTCTCCATCAGGGCACTCCAAGGATATTTCAGTGCAATTTCTTTTGGCTGGAGCTTAATAGGTTATTTTGCCTCGAGCTTTGATGCTCTTTGGATGCCCATCCATATTTCTGCTGGACTGCATCCAACGTCGTCACCTTTGCAGGCTGCTTGGACTGCAAGGCAGGGTGAGTTCAGGGATGAAAGAGCCTTTCCTGGGGAAGGAGAGCCTGCCCTTGGGGCTTTGAAAGGGCAGGTGCCCATGTCAGAGGTGCCAGGGGAAAGGGGCAGTGTGGGGGTCCTTCAGGCCCTCGGGGGTTTAGGAGCTGACTCCTGGGACAGCAATACTTTGGAAGGGTGCTGTCAAGTCTGCAGAGAAGAGAGAAAACAGGGAAATGTCTGGAAAGAGAGCAAGGAAATGCAGATTTGGACAGCATATGATTCAGTCCAGAATCAGGATGGGTTTTTTGGTTTATTGTCTCCTCAGCAAGACAGGGCTGAGACAGCACTGAGAGAGAACTTGAGCTATTTTGGGCTTTACAAGGTGTGCTGGGAGACAGCTCCATTTCCATGGCCCATCCCAGCCAGCCCCAGTGAGACCAGTACCTCCCAGCGACAAGCTTCCAAAAGTCACACACTCATCACTGGCCTCTTCTCTCAATCTAAATATCCACTTTTTGAGGGGCAGGAATCCTCTGTTGGTCCTTCCCATGTTGAGCTTCAGCAAGTCCCATATTCAGCATTGTCTTAATGCAAACCAGAACTTTTGGGAGGCAGGAACCCCCTCCTGATCCTTCCAGCTGCTTTTAAGCAAAGCCCAGCCTCTGAGTGGCAGAACCACCTTCCTCCCGTGCGTTTGAGCAGGATTCCTGTCACTCCCCGACACCCATTTATGAACAACAACCCAGAGAAAAGAGGGAAATCATCTGCGATCCGTTGGAAGGCAAATACTGCTCTCTCCATTGCCCCTGACAGCCCGTGCCACAGCTGAGTTCCCCCCAGCAGCTCCCTGCCATTAATCACCTTCAGAAGGGATCGTTCCAGCTCACGGTGTTTGCTGTGGCAGAAGGTTGGGCTGGGAAACTGCTGCCAGTCCCACACACTCCTTGTTTGGGAGAGGCGGCGCTGGAGCAGAGCCAGCGCTCACTTCTCTGCCCTGCTTCCAGTGCTGGGAACAGCAAAATGGACTTGTTTCCTGTGGTTTTCATTTCTCCTTCACCTCCTCTCATTCCGCTCCCCCCTTTTTTCCCTTCTTTTAAGGCCCCTTAGAAGGGGTGAGGAGGAATCCCTTATCCCCAGCAGCACCGCTTGTGGGGCCCCCTGGCACCATCAGAGCTCGGGGGTTATAAACTCTGCGCACAGCTAATAGGGAAAGGAGGAGAGAGGATTACGATTTTTTTTCCTTTGGAAAGGGATGTGGATTATCTGGGCCAATAACCACGCCTGTTTTCTAACCACGGACTTGCAGGGAGAGCTGGAGCCTCCAGGCGCAGTCTGTGAGAACTTGCTGCAGGCAGTGGGAGGTCCTGCCCTCCCTTCCTTGGGCTCCAGAGCAGCCCTTTGCTGGCTTCTTGTCCCCTCTCAATTTATTATTGATCCTGAAAAGCTTCTTTGTGAATTTGCCTTGACTGAAAGCTGAATTTTCACTCCTGCCTCATTCCCTCTGTACACCAGCCTCCTCCCAGGAACGTGCACAGTGCTCCCACTGCCCCATTCCAGCGTTTGCTTTTCTAGCCAGGGTTCTGCCTTGCCTTCCTCCCCACAGCTGCCAGGAAAAGCTCGAGGGGAGGTCCTGAAGGTCGTGTAGACCCCACTAGCACTTCCCTTTAGTTACAAAGAGGTCATTTGCATTAGTGTTGGAAAGGACCTTAAAGCTCATCCAGTTCTATCCATGGGCAGGGACACCTTCCACCACCCCAGGCTGCTCCAAGCCCCGTCCAGCCTGGCCTTGGACAGTGCCAGGGGTCCAGGGGCAGCCACAGCTTCTCTGGGCACCCTGTGCCAGGGCCTCACCAACTCACTAATTAAAAATTCCTTTCTTCTGTGTTCCCTGATGTGGAGCTGGGAATGGACACAGGGAAAGAGGACGGAGCTGCGTTCCTGGAGCCTTGCTCTGGTCTCCCGCGAGAGATTTGTCAAGAAGGGTTTGACACTGCTGGACTCTGTGACCTGGATTTCTAGCAAGCTTTGGGCACCCAGCTCTGGGATCTGCCCAAAATTCCTCTGAAACCGTGGGCTGTGAGGGGCCAAACCCCTTTGGAAGTGCCAGTCCTGCTAAGCAGGAGGGAACAAGGTTCCTGGCGAGGGAGGACCGTGTTAACAGCAGAGGTCTGCCTGTGGAAGCAGTTAATCACCAGGAGCACAATTAGCACTCAAATGCCTCTGGACACCCTGTGCTGGCCTTCCCTTGTCCTACACCAGTGTCTCGCTGGCTCATTACCTGTAACACCTCATTTTCAGTGCCGCTAAATCCAGCTGCCTCTCAAGGCTCCCGGCACTCCAGAGGGGATCCTGCCTTCTCCAGCAAGGAGCATCCCTGCTCAGCACTGCTATCCCAAGGTGTGTGACACCTCCCGACGGGAAGCAGCTGGTGCTAGTGGACACAGCCGCTCCCTTTCCTCCCCCATTTCCCCCCCGTTCCACCCTCCCAAGCTCCCCACAGGTCTTTAAAACACTGTTCCTCTCCTCAAAGTGCTTTTAATTGCTGTCCCTCGCCCAGCAGGCTCACAAAAGCAGATGGAAGGCTCCAAGGTCTCCTTTACCAGAAAGTCGGGGCTTTTTTCAAATGTGGAAGACCTCAATTAATAAAATATTCCTCGTTTTTCTGAGGTCAGCTTTAGCAGCCATGATCAAATGAGAGCCTTTTCCTCAGGATGTCTGCTCACTGGAATCTCATTAACGTTCACTCGTGCAACGTTCAGTGGCAACCAAGTGGGACAGAAAGTGGCTGTTTCCCTTTTCCTCCCCCACAGATCTGAGGGGAGGTAGGAGAACCTCACACCACTGTGTTTTACCTTCTTTACCCCTCTAATCACATCCCTTCTTTCACTCAGCACCAACCCAGCCTTCAGATCCTTGCGAATCTCTACCGGTTTGGGTGGAATTCAGGGCAAAGTGGTGTCTGGCAAGTAGATGAGGAGCCTGTGCTTGTGGCAGTGTGGATTTTCACAGCTCTGCAGTCGGAATCACTCTCACCCCCTGTGAATGAGGCCAGGGAGTGACCCTGGATTTCCATCATGTTTAGCTGGAAGCAGAGTGCAGCTCTTGCTTTCTAAATTCATCAGTCACCACCAGAACATCCATTTTGATGGAATTCAGGCTATGGAGCCTTGAAGGGAATTGTTCTGCAATAACGAGCTCGTGTGTTATGCCCCAAGGGAAAGCTTCTCCTCCCAGTGGGATCTGAGTCCTCGCTGAGGGGCACTTCTGGAGGACTCACTATGATTATTTATTATTTCTCCGGCACCATAAATGTACAGGGCACTCTGTAATGGGCACAGGACAATGTCCCTGCCTTGATGAGGTTACAACATCACTGCCTTTACTCCATCCAAACTTGTGGCATGCTAGAGATGAATAACGGGAATGTGGGGAAGGAAGAGGGAGCAGCCTCAGTCCCCACTGGGATTAACAGGCATTAACTCAAATGCAAACTGGGAATTGCCAGGAGAGACACAACTAAGAGAATAAACCTGGGGAATCCACATCCACACATTGTCTCCAAGACCAGGACAGAAGACATGGAAGGAAGGAATGTATGTGCCCTTCTCTGTGGTGCTCAACACTGCACTCCAAGGGAATGATCTCTGTATTTCCCACATGGAAACTCTGCCCCAAGTGCCCCACTGGCCCCAAGCAATGCTAGTGTGCTGTTAAAAGTTGGTAAATCCGAAATGGAAGTGCAGCCCAGCCTGGAGTGTCTGCAGCATCCTCTCTGCTGTGGTATGGGCCCTGCAGGAATTTCATCCACAGGGGTTTTTTTCGTGGAAACGTGAGCACCTTCTACCTCTGCTCCCCATTCATGTCCTTCCCTGAGATCTGTCTGTGCCTGTCCCATGGAATGTGTTACTGTCCATCCAGTAATGTATTCCTGTGAAAAGCGCATATTCCTGAGGTAAGAAACGGACACCAAACTCCTGATAAAGGTGGTGCATTCCCAGCACTGCAGAATCCCAGCACAGAATGTGGGAGCTTTTATTTATTCTTGCACCAGATTAACACCAGCACACACCCCAGGGCAGGAGCCCAGAACTTGAATCCACGTGCTTCTCCCCACAACAGCCTTTCTGGGGAACCACCTTCCTGCCAGGCTTCCTAAATCCCCAAATCTCCAGGCAGGCTCTGCTCAGCCCTATTTTTCCAGCAGAGCAGTGGCTCCAGCAGCCACGGGCACACCTGGGGACGTGCTGGAAACGAAGCTGTGACAGGAGGCTTTGCCATGCCCTGGGTGCTGGTTCTCCATCCCCATGCATTCCCACAGGCACACTCCTCCAGCATTTTCCACAGCAGCTGGGCCAAGCAGAGCAAGACTGCTCTGATACAAACATTTTTGCCAGGGATTTCACAATTGGCTGCCCTCCCTCACCTCCGAACCGGGACTGCTTGCCAAGAATGTGTTTCCCAGCACTGCGCTTCCAGCCCTGTCACCTGCAAACACAATTACTCCTTGCTTTGGATCGGCTTCGTTAGCGGCAGGGCTGGAGAAGGGCTGAAATGGAGCGTGCTGCCCACTCCGGGGGGGACATGTTGTTAGCAGGCACAGGGAAGGAGCTGCTGCCAAAGCCGCTCCAGCAAACCCTGCTCAGCTGCTGCAGGGGAAGCTCTCGCTCGCTGATCCAGGGCAGCGAGGCATGAAGAGGAGTTCTGCAGGTGGGGAGGGACCTGGTGATATTGGAATATTGAGCATACAGAGTATGCAGCTGGAAGAGATCCACAGGTTGGCTCTGCCTGGGAATCAACACCTTCCCTTCTGCTGATCAAGGGTGGCTTGATAAGGGAGGGTTTGATCCTTTTTTCCTGGTCTTTGACGTTAGGATTTTTTTTTTTTTCAATAGGAAAATCAGGCTGGAAGAAGCAGCATGGTCATTTAGTGTGTCTTTGGTCACAGGAGAGATCATGAAATCAGGTACTCATGGAATGCTTTGGGTTGGAAGGGAGCTTAAAGCCCATCCAGTGCCACCCCCTGCCATGGGCAGGGACACCTTCCACTACCCCAGGTTGCTCCAAGCCCTGTCCAGCCTAGCCTGGAACACTTCCAGGGATGGGAGGTTTTCTTGCCCATCATCACTTTTTTGGGAATTTTGCTTTCTTTTCTCAGGGTATTTCCTAGATTGAGGAGACCTCCGGTTGTCAGTTCCCATGACTTTCCCTGCTCCCTGCATGCTTAGGATGGCGGCTTTACCATCCTGGCCATCTGGGTTGGAAGGGAAATTCAACATCAACTATTTCCAAACCCCCTGTGAGGGACACCTTCTACTAGACCAGTTTGCTCCAAGCCCCATCCAACATCCTCTTCTGTTCCACCACTTCCATGCCAGGAATTTTGAACCCATAGCTGAAGGCACAGCAACAGCAAAACTTTCCTGCTAAAATCAACTCCAACATGGAGAGCCTGGTACCTCCATACCAGCAGTTTGAAGTTCCAAAGGACCATGGTGGGTATGGTGGGATAGTCCCTTCTAGTGCCCAGTGCTGTGGGTTTGGCAAACTGGTTTTACATTTTGGGGATTGGTAATTCCTGTGCTCCCGTGGCAAGGACTGGAGCTGTTCTGGAGGAGGTGCTCGGTGGGAGCTCAGCCCAGGATCTGCTGCTCGGCTCCCAGTGGTTTCCTGGCTGTCTCATGGGCTCCCATGGCCTCGAGGGCTGCAGAGATCTGCCACAGTTAATGGAAACTCCCATCACTCATGGGAGAAAATGCAGGCACCTCCACAAACACCACTGCGTGGAAGCAGCAATAAAACAATACAACTATTTTAATGCAATCTGAATTGGATTTTGAGAGAACAGCAAATTTCATCACGGAGAACGAAATTTTGGTTGATTTTCAAGTACAGAGCACAAAAAGCCTCATGTTCTTCCAACACAGGGAATGTCTTCCTGGCATCCATTGGAAATGCTGTGTCACTGCTTTTGTTAATGTGATCAGCAACAAGCTGAGCCCAAAGCAGGCAGCAGGAATGGATGATTTTTTCAGGAGTCAGCCCAAAGCAGGCAGCAGGAATGGATAGCTTTTTCAGGAGTCATCCCAGCTTGGCAGGCTGCGGACAAGCGGAGGGATGTTCCATGCCCGGAACAGTGGGAGGCTCCTGGAACCACGGGCAGCTCACTTTCGGCAAAAAGCCTTGTGCTATTGGGTGGGGTCAGAGCAAGAGCACAGGAGGGGCTGAAGAGGAAGTGATGGGCACAGGGATCAGTTTTTTGGGAAACACGTTCGATGAGCCCATTTTCCTAGATATTTTTCTGGAGGTGGTGGCAAAATGCACCTTGTGGAATCATAGAATAGTTCGGCTTGGAAGGGAGCTTAAAGCCCATCCAGTGCCACCCCCTGCCATGGGCAGGGACACCTTCCCCTATCCCAGGTTGCTCCAAGCCCCGTCCGACCTGGCCTTGGACACTGTCAGGGATCCAGGGGCAGCCACAGCTTCTCTGGGAAACCTGTGCCAGGGCCTCCCCACCCTCACAGGGAACAATTCCTTCCCAATATCCCATCTAAATCTCCCCTTGTTCAGCTTAAGGACATTCCTCTTGTCCTGTCCCTCCAGGCCCTTGTGGAAAGTCCCTTCTTACCAGCTCCCTTTAGGTACTTCCCACCTTTGTGGATGGAAGCATGGAAGGATGATGAGCTGCATGGAAAGGAAGGAAGAGGTAGTGTGTGTTACACCATCCTTTCTGTCCTTTGTTGTCCTTCTCTCTTCCCCCCTGACCTTTTACTCCTGCTCAAAATGTCCTCTGAGACTGAGAGCAGTACAGACCATCCAGCTGGATGTCGACCTTCTGCCTGGAGCTGGGCACAGGACAACCAGTTCTGTGCTCCTGGTTCACGTCCTCCAGAACTTTGGGCAAGCCAGGCTGCTTCCAGGCATTTATCCCACGGGTTTTGAGTGCTGGCAGAACGCAGGTTTTTGCTACGTTTCATTATCCGATTGGCTCCAGGTGTTCCCAACACCTTTCCATCTGAACACCTCCTGGTAGTGCCTTGAGCAATCCAACTGGTGCCTGCTTTGTGTGGTCTGTTTTCCCAACCCATTCCCCAGGAGAAGGGAAGGCAGCAGAGCTGATGTGGGAGAAGATTTTAGGTTTGTTTACCATTTATTTATTCATAGTATCTACACAGGTTTGTGTTCATGTTAGAAAAATCACACTGAGGAAATGTTCCTCGCATTTGGAACTGGCCTTCCTGGAGGGGCTCTTTCCCTGGATTCTGTTTTGTGGCACAGACAGGCTTTCATCCACCTGCAGAACCCACCACAGCACCACACTGCCCTCACCATGGTGCAAGAAGGGCAAGGTCTTGTCATAATCTATTGCAGGGAGTAAATATTGGAAGGGAGGCTGTCCAGAGGTTGGATCCAAGCTCTTCTTGGTGGTGCTCAGCAATGGGACAAGAGGAAGAGGCAGGAATTGATGCCCAGGAAGTTCCACCTGAACATGAGGAAGAACTTCTTTCCTGTGCTGTGACCAAGCACTGAACAGATCCCAGAGAGGAGGATGTGGAGTCTCCTCACTGGTGGTATTCCAGAGCCATCTGGATGCAATCCATGTGCTCTGGGATGACCCTGCTGGAGCAGGGTGACCCGCTGTGGTCCCTTCCAACCTTAGCCATTCTGTGATCCATGATTCTGTGAGCTGATCTGAAGAGGTTGGTCATGGCTCCTCGTATTCCTGAGGGATTGTGCTTGAGCAGCTCCAATGCGACTGTAGCTCTTTCCCTCTGCCAGCAAAGCTTGGCTTGGCTCACCCTCATGCAGATGCTGCTCTTGGCCAAGGCCTGGCCCATGTTGACAGCAGACGTGCAGGGAGGCAGGAAGCTCTTGGAGACAGCTGGCACTTGGATCCGGCTTCTCTGCCCAATTTGCCTTGGAGCTGTGCTGGTGATGGAGCAGGTCTGGAGAGAGCCAGTCTTTGTGGGAATCGCGTGTGGGAAGCACGGGTTCCTGCCATGGGTTGGGTGTATCCCGCCAGGAAGGGCTCCAAGCTTTCCTCACATCCGCTGGATCTGTGCCACCCTGCAGGACAGCATAGCCGCTCATTAGCAACACGGATGCCGCATCCTGCTTCTGTAAGCTTTATTTTTAGGCTCTGCCTCCTTCTCTCCCATCTGCTCCTCTGCGGGCTGGCCACCATCAGCCAGGAGCAAGTGGCCAGAGATGGAGGAGAGACATCTCTGCTGATCCCACCAAGAGGCCCGGGAGAGGCTGGCTTTGTGGAATAATTGTTCCTGGGTTTATTGCTGAGCCTTTGGTGTTAGGGGATGTGGGCCCTCTCTGAAACTTCGCCATCCTTCACATGTTCCCATCTTCCTGCTGTGTCCCAAGAGGTGTTTGCTGGAAGGAACCAGCTGGGATAGCTGTCCACAAACAAGAGCTCACTGCTTCAGACCCATCCTGCCTCAGTGCAAACCACAGGGACAGCAGGGCCCCTTCATGAGTCTCATCCCAAACAGCAGAGCTCTTCCCATTGAACCTTCTGGTCTAGTGGAAAGTGTTCCTGTTCATGGCAGGGGGTTGGAACTGGGTGATGTTTAAGGTTCCTTCTGACCCAAACCACTCCATGAATTTTGTGATGTCGGGGACTGGCCCATGAGGTTCCCCAGGGTCACCTTCTGCTGCAGTAGTGCAGGCACAGTGAGCAGGTTGATGCTCACTGCAGCCAGGATGACACTTTCAACCCTTTTTCTCTTCCTCTGTGATATTCCCGAATCAATCGCATCCTCCATGTGCACAGCCAACCCTTTCCATTCCCATACATGTCAGCTTCTTCCTCCACAGCCTCTGCTCCCCACAGCTCCCAGCTCGCTCTGTGGAGAAAGGACATTTCAGAGGTTACACTGAAAGGTCAGCAGCTCCTGGGATTTGTATCCATCCCAGCTCTAGAAGAGCAGGCTGTAGATGATTCCTCCACAGGTCCTGTGAGGAGCCACTTGGGAAGCTGAACCCTCAGCACTTCACCTCACTTGATACCCCCTTTATAGTTCCCAGTGGATCTGATTAGGCTGCCGAGGAAATGGAGCTGCCAAAGCACTCGCTATGAGCAGAAACAGGGCAAAATGAGGCTGAAGAGGGTGGAGTGAACAGTGTTTCTTTGCAGAGGTTTCCAAAATAACCTGATAAACAGAAGTTGCGGAGAAACAGACAGAACTCCCAGCAGTAACCTGTTGACATTTCATTCATTTTAATTCCTGAACAGCAGCAAAACTGTTCCAATCCAAATAATTTCCTGGAGACCGGACTGAATGAGCTCTAGGAGGTCAAAGGCTCAAGGAAAAGTGTACGGTCCATTGGAGAGTGGACTTTCAAAAGAGTCTTTGTGTCACGAGGAAACGTCCTGATCATTGTGACCAAATGGAGGTGGTTATACTGTCAAGCTGATCCCCTGTGCTCTGACCCCTCCTGTTCTTGTAGTGATTCCTGTACAAGTCACGGACTTGGTGTGGTCCCAAGTGAGCTGCAGATATTTAATGACACTCGCAGGCTGTGGTGGCCCCCAGCAGAGGAATGTCACTTGTCAGGCACCTAGCAGCTTTGTGGGGTCTCAGGGAGGCCCCACAGCTTTGCGGGGTCTCAGGGATGTGTTCCCAGGATTTCATCCAAAGCAGCAGCTTTCATTTCTGCTCTCAGCGGCAAACACTTCTCTACAGAAATGAAACATCACCAGGGGCTATGGGCTCAGGCATTAGTTCAGGCCCAGGGGAGCAGATGAAACACTGAGTAAATGAGTAGCACAACAGGATGGATGCAGGGAGCCACCTGTCTCCTTCTGGCCTCTCTCCCTGCTGGTATTTTGTTGGGAAGGGTTATAGTGAGAGCTCACTGTGTAAATGAGCAGTTTAAATATCCCCTGACTCACACGGCAAATGCTACTCAGGGAGTGTCAGCACAGAACACAGCCTGTGCCACATCCCCGAGGAAATCACTGCAGGAGCCACCTGACCTTTACAGAACTGTTCCAGGGGCTTGGAGCACCCTGGGATAGTGGAAGGTGTCCCTGCCCATGGAATGAGATGGTCTGTAAGCCACTTCCAACCCAAACCAGCCTGGGATTCTATGAAGATGGATCCACCTCACCTACCTTTCCCCTAAAGTTAGACTTCCAGGACCTGGTTTTCTGGGCTCCTGTATTTGGAGCTAGGCAGCTCCAGAAGGTGGTCCATTTCTTCCACAGCGGAATCCTGAGCCAGCCTGTCTCCAGTGACTCCAGAGTTGACAGCTCTCTCTTTGAGGACTGTGGCCACAAGGACTGCGCAGCATGGATTGCTTCCCATTCCCCCTTCCTTGTCCCTTCCTGGTCACCAGAATCCACTATTTGACTTAAATACCTCCTGATGGCTCAGCAGGGAGTTAGGCCTGTGGTGAGGATGATAACCCAAATCCTCCCAGCTCCATGTGGAACACATCAGGATAGGGGCTGTGCTCTATCACTGCTGCTGCCAAACTGGAATTAAACTAATCCAGTGCGGGACAAGCCAGGAAGAAAATCCCCCGTGATGCAGCAGGGATCTTGCAGGGTTGTTTTGGCTGAGCCAGTAGCAAGATTAAGCTGGAAAGGTCTCTGCTTTCTGACTGGAAGGACCTTGAGTCCATGGCTGATGCACTCCTTGGATTGTGCTCAGCCAGCCTGAGTAGGTCTTATTGTGGAATAGAAAACACACAACAAACCCATCATGTTTATGTGGTGCCTGGTTTTCACACCTTCGTGTTTCAGAGCCTAAGGAGCTCCTCCTCATTCTCCTTCTCCTCCTCCCCACAGCTGAGTTCCCGCTCCACCAAAGGACATGTTCTGTCTCTGCTCTGGGTTTTGCTGATAAAGCTGTGGCATCTCCGTGCTGCTGCTTGGGCTGGACCAGAGAAATCAGGAGAGCAACAAGCTGGGCAAGTGATGGATTGATCTTGGGACTTGGATTCCCAACAGAGAGCTCAGCTCTTGTGGCAGGACATCCCCTCTCTCATGGCTGGGGCATTTGGAAGAGGTAACTCAGGGTAGATTAATAGCCCAGTGTCTTGGTTTGAAAACAAACCAGTGGGAGATCGCAAGTCAGAATAAAATTCAATAGGAAAAATTAAAAATAAGTGAAATAATACAAGGAAAAGCACTGACAAAGTCAGATAAAACCTGACACCCTGTTAGGGTGGTGGTAGCAGTCCAAACGAAGTAGCTCAGTTGAAGCAGTGATTCTATGGAAGATCTGGTCTCTAGCTGAAGGTCCTTGAAGCTCTTGTCCTCTGGGAAGTCAGTAGACAGGGCTCCTTGTGGTGTTTGCAATCTCAGTTTATATCCAGGATGGAATGCTTGTCTCCTCCCTCTGGGCGGAGCATCT
>VZRO01005360.1:540803-586069 GCA_013397915.1 Daphoenositta chrysoptera | reverse complement strand
TGGTATGAGAGCAGATGTGGAAAGAGATAAAAGAAAATAAACAGCAGTGAGCAAAGGACACGGTTCTTATGTCTATAAAAGTACACATGAATTATCACAGAGGCAGAAGTCTCTTATACTCTCCTTGGGAATGCGTGAGAAGATTTCTCCCCAAAGCTTGGACGCAACTTTGAGGTTACTTTCCCAGGAATTGAGAGATGGGACTTCGATGTATGCTCCTTCAAGAATTGGTGGTAATGATGCCTTAGGTTTTAACTCATATTTTTCAAATCCTGTATTGCCTAATGTGTAACTCTGAAGTTTCTTGTAGCCTGCTGACTTCAGCTCTCTGGTCATAACAAACCTCTCTGGGGCTGCTCTCCAGGGACACCCAGGCTGTCCAGGCCCAAAGCCTCTAAAGGGGGTGGGGTGGGGGGCAGGAGAAGCTGAGAGGAAAATACATCATTAGCTAAAGTTTTAATTGGCGAATTTATGCTGATACACAAATGGACCAAACCTATAAAGGTGTGGGGAACTCGTGACTCGTTGTCCATCTTGGGGTCCAGCTTGGAGTTCAGCCTGGAGCCCTCGGCTTCCCAGGGTGCACCTTTGAAACGTACCTTTATTCCCTTACTCCTGTCTAGTCTCTGTTTCTGGGTAGCCTCTCAAGGCATCAGTAAGAAACATTGGATCCTAAGTTATACTATTTCTTAGCTAGCTATAAATTTAATGGTACCTTTAACTCTGTGTGTATTTACTAATATTCCCTTTTGTCTTACCCCTGTGTAGTAACAGTCTGTTTTAAGTCTTATCTCTGTTAGTTTGGTGTCTATTAATAAATAATTCATTCTATAATAGACTGAATCAGCCATTATTAAAGAACTTGCGAATGAGAGTGGGTTTTGGGGTGCTGGCCACCTCAGTAACGCAACTGCCTGCTGCCAGAGGCCTGGGCAAAAGGCAGGGCCTGATTTAAACCTACATCATCCATTCATAACAGCTCTGAGTACTGTGAAGCCAGAAGGACCCTTCCCTGTGGCACAGCTTGGAAACACACAGCTGAGCATCCATGCTCAGTCCCTCCCAGTGACCCTCCTGGCCCCATGTGTCCCCCACAGCCCAGAGGTGACATGGGACAGCTCCAGCCAGCTCTGCCATCCTTCCTTGTGAACACCTATGGAGGGAGCATGTTCTCCACCCACCTACGCCAGCTGCATCCAACACAGAGCCCTCTCCCTGAGCCGTGCCAGCTCCTGGGCTCTGGAGGAGGAGGAGGTTGCAGGTGTTCCAATGCCACTATCAGCCCTGAATCAGTCATTTTCTACCTCCAAAACAGCTTTTATTCACTGTGTGCCTCCCTGCTTGCTCTGAAAAGCCTCGTTTCTCCTTGCCTCCCACTGCTCCTGCCTCTGCTCCCTTCTCATCCATCACCAGAGTCCAGCTGGGGTATGGCTCTGGCATAGACACCCCTTGGAGGTGCTTGCAGGGGGTGGAGGGGCTGGGTCCTGGGCTGGCTGGCATTCCCAGGACGTGACAAAGGGGTTTTTTGGCTCAAAGCACGGGCTGCATAGCCCACAGATCCTACATGCAGGTGTGACACAGCACAGTGACTGGTCTGGCTGGTGGCCACTCACAGATCAGTCCCGCAGCTCCAACACCCACCTGGACGCCGTGAGGAGCGAGCCAAGCCTGCGGATCACGGCCCTCGTCAGTGTCCTGCCAGCACCAGGGCAGCGTGGCTGAGGGAGGAGGAGGAGAACGGAGTGTGGAGATTAATCTATGAACCACCAAGTGCTGTCAGAGCAATGCCTCGGGCCACATCTTCCCTGGGAAAAGCCTCTGGAGCCACACCTGGCTTGGTTAGCACAGGAGCAGGTGCTGAATTACACTCACACGGTGATCCAAGAGACAGTTCCCTGTCCCAGCCTTCCTTAGGCTCTGCAGCTCCTCACACGCTGCTGCCTCCTTCATCTGCTCCACCCCAAATGCTCATCCCGAATGTGAAGCCTGCTCTTTCCCCTGCTGTTCAGGGCTCCATGGCTGGTAATTTCCCTGGCATGTAAAAGCTTTGGAAAAGTATTGTAGAGCACAGGTTCACACCTTGTCACGAAGAGGCGAAGTTTAATAAACCATGGAGCCAAACTGTTGGATCCCTGCATTAATGTAGGTGAGCAGCTGGAAGCAGCTCCACAGAAGGAATTCTCAGCAGGATGCCAGAGGCAGAGCACCCAGAACTTCTCCAGCAGCTGTTTTGCTCAGCTGCTCCAGCGCTGGCCTCTGGGAACAGGGGCTGCTCTGAGGCAGAGCAGAGGAACGGTGCCCCAGGCCAGAAGGGAAGAAAGTGCCTGTGCTATCTTACAGATGTCCAGAAAACATTTTCACTCCCCTTGCTCACACCTCCCGCACCTGCAGAGCTTCTAAAAATGAGCCCAAGGTGCCTCTGGAGTACCCAGAAGCTTTCTACATCCCTGCTGGTCTTCTTTACCCAGGCTTCTTCCCACAGGTCCTTTCTTTGGGTGGCATCTCAGGGCTCGTGCCAGCTGCTTCAAGCAGCAGCTGTGGGAACAGGGATTGGAGCAGGGAATGCGTGAGGCAGCCTCTTGGCTTTCACCAGGGGATGGAGGGATGGACCAGAACACCCAAATCCCCACTCCACACACATCCACGGGAATATTTGCTGAAAGAGAAAAAAAGATGCTTTTTACCACTGAAGCTTTCCTGTACCTCTTGGAGTGACCGGATCACTTTGTCCTTTCTCAAAAATCAGAGTGCTCCACTCAGGCCTGCTGGGAAGCACCTTCAGCTGTTGGTAGTTGGTAGAACCAAAGCTGACCAAGCTGTGGTGATGCCTTAGGTTTTAACTTTTATATTTTTCAAATCCTGTATTGCCTGGTGTGTAGCTCTGAAGTTTCTTGTGGTCTGCTGGCTGCTGTTCTCTCATGCCAGCCAGACATAACAAAGCCTCTCCGGGCCTGCTCTCCAAGGACACCCAGGCTGTCCTGGGCCCAAAATGTGTAAACCAACATCTTAGAAGGGGGGTGAGCTCGGGGAAATTACATCCTTAACTGAAGCTTTAATTGGAGAATTAACCCTGATATGCAAATGAACCAAACGTATAGAAGTGTGAAGAACTCATGACCCGGGGTCCATCTTGGGTGTCGCCTTTGGCCTGCCCAGGGTGCATCTTTGAAGGCCTTTCAAATAAATACCTGCCTTTATCCCCTTATCCCTTTCTGGTCTCTGTTTTTTAGGTGGCGTCTCAGGCATCAGTGGCAGCACAGGAAGCTCTCCCTGAGATCAGCCTGGGGTTTGCAGCAGGGGAAGGTGGTGTGGGCTTGCCCTGGTGCCACGGGGATGATCCTCTGGGAGAGGAGGGCAGATCCACGGGGATGATCCTCTGGGAAAGGAGGGCAGATCCACGGGGATGATCCTCTGGGAAAGGAGGGCAGATCCAGGCATTCAGCCCCCATGCCCGTGGGCTGCACAGCCTGGGTTCTTATTCCCACTATAGGATCCACCCACTGCAGCTCATGATTCACATCACTCACTCGGATCACTTAACCCCTCCTCACAACCTGTGCCTGAAGCTTGCCCAAGCTGCTATTTAATCACGTTTCCAAGGCCTCCTTGTCATTAGTGCTCTGCCTGGGAAGGGAAATGCTTCAGGAGCAGGGACTAGGGCACATGTGGGGTTCTTGGGGTTGTCCTGTGCCAGGCCAGGAGCTGCAGTGGGTCCTTGTGTGTCCCTTCCATCTCAGGATATTATTCTGTGATTCCATGAGCTCTACAGGGAGAGTTGTGCACTTCCCTGAGCGTTTTGGCTGTGGAATGGCAACAAATTTATGGATGCTGGTTTCACATCCTAAAATTCCTGTGTTTCCCTGGCAAAGGATATTGGCACTGTCATGTCTCCAGCTCCTCTTCCTCCACTGGCTCTCTTTGGGGTCTCCCAGGCTGTGTGCTCTAAGTGTGATCATTGCACACCCATCCATGAAACTCAAGGTTTCATGGAGAAAAGGAGGCTCAGGGGGGCCCTTGTGGCTCTGCACAACTCCCTGACAGGAGGGGGCAGCCACGGCGGGGGGGCTGGGCTCTGCTCCCAGGGAACAGGGACAGGAGGAGAGGGAACAGCCACAGCCTGGGCCAGGGCAGGCTCAGGTTGGATATCAGGGAAAATTCTTTCCTGGAAAGGGTGGTCAGGAATTAGAACAGGCTGCTCAGGAAGGATTTAAATCTCTGGAGGGATTTAAAAGCCCTGTGGATGTGGCACTTGGGGACACGGGTCAGTGGAGGCTTTGGCAGTGCTGGGGAACAGTGGGACTTGGGGGCTTTTCCAAGCTAAACAATTCCATGATTCTCTGTCTTTACAAAGGGTTTGGCTACCTGTGGTTCTGGAGTCTTTTCCACAGTCAGTCTGGATGCTCTGGCACCAGAAAACAAACAAGAGGAACCCAGACAGGTTTGTCGGGTGTAGGAATGGGGTTGGAGGGTCGGGACGGTGATGAGACAGACTGAGACGAGAGATCTCTGGAGTCAAGGCTGGTCTTGGAGCATGCGGTTTATTGCTCAGGGCATGGGTATAGGGACCCTGCTGAGAGCTGCCAGCCGCAGCTTGGAGCAGGCCTGAGAGAGAGAGAGAGAGTGCGAAGTTCCCAATACTTTAAATCTTCTTCTACTGAATATTCTAATTTACATCAACCAATCTAGTACAAGATGCAATTCCTATAGCATTTACATACAGTCTATAAGAATCATTATATTACCATACTGTGTGACCCTTGGACTCTTGGTAAGGAGAGGGGCATTGTTTAATCTAAAGGGGATTACCTTCAGCTGGCCATACTATTATTTTCCAGTTGTTCAGTAACTGAGGCTTGGCATCTTAGACATCGAAATTTGCTTTTAATTCTATTTCACTTATAGGTTTCATATTCTCAAAATCTAGGCAGTCATATATATAAGGCTTTCCTGTTTCGTCTTCCCCAACAGTCGGGGGTTTTTTTAATCACATTTTTTAAGCTCTTTTTGTATAAGCTTGGCATCTGAATTGTGCTGTTTCGCTGCCTGCCTTCAGCAATCAGGAAAGTATCTAAAATTTTGGCTGCACAGGGATGTAAATCGCTGGGGAATCTCTCAGGATTAGAGTTGCTCTGGGTTTTAGTGGTGTCTTCATGCTTCCCACAGTCCAAGGAGTGCATACTGAGGCTGGGGCTGAGCCAAACCAGGCCCTGTGAAGAGCAGCTCCTGTGGAGAGATGAGGAAGAGCCAGGATTAGTTAGAACAGCCTAACCAGGCAGGGTTAGGCTGGGTTTAAGACTGATTATCACTCACAGCATGGGGCTCATTGTGAGAGCTCCCTCACTCCTCTCTTCCCAGCTCTCCTGGGCAGGTCCTGCTGAAGCCACCACCTGCCTTGTTGGCTGTTTGGTCACACTTCGCAAGCACAGGCAGCAAATCCCAGTTTCTCCAGAGGATTTGGAGCACCAGGGAGGGTGTCTGGGTTTGACGGTGGCCGTGGCCCAGGGAGAAGCAGCGGGACAGGACATGGGCATGGCAGTGATGAGCCTTGGCTGGCTGTGGAACATCCATCCCATGGCCCTGCTGGAAAACTGGGCCTTTGGAATCCTTCAGGATGCCAGGAATGCATAAGGAGGCTGGAGAAGAAACTTTTCCAGGTTCTGGGATGCATTATTTGGCTTTGTGGATTGTTTCTCTTCCCACAGGCTTCTGCATTTTCTGTAGGCATGAGTTTCCCCCCAAGAGCCATGAAAAGAGCCGCCCTCCACCACTGGCTTGCAACTGCAATAAAAAACATGAGACAGGGTAAAAAAATATTGACGGTTTGCAATTCTGAGTAGACGTTGACAAGCTGGAAGAGGCAGAATAAATTAACAGGGTGGTTTTAAACAGGGAGCCCAGAAAAAGGAGACAATTAAACCAGTCGTTCTTAGTCAGGCACACAACATCTGGACCAGGTGCAGGTGGAAGAGATCCGTCTTCTAAAAGGGTAGGGAAAAAAAGGAAAGCAAACCCAGTGGCATATTTGTTCCAAACCCTCTTCTGTGTTTGATGTGTACGAGATGCTGGAGTGAAAAAGGGAGGCAAACCTCCATTCCCTGAGTTTCTGCCAAAACTGAGCACACACGTGCCTTTGGAAAGTCTGCAAAGAGTTTTTGCACGGGGATTTTCATCCCTGGAAGTGTCCAAGGCCAGAGTGGATGAGGCTTGGAGCAACCTGGGATAGTGGAAAGTGCCCCTGCCCATGGCAGGGGGTGGGACTGCATGAGCTTTAAAGCCCCTTCCAACCCAAACCATTCCATGATTCCGTGATCTCCATGATTCCGTGATCTCCATGATTCCATGATCTCCATGATCTCCCTGCCAGGTGACATTTTGCCTGGCTTCAGCACTGCTCTAAGGAGGAGCCTTTCTTGCAGGTGACACAAAGTCACCCTCAAGCCCTTCCCCAGAGGACAGGAGCCAACCTGGCCCGTTCTCCAGGATTGTGGGTGTCTGCTCCAGGAAGAAGGGGGACGATGGCTTTGCAGTGTCTGGCACAGGGTTGGAAGCTCTGGCAGTGGGAATTCCAGTGCAGTAGTGGGGTCTGAAGTCCCGGAGTAACCTCCTCACTGCATCCATGGAATTTCTCTATAGGTGTGCACTTGGAGGTGGCCTGGCCATGGTCACACCTGTCCTTCACCAGGCACTGGGCACAGAGTCTGGGATCTTTTATAGGATGGGATATTTGTGGGAGGGAGGGAGGAAGGAAGGAAGGAATCTGTGCACTGAGAAGGGGCTGTGAAGCAGAGAAATGAATTTTATCCTGGGCTTTTTTTCCTGTCCTCATGAAAAGCAAATGCCCCCTCTCTTCCTCCCCTTCCATCTCCCAGAACCAATATACAATTCTGACAAATCAGCCCTGAATGCAAATCCAATAAACTTAGCATAATTGTCTTTGTTATGAGGAGCTGGAACAGGCTGCTCTGCATGAAAATCCAAATCATAAACCACTCAAACATAATGCAATTGAGGGAGCATAAACCTGGCCATGTCCCCACCGAGGTGTGGGTGCACGATGGGGGTAGCTGGGCAAGGGGAGCTCCCTGGGCAGCTCCCAGGGCCTTTTGGAAGCTTGCTGGTGGTTTTTAAAAGAAAACAAGCAGTGGAGGGAGGGGCAGATTATTTTCATGTATCAATGTTTAGCAGATGAAAAGAGAAAACTGAAGCGTTTCCTGACAACTACAAGATCTCGCTCCTTTTTGTGTTAATTGTGTCTGATTTAAAAGCTCGCACAAAGCAAATAAACCAAAGCATAAAGCTCAAAATATTTTGCTTAGAAAACATTGACACAAAAAAGGTTGTTTATTTTTTTCCCCCTTTTCAAGGAGCTGTTCCAAAAAAGCCAATTCTATTGATGTGAATCTGAACGAGGTGATGTGAATGAGCGTTAACAAAGGTTTAGCTAATGAGAGTATTCCCTGCTCGTTCCTGAGCCCCGGCTCCAGGAGTCCTGAGAATGCAGAATTGGAGCTTTGGTTAAAAACCACACAAGCATAAAAGCTGTGGTTTTCCTGATGATGGGAATCCAGGAAATGGAGTAATCCTGCTGCGAGAGCAGAGCTCTCACCCCGACAGTGGCTGCGTGTCCTTGGGGTGCTGGGGGTCTCCTCCTTTCTCGTTCCCCAGCTCCAGTCCCCTTCCCTCCCTCTGCAAGGAGTCCTGATTGCATCCACCTTGGGAGCACATTCATCAGCTGCTCTGTAGATAATTGCTTTGAGCGGCTTTCCCCTTCACCTTGGGGCCAGGAGGGGGATGTGACCCGGCAATAATTCCTGCCCTCCCTCCTGCCTTTGCTCGGCGGGCAGCAGGAGCGGCCCAAGTGTCCCCCCTGGCTCCCCAGGGAGCCGCATCCAGCCTGGGACAAACACTGTCCCAAAGATTGCCTGTAACAGAGCTCCAGAAACTTGGGGAGAGCAGGACTGGGGGTCTGGAGGAGCCCGGGAAGAGCAGTTCGTTTCTTTGGGAGGAATTGATCTTCAAAGCTCTGGCTGTTTCGTTTGAAATGCATCCTGCTATTCCCAGCATCCCGATTACCTTTCCCTCCCGCACCCGCCTTTGTTGATCCATCATCAAAGGAACGCTGCCCTGCTCCGCCGAGCCATGGCCTCGGCCCTGCTCTCTGGGGTATTTCCAGCCCCACACTCCACCCAGGGGGCTGGGATATACCTGGGCTCCTGGGGGAGTGCGGTGGAACAGCCTTGGGGTGCAGCTGGGGGTTGGGTCTGTAGGAGGGGACGTGGAGATGTCCTTGGGGTGGTGGGACACGACAGTGGATGGACCGATGGGGGCTGGGGGCTGTGTTGTTCCCCTCCTCACACCCTTATTGGGTGTTCCTGTTGGTTCATTGACCTCCCGTGGCCTGTTCTCCCATCTCCCGGCTCTCACGTGCCGTGGCTTTGGGTGGAATTCCGTGGCCCCTGGAGCCCACTGGAGCAGCCTCTGCTCAGGACAAGGACACGCAGCAACACTGCCCAGATTCTCGCGGCAAACCCATCTCTCTGTGCCTCAGCAGAAGCTCCTGGGGGGGTTGGCAGGCAAATCACGTCTGGCAGTGACAGTATCGGCTCCTTTGGCTTGACGTGGCTTCTTCTCCCTCCCCCCAAGTCTCCGGCTCCAACCTGTGCTCTTGAAGAGGCTTTAAAGCTCATCTGTGCTATTGTGCTCAGGAAACCCTGAAAAGGTTAAACCAATCCAAATTGCTGAGTCTTTGAAATAAATGCAGAGCCTCTCCTAGCAGGAGCCTGGCAGAACAAAAGGGCTTCAGCAGGCAGCTTGATTTCAGCAGCTCTTCCCAGGGGATTCAGAAGGGTGACTCCCCTCATCCAAATTCCTGCAGGAAGGAAGCTGAAACCCCTGGGAGATGAAGTGAGGATCCGTGGAGTGTCTCTCTCTCCCTGCAGTCAGAATCCCACCTTCTGCTGGGATGAGGTGACCGGAGAGCCCCAGGGCTGGACCCCCTTCCTTTGGCTTTCATCTGTTGAATTGACAGGGGCCGTGGGAAGCCCTGGCTCTTTCTGGGACGTTTCCCCTCTGGAGATGCCATTCCATCAGCATGAGCAGCGAAAGAGGAGCAGAGACCTCCACCTTGGGGGTCTGCCTTGGTGCTTTTGCCTCCGTGCTGCCAACGGGTCCCGTGCTCGCAGTGCTCCCTGCTCTGGGTGGGGAATGTGCTCCGACAGCTTCTTCTCTCTGCTGTTTGCACAGTTAAGAGAAATTGCAGAGCATTTGGCCTGTTTGGAGTGTTTACATCATAAGCCTGGTGGTATTTGGGGTTTTTAAGCCTTCCCAGAGTGGCCCAGCCATCCCCCTCCCAAGCCAGCCAATTGCATTTGCCAGTGCTTCCAGCAAATGCCAAGGTCCAGAGAGTGAGCACAGACAGTCTTCCCCTCTGTGTGGATAACTGTGCATGCTCTGGGGCACGAAGGGTAGAAAACAAGGCAGAGCATGGCATTCCTGGAGTTGGGACCACCTACAGGAGACCTTGGCCTCTTGCTGCGCATCACTGAGAGCTGGGGGAATGTGCAGGACAATAATCCCCTCTATGAATCAGCCCCTGAGCTGTCTGGGACAAGGACAGCATGGGGACCTTGATCACAGCCACAGGACCTGGCAGTGCTTCTGTCATCAAAAAATAAATAAAAAATATGGCTTTTAATCCTCTTAATTGGTTGCATTACTGATCCTCTCTGACGCTGGCTGGGGAATGAGAAAATCTATAAACGGGTCTGGTTTGTCCAGCCCAGCCTGTGCCTGAGCCCGAGGTGTCATTCAGAGCAGGGACAGGAGAAAACACCTCAACACTCACCAAAAAACGTTCCCAGCCCTCCCCACCAGCCCTGCACTGGGAAACTGCTCCCACTGGACTAGTTGCAATTTGTAGCACCCAGCAACCATTTATAGTGAAATACATCGAGGGTTTAATGAGGGAACATGGACTTTTTTTTTTTTTTGCTTTGCTTTTGGAAGAGCCTAATTTTCTTCCCTAAACCTTTGCCAATGACAGACACTCTCATAAAGCATTTTTATTGGATTTTCGAACAATTTAATTAGCGTCTCCGGCCGTGATGGCTGCAGAATTGGTGTCTCTGGGGACAGTAAAACAGAAGTGGCAGCAATGCTCTGTGCGCGGGGTGGAGGGGGAGGACATGTAAAAGGGAGAGAGCAGAAGGACTGGGGGAGAAGCAGGGCTTGGCCATATCTCTTCCGAGAGCTGGGAAGAAGCCAGGTGTGTCCATGTGTGCACCTGACTCCTTGCTGCTCCCTCGAGGGGCTTGGCAGGGTGGGCACAACCCTGAAAGCTCCAGTCCTGCTTGGGCTCACTCCTGGTTCCAACTGGGGACTTCGGCGCAAGCCAGGACTTTCCCTGTCAGAGATGCTTGGCCTTGGAGACAGCAGGAGAGTGTCCAAAAGACCAAGGAGTCCACCACAAGTCCAGCTTTGTTCCCTCCTCACCCCTTGCCTCGGCAAAGTGCCCTTGAACCACTCTGGGCCAGGCTTTGATGGGAATGAACTTGTTCATGGAGGCATGGAGCAGGACCCACCCCACCTTCCCCTCCACATGTGAGGGGCACAGCCCCAGCTTCCCAAGCCCTGTCTGGGTGCTCTGAGGACAAGTTTGAGCCAGTGTGTGCCCACGTGGCCAAGGGCACCTCCAAGGGCTCGTACCAGCCACAGTGGGACCAGCAGGACACAACAGATGGTCCCCTGTGCTGGCACTGCTGAGGCAACTCCAGCCCTGTCTCCAGTTCTGGGCCCTCACAACAAGGACATTTAGGGCCTGCAGCATGTCCAGGGAAGGGAACAGAGCTGGGAAGGGGCTGGAGCCCCAGGAGCGGCTGAGGGAGCTGGGAAAGGGGCTCAGCCTGGAGAAAAGGAGGCTTAGGGGGGACCTTGTGACTCTGCACAACTCCCTGACAGGAGGGGGCAGCCGGGGGGGTTGGGCTCTGCTCCCAGGGAGCAGGGACAGGAGCAGAGGGAACGGCCTCAGGCTGGGCCAGGGGAGGTTTAGATTGGCTATTGGGAAAATTCCTTCATGAGAAGGATTGTCAAGCATTGGAACAGGCTGCCTGGGGCAGAGGTGGAGTCCCCATCCCTGGAGGGATTTAAAAGCCATGTGGATGTTGCTTTTGGGGACATGGGTCACTGGAGGCCTTGGCAGTGCTAGGGAAGGGTTGAATTGATGATTCTGGAGGTCTTCTCCATCTGAAGGGACTCTGGGATTCTGCACTGTGGACCCTACCTTCAGAGTCCAGCCCCTGTCAGCCCACACACGATCTCACTTCTTCCCTCCCACCCACAGCAGCGCAGCCTCACTGGGGCTGGATAGGCCAGGAGAGGCAGGAACGTGCTGCCTTGGGCCTCACAGCTCATTTTAATCCAGTTGGAGTTATGCACAGGAGCAGGGATACCCCGGGAATCGGGATAGCAGAGGCAACGTGTTCCTGAGCCTGGATCCCAGCGAATACCCAGGGGCTGTCTGGTTTCCATCACAGCACGGCCCTGGCCTTCCCTTGTTCTTTTACATGGATAAAGCACGTGCTGGATGATTCCTGCAGGGCCCTCGGAGCCACACGGGCTCCTGGGTCCCAGCAGCCACATCTGGCTGGCATCCTGCCCTGCGGGCTGTGCCGAATTCGGGGGCTCGGAGCCCCCCATGCTGAGCCAGAGCCAGCTGATCCCAACCCCAAAAGGCAGGAGATGAGGAGCAGGACAGGAAAGAAGAGGAGAAAACACAAGGGTGAAGTCATGTATTAGGGAAGGGCTGGTGGAGAGCAGCCAAGCTGAGTGCTTCCAGCCAGCTTCCTGACACAGGATTTGGAAGAATTCTGAGCTTTCATGGTGCCCTGCACCCCGAATCTTCCAATTCTCCGAGGGGTGGGCCTGGCAAATCACCTTTCCCTGGAAAAAAGCCTGTTTTTCAGCCAGGCTTTGCTGTAAAAATAGGTTTTCGACAAGGAAAAGCAGAAGATATTCCAGCAGCCCAGGAGCAAGAGAGCGAATGCTTTGTCTGTGGCAGAGATATATTTAATTTTATCTAGTTTATTAATACAGCTGCTATTCCAGGCATATGGACAGGCCCAGGACCATTTTCACAGTCCTGCTCCAATCCTGCACATGCAAATTTTCCATCCTGGCTTTCAGGGAGTTTCAGAGAACCCCTAAAAATCTTTCTTCCAAGCTCAAGTGAGTGTAAGCAGGCTCCCAGCTGGACCTGCTGCTGAGGTTTGTGATGCTTTTCACGCTCCATCACACCTAAATCCCCACGGCAGCACTTGGGGCAGATTTTCCTTGGATTCAGCCCTGTTTTTCTTTGGGAATGAGCTTTCTAGGAGGAAGCTCAGCCCCCTGTGCCCAGCTATGTGACACCAGCACAGACTGCAAACCCATCAGTGGGCAACTGGATGGTTTGGACCCAGCTGCAGGACCCTGGGCTAAACTGGGCTTTAAGCCTTGTCAGCAGACTTGGAAGGCTGGTTCCTCCTTCTCCCTTTCCACCAGGTCTCTGCCATGGCTAATGGATTGCAGACCTGCTCTCCCCATGCTGCTCTTTGCATCAGGAGGAGATTTTTTTTAGGGAGCACAGAAAGGTAATTTCCCCCTGTATAGTGGGTTCATGCTAAAGCAAGGAGGGAGAAGCGCCAAATGCTCTCATTTCTCTTGTAAAAAGTGGTGGAAATTATTCCATGGCAGCAAATCTGTCCCTGTGGGTATCCTCTTTGATGTGCAAAGGATAGGAGTGTTTTAGCTGATCTCAATATTTTTAATTCTCTTGCTGATTTCAAAGCCCTCTTTAGCATGAGCTACCAAAGGCTGGGAGATTACCCTGCAAAAGCAGTTTTGTTATTGTCTCTCTTAACCCCAGCTCGCCTGCAATTTCCTGCCATCATTTTTATTATGTCTTCTTTCAGCTGGGAATGAGCAAGCAGCTTTATTAGGGGAAAAGGGGAGAAATACAGGAGGAAAAGCCCCTCTGGATGGCATGTCAGGACAGGTACGTGATGCTGTGTGAACACAACACCGTATCCTCCCAGACCCGCTGGTGGTCTCCCATCCAGAAGGAGCTGCAGGGTCTCTCCACCAGCACAGCTTTTATAGAATCATAGAACTGGGTTGAAACGGACCTTAAAGCTCATCCCTTTCCACCCCTGCCACGGGCAGGGACACCTTCCACTAGACCAGAGTGCTCCAAGTGCAGTCCAACCTGGCCTTGGGCACTTCCAGGGATGGGGCAGCCACAGCTTCTCTGGGAGATTTCCTAATGCAGCAGATCTGATCAAAAGTGATTTTTTGGCCCCTCCCATCAGGATGGAATATATTTGTTCATGAGAAACAGAAGAAACTGGAAGGGGAAGGTGTCCAAGGCCAGGTTGGACAGGGCTTGGAGCACTCTGGGCTAGTAGAAGGTGTCCCTGCCCATGGCAGGTGGTGGAACAAGATGACCTTTAATGTACCCTCCAATCCAAACCATTTCATGATTTTATGATTCTATGGAATTTCCTATTAAATAAGCTCCCCCCTCCTTTATTTTTAAATTTTCCCAAAATGTAAGGAACTCTGTTTCATTAAGAATAAATTCAGACCCTTTAAGACTCCCTTAAACTCCCACCTTGTTAAACTCTGTTGTGCTGCTTCTGCATTTCCCACAAAAAGCTCCAACATCATAAGAATATTTCTGACACCAGGACCAGGCAAATGCCTCTCTGCAGTTTCAGAACGCTAAAGATTTGGTTTTTAAGTCGAAATAGTCAGCAAGGTTTACAATTAAGCAACCAAATTTCAGCAGGAACTTGCTCCTGACATTCAATATATTATTCACATGCCGATTTTATGGAGTAAAGTAAAGAATCTTTATTCTTCTCATTGAAGGTTTCCCTGGCTTTCCTCTGCAAGGCTAAGCCTTTATTTGCACCAGGCTTGACTCTTGCTGATGCAGCGTGCTTACCCTGTGGATGGCTGTTCAGATAATTGTTCTGTTGCCATTAACACGAGTTCAAATGTTGTTTAATTGTGGGAATATGTGGAATTGTTGCCGATCAGGGTCATTTGGGAGCCGAGCTGAATGCTGATTTCAGGGGCTGTAAAGGCAGCACAGAGCCTCGCTTTTTCTCTTCACATTTGATTTTTCATATCATTTGAAGAGCTTAAAATAGTCCCTGTCTAGGTAGGCTGAGCTTTGCAGGGGAAGATCGACTGGCAGATAGCACCCTGTGCAAAGCCTCTGCTGTAACCAAGCAGAGGTTTGCAGGTAATAATAAAAGGGAAAAGTACTGAGTCTCAAGATAAAGGATGTTCTCCGGGCTGTGGGTGTTCAAACAGAACACAACAACATTTCTATTCAGCACTCTTTAATTCTCAGTTAAAAGAGATGCCGGATAATTGTAGCTTAATCCTGCTTGAAATGACAATTTTCATTTCAACCCCGAGTTTTATTGGAGAAATGTTTTCACTTGCTGAGCTGCTCTTCTTCAACATTTGGTTTGCTAAAATCAGCCAGCAACAATAACAAAAAAAACCCCCTCTCAACCGCTGTAAAATGCATCTGGAACCTGACAAACAGGCTGGGGGTTGAGCTGAGAAGAAATCAGCAGCTTCCACCAGGTTTTTGTTTGCTCAAGGGCTTTGGCGGGAGGTGGCAGGTTTAATACAACAATTCCGAGCTGCTGTTTGCAGGGATTGCTTTTCCGACATGTAAGTCAACACTGTCCCCCGAGACCTGGAGCAAAGACAAAATAAATCTACTTTCATTTAAATTTTCAGCAGGATAGCACTGCCTTTCCCTGCCTGTTTCCCCTCTGAACACATGGGCTGGTTCCACCTGAAGGAAACCACCCCTCAACACAGCACAGTCACCACCAGGTTGGCTTCCAACACCAGGAAAGTACCTATAGCATTCTCCTGGCCTGGCTCATAATGAGAGGGCTTGGTGGAGACAATTTTCTCTCTCCTTTCATTTGTCTTCTCCTGCTTTTGAGTTTCTCACCCAAACTCCTGGAGAGGCCCTTTTTGCTGTGGGGGAGTATCCCAAGCAAAACCAGGAAGGTGCTGTCATCTCCTGGATTCATCTCAAGGGTGTGCAGAGTTACCATGAGGTGAAATGAAAACTCTTTTGGGACAGAGTCCAAAAAATCTGTATCTTGTTTTGCAGGCTTGATCTTCCAACCTAAACTAGAGCTAGCATCAGAGTGGAAACCTTTAAACCATTGTGGAAATAGACTGGGTTGGATACTAGGAAAAATTCCTTCATCTGAAAGGTGGTCAGGCACTGGAAAAGGGTGTCCAGGGCAGGGCTGGAGTCCCTGTCCCTGGAGGGAGGGGTTTAAAAGCCGTGTGGATGTGGCACTTGGGGACATGGGTTAGTGGTGGCCTTGGCAGTGCTGGATTTTGTGGTTGTGGAGGTCTTTTCCAAGCTTAATGATTGTCTGGCCTTTATGGCCCCTCCCATCAGCATGGAATATATTTGTTCATGAGAAACAGAAGAAACTGGAAGGGGAAGGTGTCCAAGGCCAGGTTGGATGGGGCTTGGAGCAACCTGGGCTAGTGGAAGGTGTTCCTGCCCATGGCAGGGGGTGGAATGAGATGAGCTTTAAGTTCCATTCCAACCCAAATAGTTCCATAATCTTACAAGTCTACGGAATTTCCTATCAAATGAACCCCTTAGTCCTTTATTCCTAAGTTTTCCAGAAATACAATGAAACCTCTTTCATTAAGAATAAACTCATCTGGCTCAGATAGCATTTGTTTAGCTGGTGAAGAGTTTGCTCCGTGAAACTCCCGTAAGTTTTTCCCTGTTGGGGAAATCCAGTTAGGGTTAGGGCCAAACCCATATGCTTACACCTGAGTCTGGCCATGCTGGGAAATTTGTGTCTGGGTCCAGCACCCCTTTAAAGGTTTGGAGGGAGAAAGGAAGGAGGTGCCTGTCCCTGAGCATCTGTATTTGCAAGGCCCAGCTGTTTCAGTGCTCTGCCTAGGGGGGACTGGCCTTGTCCCCTTGTGACAAGGACACAAGTGGCTCAGGACCACACTTCCTCCCATACTTCCATACCATGAAGCCCTGAGGGAAAATGCTGCTTCATTCCTCCTGAAAATGCAGATTACCATCTTCAGAGCATAAAGAGCCTGCTTTGCAGGCTGCCACTTCCCTGGAATTGTCTCTCCTCCCTCCGTGCTGCACAACGACATCAGCAGCTCTTTAATTGTTCGGCTCTGAGGAGATGAAGGGCTTGAGAAGGAGCCATCTGCCCCAAGAAACCCTTCCTGCAGAGGAAGCCTGGTGCAGCACTGCCCCAAACCCCTGATCCCAACAGACTGGCTCCCTTCTGTGGGAGCTCCCTTCTTCTCTTTGCCGACCTTTTGGAGTTCTGTGGCTCACAGGGCTGTGGGAGGACCAGGAGTGCTCCATGCTATGGAGCCAGCACAGCCCCGGGCTCCGATGAATGCTCATTCCCGGCTCTCCCCGCAGTCACTGGCCCATGGCTGTGCAATGATTTGGAGGCTGTAACTGGCTGAATGCTTGGCTTACCCCTTCACTGTCACTAAATGGCAAAACAGCAGCTGCTTTCCAGAAAAAACACTCCTCACGCACGCAAAACTCTGCCGGAGTTGTCGCTGTGCGGTGCTCTTGGGGCTGTTCCCTGTCTGCTCAGAGGCTTGGAGCTGCACCTTTGGGCATCCCATTGTCTATCTTGACTCCAGTGGGACGTGGTGTCTCGGGGTGACTTTATGATGTGTATCCCCTGTCGCCACTCTATGCCCAGAAGATGAATCCGGTGCTTTTCTGTGCCTTTAAAATTGGGTGTGAGAGAGAAAGTAAAAAATCCAGACAAACTTTTTCACAGCAGTTCTGTGCTCCAAGGACACTGCTATCTCTCTCAGCGTGTTTCTGCTGCGGGGAGAGGAGCAGAGGAAAGCACCTTCCGGCTCTTCCAAGCTCTTGGCTCCTTTTCTCAGAAGAGAGAGACGAGGCTTTGGTTTTTATTTTTCCTTCTTCTTCTCTTCTGGACTGTTCAACAAGACCAGAACACACCGGGAGAACTCCCCATCGAGGCACAGGGGGGCCCAGGCCGACCCAGCTCCGAGGAGGAGGAGAGAGACCACACCCACAGAAGGAGTCTAAAATTTTCCCAGGTTTCTCTCCACAGTGAGAGATTTTATTATTTAGCATTATTATCCTTTTCCTGTGTGTTTGTTAAATAAATATTTTTTTTTTCCTTCACTTTCCTCCGAGGAAAATTCTTTTCTTTCCCGAACCTGGCTGGGGGAGGGCCAGCTGTAATCTGCCTTCTATCAGAGGATATTTTCCTCCAAATTTTCCTCAAACCGGCACATGTGGTAAAAGGAGAGAGGTACCGGAGAAAGAAACTCCACCTCACTTTCCACGTCCCTGAAAGGTCCGTGGGATATGCTGGTGCTTCAGCAGCAGAAGCGTTAGGATGAAGGGAGGCAGCTTGGCACCTGCATGCTCAGCTGGGGTCTCTTCCCATGTATGTGCCCAGCAGCTGAACTGGGACAAGCCAAAGGACAAGAGGAAACAGCCTCAGGTTGTGCCTAAAGGGGAGGTTTAGGTTGGATGTTGGGAAAATTTCTTTCCCGTTGTCCAGCCCTGGCGCAGCTGCCCAAGGCAGCGGCGGAGTCCCCATCCCCAGAGGGATTTAAAAGCCGTGTGCATGTGGCACTTGGGGACGTGGGTTAATGCTGTCCTTGGCAGCTCTGGGAGATAAATTTGACTCAACAACCCTAAAGGGCTTTTCCAGCCTAAAGGATTCTGTGATTCTGTGACTGCCGCCGTGCCTGGGGATGGTGTCACCATGGGGCTGCCAGTCAAGCTGGAGGCTGCAGCAGCAGCTCATGCTGCTCTTGGAATTCCAAGTGCTGGTAAAAGATTGCAGGTCCTGGCCGGGGGAGGAGGGAATCTGTCAGCTCCTGCCACAGGAGAGGGTAAACAAGCTGGAGCCCCAGTGGATTGGGGAGTGCTGATTGGGTTTATCTGCACGAGGAAGGCAGGAAGTTATTTCACAGTGCTAAGTGATACAGGTAATATTTCCAAAACAAAATCTCCCGTTTGAAATCCAATTAGGGTTGCTAAGAAACAACATAGTTAACCAGCCAATATTTGCTAAATCCAGACTTTTGCAAGCAAGGAAACAGCTCCGCCAAATTGCACTAACAATACATAAATACATTCATATTAAACCAAACAACTGCAATCCTGTTAGCACCGGCTGCGAGATTTTCCTTGTTATCTGGGGGATTTCAGGGGCTGCTGTAGTGCTTCCCACTTCCCTGGTTGGGGGGTCTGTCCAGAAACCGCAGTACTGGCGGGATGGGGAAGGAATCTGTGTGTTTACTTTATTGATGAACATACATCTTATGTGCCTGAGTGGAGGGTCTGAAAAGTAATTCGTGTGAAAAATCGTTGCTGGAGAATGCTCTTTAATTGTCAACTGCTCCAGTATAACTGATTTCCCCCCAAAAGTTCCTGCAAGTTTTACTAAAGCAGGTTGTTTTTCACGCCTGTTCTCGGCAGACAGAACCATTGATCTCCAAATTCCCAGTCTGGCTCTGCTCGGAACAGCTCCCTGAGCCTCCTCTCCAAGGAGCTTCAAGGACTGTCCTGGCTGCCCATCTCCCTGCAGCACCAGGCATTCCAGGCTCACCTGGGACATCTGCACATCCCAGCAGGGGTGCCCCGGTGGCACCAGTGCTCCTGCTCCACAGCACCATGGGCGAAGCTGCAGCCTGAGCCCCAAGCCACCACCTCGATGTCCCTGTGGCTGCTCTGGCACAAGGCATAAGCCTGGGCTGAGCATCTGGTGTTGCATTTGGGCTCTAATTTTACATTTTAATTGCTTTGCAGTCTTCCCTGTTTGGCAGGACTCCAGGCTGGCCCGAAGATTTTGGTAGGGCTCCTCAAAGGCTCTTCTCAGTTTCTGTCCCGATGAAAAACCAGATTTCTCCAGAGCTGACCCAGAGCAGAGACCCTTCTACAATGAGGAGCCTTTCTTCTCTCCTCCAGTGGGTTTAGGGCTTCAACTCTGGTCTCTTCTCAGTGTTGGGGGAAAATTCTGCACCAAAGGCTGCACCACTGCTCCACACCCCTCTAGGTGCCTCAGCTGGGTGTCCAGTGTGACCATCTCACATCCCATTCCCATGAAAAGGAAGTGCTTAATGTGATGGGCAGCTCAGCTCTCCCAGCACTGCTGCAGGGAGAGCAGGGCTTTCCTGGGAATAAGCTCTTCATGCATGGCTTGTGTGGATACTTCAGTGCCTAAGCCATGCTCGCAGCAGTCAAAGATCCCAAGCTCTCCTTGCTCCCTGCTTTGAGCTCTCCTGGCTTCTGTTTTGCCCTGACTCCATAAACTCGCAATCCTTCTGCCTTCCTGAGTCTCCTCTGCCTCCCCACAGGAGTGGGAATCCAAGGCAGTGGCCTTTGGGTGAGGTGGAGGGCATGATAATGTGCCCGATCCCTTGGTTCTGTGAATGTTCATCCCAGCAAATTGCTCCATCTCTGCTCAAGGATCTTTGTAAATATATGGACTAGAAGTGGCAGGAGCTACAGACTACCAATTTTTTTTTTTCTCCCAAGGAAAGATTAGATTTCAAAACTTCCTACTTTGTACTGAAGGAGAGCAGAAAATCTTTCTTACATCAACCTGTCTGGAAGCTGAGGCCCAGCCCCATTACCGGTTTCCTCCTGATCTGTGCAGTGCTGTGTGTTTGTTCTGTCCAGCAGCTCCCCAGCTGGAGGCAGGGCTTCTTAATTCCCTTTCAGAAAGGAATTTCCAGCTCCAGCACTGGCCCTGTGGGAAATGACCTCTTGGCTAAGCAGAGCCAGAGACCATGCTGCACCTCCAAGGGGAGGCTCCGAGTTTGGCTTGTGCCACTGCAGTGACTCCTTTGTGGTGCTGAGCAGCCCAGGGACCTCCTGCCCAGGCTTTCCTCCCAGGAAAAGGGCTAGGGAAAGACGGGAGCAGCTGCTTAAATGTATGGGGAGAAACTGCTGAAAATTACATCCATTACTAGCTCTCTCCCAGCATCCCTTGGATGGGCAGTGTTAAGAAAAGAGCCCCAACTCTATGGCAGGGGCTAAGCATCATAAAATCATGGGATGGTTCGGGCTGGAAGGGACAATCTTGTTCTACCCACCTGCCACAGGCAGGGACACCTTCCAGGTTGTTCCAAGTCGTCCAACCTGGCCTTGGCTGCTTCCAGGGAGGGGGCAGCCACAGCTTCTCTGGGTGGAAGAGAAGACATTGCTCCTCATCCAAGTAGCTCCTCTGAGGTTTTCCAGTGACTTTGGGAAGCTGGGCAGAGAAGCCACTGGAATAGCTCTGAGCCCAGGGACTCCAGGCCAGCCAGGGATACTCCAGCTTCTCCAGCTCATTCCTGTAGCCAGAGGCTGCTTTCCAGAATATGAAACTTCTGTCCTTGGACTACTTATAGGTTCTATAATGTTTTTCTTCTAGGTACTACTGTCATGGTTCTATAAAATTCCAGAAGCTGAACTGACTCCTGGAAATTTCTCTGGTGGAAAACTCACTGTCCACATCCCACTGGCTCCGTCCTTCAGTGAATTAAAGCATTTCCATGCCAGGGAATGGGAATGGGAATGGGAATGGGTGGAACATCCCTGAGTGTGCCCGGCCCCACCAGCACAAGCGTGGTCAGCTGTGGTGGGAGAGCCATGTCCCAGCACACCCCTGGGCAAAAGGCATTGCCTGGGTGTCAGTGCTGTGACAGTCCCGGAGCCAGGACCCCAGGGATGGAGCCCCAGGCTCTGGCCCGAGCCAGCAGCGCTCCAAAGCTCCGAGCCAGCCAGCGGAGCCTGCGTGTGATGGAGGTAATGAAGAGCACGGCTCCAAATTAAAATCAAGCTAATGCAAAGGGCAGGGACCTCGCCTGTCACTCTGCTGCGTCTCCGCTGAGCTGCCCGGACTCTGCTGAGCTCACAACTCTGGGTTCCGTGACCCCGGGGGGCCGAGGCTGCTGTGCCATTCTAATGATGCTCCCAAGGGGAGCAGGGTGAAGGGCTTGAGGAGGGAGGGCTCGGGGGCAGCCACCTTTATTTAATGCACCATGACAATGCATAACTAACGCTCTTTACCTCCCCGCATTTTGCTGAGAGGCGGCAGTTCCAGCGCAGGGCTGATGAAGTCTGTCCCAATCTTCCCAATGACAGCGTTTAACTTTTGTATCCTTCCTGACTCTTCCCCATTGCTACTTTCATTTGGAGGTGAGTCTCTTGTCCTTAAACAAGAGACTAAGCTTGGAGACCTTGCTAATACTGTTTCTTTCCTCCTCCTCGACAAGGATGAGGAAATCTTTCCCACCCCTGAGGTATCCTGCCCTTCCACACATCCACCTCCCCAAAAGTTAGGAGATTTTCATTATGGGAGAGGGAACACAGATAGAAAGTTCCTTTTGCTTCCCTTGGAGGTCTTCTCCAAGCAGAGCAGTACAGTGGGGCAGGAGGCCAGTCTTATGTCCAGGTCACCTCTCACAGCTGCAGCTTTGATTTGAAAATGCACTTGGAAAGCTGGGGAAGGAGTGTTTGTCAGGAGAGTGCTTTGGAGGAGGAGAGCTTTGTGTCTTGGAAGCCCTAAAACCACTTCTGGGAGCTTTGCCTCACTCCTTAAGAGGTTTTGTGCCTAATTGAGGATTCAGTGAAGGCTCTTGCGGGCTGAGAAAACAGAGCTTGGACCAGCTGCGTGTGCAGGGGGATGGCCAGGGTGGGAAGAAATCCATTAAGAACCCCAGGTGTGAAAACTGTTGGGTTGTGACCCCAGGTATTTTCCTCCTCAGGAATGCCTGCCTCAGGTGCGGTGTCATCTCCAGAGAAGAGCGGGAAGTGCCAATTGTCCTTGCCATTTGTTCAGTAACCCCATCACGTCCTCCAAGCAGTCACTGGTGGGGACCTCACTGGGCACCCTTCCCCTTCCAGAGTGGAGCAAGGCTGCAGCAAATATGAGCTTTCATCTTGCTGAAATGCTTCACCCTGAGCCTCCCTCTTGGCACGGAGAAGCAGGAAGACCTTGACTCCACCTCCTGCATTTCCTACATGCATTTCCCATGGCACGTGGCGTGAGGACACAGCGCTGAGGGTGGAATCGCTGCCAGGCTGGAGTGGGACTTGCTGGGGCAGCTGTGGGGTGGAGGAGCAGAGCTCCTGCCCCCGCTTGAAATGGGGAACCACTCAATCCCAACAGGTGGGCAGAGCAGGAGGGCAGGTGCTGCGGTGCCAAACTGAGTGGCTCCTAAGAAATGGAGAGCTGAGGAATACTATCCTGACATCCCTTCCAGCCCTTCTCCCAGCCCAGTAGCCCCTGCAGGGCTCAGCTGTCCCTCGCTGTCCCTCTGGGCTTTGCCCTCCCCTTCCCACACCTTGCTGAGACAGGAGGGGAGTTGGAGCTCAGGGACCTGGCAGGTGGCACCTCGGAGGCCTCAGCATCAATCGATCCATCAGGAACCTGAGCACAGGGCATCTGCTGACTGGGGGAAACAGCCCGGTGATAAATTGGATCAGAAAAACCACGGGATATTGGCGCTTGGGGATGCAGGAAAGCAGGGACTGTGTGAGGGAGAAGGGGCATAATAAATGGCTCTTCCTCGGAGGCCTGGGAATGCTGCCTCTGCAGTACGTGCTGTCCAGGCTGGACAGGGAGAGGGAAAGTGTCTCTGGGCCCTGTCCTGAGCCCGGGGCTGTGGCCTCTGGCTGGGCTCTGCAGGGCGCCTGCACCTGGTGCCACCTCCAGAGATGCTGCAGAGGACAAGGTGGAGAGTGACATGACTGATAAGGGACTGGGAAATCCCCGGAAATGGAGCTGAGTCAAACAATTGTTCCTCCTTGCCTGGAGGAAGAAGGGAGAGAAAAGGCTTCTGAAACCAACTTTCTTCCATAGAATCATGGAATAGGCTGAGCTGGAAGGGACCCACACGGATCATCCAGTCCAGCCCCTGGCCCTGCACAGACACCCCAGCAATCCCACCCTGTGCATCCCTGGCAGCGCTGTCCAAACGCTCCTGGAGCGCTGGCAGCCTCGGGGCCGTGCCCATTCCCTGGGGAGCCCGGGCAGGGCCCAGCACCCTCTGGGCGAAGAACCTTTCTCTGATATCCAGCCTGAACATCCCTGACACAGCTCCAGCCATTCCCTGGTCCTAACTCTGTGCTCTTTGCCTCAGAGGACCTGCAGCCCTGCAGGACCCAGTGAGGGATCTGCTAGAGGTCAGGGCCAGGCTCAGGCTTCTCCTCTGAGAGGGGAGCACTGAGGGGGAGGATTAAGTCGTGCAATAGCACCTAAGTTGCTTCCTAAGTCCTTAAAGCCCAGCTTAAGGCAGTGAAGCAATCCCAGCAGCACCAGGAGGAATTACTGAGAAACAGGGAGATCCAGTAGCTGGGGAATGGCAAGGGGAGCACCTGGAGCCAGGTGAGCTCACGTTTGCTGCTGCCTGGAAAAGAGGGATGGGGATGTGGGTGGGTGGGGGAGTCAGGAAGGATTAATGCACGTCCTGCTGCAGGAATGAGCCATGCACGCCTTGCTGCCTCCTCGCAGTGATCCAGAGGAGCCAAGGGTGGGATGTTCACGTGGCGACTCAATGGAGCTTTAATACCTCCTGCACACACCGTAGCTGCAGGAACACTCTGCATCTGCTGCTCTCCGCCTGGAAGGGATTTCCATGCCAGGTCCTGCTTCTCTGGAGACCGTGTGGTTCCCTTCCAGCGCGGGAGAGGGCAGGGAAAGAGCTGCTGTTGGGACTCGTGTGCCGCTGGGATATGCTTTTGGAGGAGGATGGAGACAAATGGCATCACTAACAGCTTGTGTGACAGAGCAGCCAGAAAAAACAGCTGGCACTGTGGAACGCCTTTGGAAGGTCTGGATCTGTGGAGCTGTGTGGAAATAAACTACCAAGCTGTCAACAGTTCCCCCACCCTTCCCAAAGCACGGGAGAGGAGGAAATGGGTTCAACTCCTGCTCCTCACAGAGGTGGGAAATGGATTCTGAGCCAGGGCTGGGGATGGTGGGCTCCTGCAGCACTGATCACTTGGAACATCTCAATTGTCACAGCTGGTTTGAAAGGAAAGCTGGGACTGGAGGAGCACAGAGAACACTGAGGCCATGTTGGAACCATGAGATGCCTGGGGAGATCTAAGGGGAACAGCACAGCATTTAAATGTGTAACTCTATCCGGAAGAGTTGATTAAAATGTCACAAACTCCTAGGAAAAACCCAGTCTTTCTGCTGGCCCCTAATGCTAGGAGCTGATTTGGGAAGGTGGGGCTTGCAAAGAGGCAAACTTGGTGAGTAACTGGGTCATGAACCGGCCTGAACGAGGCTCCAAGGAACAGTAACTGTGTCCCTGAGAAGCAGAGGGCTGGGAGGAGCAGTCAGGCTGGCTCCTGGCTGTCCCCACACTTAGGACACGTGCTCAGACCACTCCCGATCTCCTGGGATGGCCCAAACCCCATTGCTGAGCTCCAACAAGCCTTTCCTGCAGCACTTCTCTAACTGTGCACAGGCTTTGTGGGTTTTCTGGGCCTTGAGTGCTGGAACTTCCGACCAGCTTGGACTAACTTGGGACTGCATCCACGAAGCAAATTCCTCCCCTGGCTGCTCAGCATGTGAGTTGAGGGTCAGGAAACTTGGTTGCAGCTTGAGGTTTGTGGTATAAAACTCTCTCTGGCAAAGGTTCAAAGCAAAGGTCATTAAGATGCAAGACACCTTCCCCTGGAGATTGAGTTTGCTAATTAAAAATGCATTAATAAATCCAACGTCTCAGGCACAGACACGGTGAAGGAGCAGTCAGGAGTTATTAAGCAGAGTGAGGAGGCAGGACCAGACGAGTCCAAGTCCTGAGCCCTTGGCATAGGCCCTGGCTGAAGGAAGTCACTGAGGGGGATTGTGCTGGTGGATTGGGAAGGGAGGAGACCATCCATGGGAAGAGCTCTGCTTGTCTCCAACCCTGTGAGCACCCATGGCTGTGGATGAGAGCTGGGAAATGGCCTGATGTGCCCAGCAGCTGGAACCTCAGACTTGTCACCCTTGCTGGTGCCAGAATGGCCAACCAGCCCCAAGTAACTGTGGGTTCCCTCCAAAGACTGTTCAGGTGGAGCTGAATAACCCCCTGCAACCCCCAGCAGCGCCACAGGCTGGGGACAGAGTGGCTGGACAGCGGCCAGGCAGAAAGAGACCTGGGGGTACTGGCCAACAGCAGCTGAACATGAGCCAGCAGTTCAGGTGGCCAAAAAGGCCAACAGCACCTGGCCTGGATCAGGAATGGTGCAGCCAGCAGGACCAGGGAAGTCATTCTTACCCTGCATTCGGCACTGGCGAGGCTGCACCTCGAGTGCTGTGTCCAGTTCTGGGCCCCTCAGTTCAGGAAGGATGTGGAGACGCTCGGATGTGTCCAGAGAACGGCAACAAGGCTGGTGAAGGGCCTGTTGTCCAGAGAACGGCAACAAGGCTGGTGAAGGGCCTGTTACACAAGCCCTATGAGGAACGGCTGAGGGAGCTGGGGTTGTTTATGCTGGAGAAGAGGAGGCTGAGGGGAGACCTCATCACTCTCTACAACTCCCTGAAAGGTGGCTGTAGTCAGGTGGGGCTTGGTCTCTTCTCCCAGGCAACAGTGACAGAACAAGGGGACACAGCTTTAAGCTGTGCCAGGGGAAGTTTACGTTGGACATTAGGAAAAAATTCTTCTCTGAAAGAGTTATTGGGCACTGGAATCATCTGCCTAGGGAGGGGGTGGAGTCACTGTCCCTGGAGGTGTTTAAGAAAAGCCTGAACATGGCACTCAGTGCCATGGTTTAGTTGATGAGGAGGTGTTGGGTCATAGGTTGGACTTGATGATCTCAAAGGTCTTTTCCACCCTAGTTCATTCTGTGATCCTGTGAGCTGCTCAGAGGTTCTCCTCAGCATGGCATCGGCTTCTGTGTGGTACCAAACCGCGTTCCTCCTTCCCCCATGTGGATTTTGGCAGCCCAGCCTCACCTTGTCCCTGGAAGGACTCGCTGAGTACCCAGACACGTCAGGCAGCCAGGGGAGCGGTGCAAGCCCGCGGGAGGTTAAAGGGTGCCACTGTCTCCTGGGTTAATGATGTTCCAGATGATGCCAGCAGAACATTATTTACTGAGGACACCGAGCAGGCAATTGCTCTCCAGGAGCAGGTGATAAATCTTGTTACATCCCAGCGATCCCATCACTGCTTCTCACAGTGGGAGCAGCACGGGGCTGGGCCTGTGCCAGGGGCATGGGGATGGATTTTGCTGTCGTTAAAGCAGAAGGACACATTGGCAAACCAAACAGTGGATTTCGCTGGATCCTTTCAGGAGCAAACCTTAGGGAGGCTGACCACAGGGTGCTGGTGTCTTCAGTGGGGGGCTTCAGCCACACCAGCTGGGTGGTCACCTCCTGGAGGCATGGACAGACTTCAAAGGAAATACTCAGTCCCACAAGGACAGTTCCTTAGCTCACAGCCACCTTTTCTGCCTGCACTGGTAGCTCTTCTCCTGGAAAGCCTGCAGGCTCTGGCTGGTCAGGAGACTCCCCCAGTTTGTTGCCCACTCCCAGTGATCTGGGTGCTCTTGGCATCCATGAATTATCAGCCAAGCCCTCCTCAGTGTAAGAGTTGTTCTAAATAGGCATTTGTCAGGTCCAGTTGCTGCCAGAGAGATTTGCCAGCAATTCATGGTTTCCATTAAAATCGCCACATGCCAGGAGCAGAGAGGGGCTTATTCATGGCAGTGGGCTGCCCTCCGCCCTCTGCTCTCCATGGAGCACTGCTGGAGAGCTACATGGAATCATCAGGGCTGGAAAAAGCCCTCCAAGGTCATGCAGCCCATCCACTAACCCAAGCCCACCACTAACCCACACCTGACGCTGCTAGGCGGTCCTCAAGCTGGGAGAACACAGTGTCCTTCCTGCAAGTGGCACAGCCACACTTCGGGCAGCTGGTGTAAACGCCGGTGCACTGGCTCCACGATCGGGAAGCAATCCTAACAATGCCGGTGTCGAGAGCATGTCTGCCAGAGGTAAAGGAACGAGAGGGCTCTTTTGTATAGGTTTGAAGAGACTTTAATCTTCAACGATCCAGGGACGAAAGGCAAGAACAAAGGAAGGGCTCAGGGTTTTATACTCTGGGAACATAGGCGGGGCACAGAGACAACAGCGAATAACATGAGAGTAAGGGGGGGGACTATCAGTACATGAGCCAGTTAGGGAGCAGGAAGGCGGGGCTAAGGAAGGGAACCAATGGGGCGTCGAACTTGAAGGAGCATTCTGTAACTATGACCATCTAAGCGACAGGGTGGGTGGGGAGCTAACAGACCAATGAAATGGGGAGAATCACCATAACAAGTGGTGAATGCTGGGATGTCACCACAACTTGGAGAGGACAGACTTAGACTTCTGTCCCTGAGCCCAACCACCAGCTGTTGTTTGGGGCTCTGGGATCCTGCTGGCCCTCATCCAGTCCAGCTGTGGACTGGACGACTGCAACACATGCCCCCTCACATCACACTTCTGCAGATGTGACGGGATTATTCCCATGCTGGAATGTCACGGAGGGATGTGCTTGAGGCTCCTTTAATGTAGCAACAGGAGCATTCGTGGAGCAGAGGCCAGGGAAAAGGGAAATAGAGGCTCTGTGGCCATGGTTGTGCCAAAAAGTCACAACTGATGTTCTGGGGCAACTCCGTTCCCTTTGAAAATGAGGAAACTCTTCCCTCAGTCTGTCCTCAACCTTCGTCTTTTGCAGGAAGATGTGACCTTGTCCTTCTTGGGAAGAGTCTTCTTGACTCTTGGCTGGTCAGGAAAGATATGTTCTTGTCTTGTCAACCTCCTCAAGCACTTCAGAGTGGGAATGGCCATCGATAAATGGATTTTTCTTGGCTCTCGCCCTGCCCGGTTTAATTCTTGGGTAATTTACTGTGCCATTTCCTGACGTGCTGCTAAAATGTACAGCAGGGAGCTGGCAAGAGAGGAGGCAGAGCTTGTCTCAGGAGATGGGGGTCACGTCCTGGTGGAGGAGGGGATGTCCCAGAGTGTCACCGAGTGCCACTGACGTGGTATCCAGAGAGGGTTGCTGCTAATTGAATTGAAGAAGACAAATGGCCGTTAGCTCCGTCTCCAAAGGACAATAACTGCACTGATAATGAAGCTGAGCTCCCCAGTCCTGATCTCAGGGATCCATGAAGTTATGTAATTGATGGAATATCATTAAGAAAGGGGAAAATGTCCAAATACAGGTGGGGGAGGAAGGGGGGCAGTTTAGAGAATTTGCTGAGATCTGATGCTTACAGCCAAACTTCAGAGCCAGCTTTTCTGAAGCACGGAGACCTTTGAGTCCCATTTTTCACCCTCCGTCCCGTTTTTTTTTTTAAGGCAAAATTGCATTCCAGGCAATGATTGCAGTGACATTACGCTCAAGTGATCAAAAGCTGTTTTGCTGCACCAATGTCAGCTGTTAAAGGCACAAGTACCTGTGATGAATGTTTGATATCTGCCCATCTTCCCAGAGATGTATCCCAGGAGGAAGACAGGACACAACAGGATCAGCTCAGCGTTCCCCTGGCATTTCCATGCCCTCTGGAGCCGCATTTCTCAAAGGGCTCCAGGCCAGCTTTGTAGGGGGAGATCACACCGGATGCTGCTTTGATAAGCAGCCTTTGGCTGTGGGGCAGAGGAGCTTTCCTGAGAGAAAACACCAATTTGTCATCACTGAACCTTTTTTGTAGGCGCTGAGCAGCTTCAGTTGGGAAAAAGGGTCTCTGTTATCCAGGCTGGAACCATAGTGACATCCCATGCACTACCCTTTGGGCACCAGTCCCAAATCCCCCCAGACCAATGAGGGGGAACCAGGGGCATCTGGGAGCTGCAGAATGGTGATAAATTGATACAGGATGGTGACAAATTGAGAAATTGAGGAATTGAGAAATTGCTGGATGTTGATGCCATGAATTCCGTTTGCAGAATAATGTCACAGAATTCCTGGATGGTTTGGGGTGGAAGGGGACTTTAACGTCACCTCATTCCACCCCCTGCCATGGGCAGGGACACCTTCCACTAGGCCGGGTTGCTCCAAGCCCCATCCAGCCTGGCCTGGAACACTTCCACCCTTCCGCATTCCCTCTGCTCGTTCCCCACACAGTGCGGATCCTTGGGAGCACCTCCTGGAGCTTGGAGCTGCAGCAGGAAGCACAGGCTGGTCCCAGGAAAAGCCCTCCGGCCCCTGCTGAGGGTGCAGGCAGTGGGTGGGAGACCCAGGTAAATGTGCTTCCCTGGGAGCAGGACCATGGCTGCTATTCCAGAGCCCTTGTGCACCGTTTTCCATAACAACCCTGGCCTCATAACTGCGTGCTCTCCTCCAGCACAACCTAAGTGATTTCCCCCAAGGCAGTGAGGTTAAGTCATAGGAAACAATTTCTATTTTTAATAACATTTTTGCTAAATATCCTGTCCCTGACTTTCCCCAGAGGCTCCGAATCCATCTGTAATAAGGGGGCTTTCAAAGGGCTTTAATAATAAATATAATACCACCATTCTTTTATGCTTGTAACTATTCATGCTTGACTGAATTCCCTGATCTTTTTATGGGGCTGTTGAAATATAATGTGCAAGTCAAGGGCAGACCTGGTTTTAAGCTTCTTGTGCTCCCCTGCTTTAATTCCTTTTATCTCCAGGTAACAGCCCGGATAATGCTGTCCTGGTGTTCCATGTTATCCATGCACAATAGGAACAACAACCGTGTTCAACCCTGCTGTCCCCAGGCTGGGGAGAACTCTGTTGTCCAAGAAAAATGCAAAATTCTCCTCAGTATCTTTTCAGCCCAGCTCCATTTATGTCATGCTACTGTTCCCTCCACATTCCTTCTATTTACTCCCAGATACCACACCTCTCAGAGACCCTTCACCTTTCCCCTCTGACACTGCTTTGGACACCCCTCAAGAAGTGAAGTTCCCCCTCCAAAGCTGTCAGGGATGAGTTGCCCTTGCCTGGGATCCCCACACACCCATCCATCCTCCACTCACTGCCCCAGCAGCTCCCTTTAACCGTGCCTGAGCTGTGCTTGAGGAGTTCCTGTGTCCTCCTCTCCCACCTGCTCTTCCAGGACTTCTGTAGATCCTTTCCTTGGGCATTTTTTCCCCTGTGAGCTGTTGGTTTCTCTCTCTCTGACCCCCTTCACCTCAGAGCTTTCTCCTGCTGCCCAGCCAGGCTTCTGCTGTGCCCTGGCTGTGTCTTTGCACAGCTTTTCCTCACCTCTGAGTGTCCCGGAGCCAGGGAAGCCCTTGGCTCAGCAGCAGAGCAGAGGGAGTTTGCCCCTGAGCATGACAGGCAGAATGATGGGAACTTCTGAACTAATTTGCTGTAAACAATGATCCATAATAGGTCACTTGTCTCTTCAGCAGCTCAGCAATTAAATCCATCAGAGCCCTGGATGTAATTGGACTGCTTGCAATTAGCACTGGAGGAGCCGGAGGGCCTTTACAGAGATTTCAACCCCACTGCTTTGGGGGATTTTTAGTCTTTGGGCTGAGCTGTTTGAGCCCAGGATTCCCTGAACCTCACCCCAGGGTGTGGAGAACCCAAGGATTTGAGGTCTGAAGGGCCCCAGGTACAGAGGACGCTCGGGGTGCCCTCCTGATGGAGAACGTTCCTGCAGAAACGGTGATCCAGAGCTGACTCCCACTTATCCCTGGAGTCTGTCTGCTAAAGCACGGTGGGAATCTGCTTTGTCCTCCCAGCAGGGAAGAACAGGTTTTGTTCATGCCTTTGGTTCCATGACATGGAATAAGTAGACTTTCTTCCAGTAAAAGAGAGAGAAGAAACTTACTAGGAACAAAAATATCTCTCAGATTCCCAAAAGCTGGGACTAAGCAGCAGAAGAGGCTCTTGAATGAGACTGTTTCTGATCTTAGGTCAGGAAGCATGAAGGAGCTTTTGGATTTCAAACTGCAGAGCAAAAACTTTGCCAAGATCAGCCTTTGCCTGCAGAGTTTGGATCAGGGCCAGCCCTGGCGTGCTGCTGCCTCCTGGCTCGGGAGGTCTCCAGGGACAGACTGGGAGGATTTCAGGAGTGGCTGTTGATAACAGAAGGTCTGAGACAGCTCAAATCAGTCACCTTGAAAATCGGGGACTTTCCTGTCATTTCCAGTTGGACCATTAAGTATCAAAGCCCATAAAACCATTCACTCTCTTCTGCTGTGGCTTCCTCGTCCAGCCTCCCCCTCTCTGCCGGGATAAACTGCTCCATCCCACAAGGACGGCCTCAGGTGCCCTGGATTTCAGCCAGATATATTATTTCTATCTCTCACACTATTTTGCTCGGCTTTTGGACATCCACGATCACTCCTGTATCTGTAATTTCAACAGTGAGGACGTAAAATAGGGGATTTTTCTTTCATTTGTGGGTCTCCATTGGTTGCTGGGAATTAAACCAGGCCTTGCTGGAGCACAACAACAGGAATTCTTTGACTTCCCTGTTGAAATGCAGTGATCCCTTCACCTGTAGGAGAACACTTCTGCAGCATCGTCAAAACAATTCCCTGGCATCCCTCTGGTATCCCAGTTAATTACTTGGTGCTGCTGTTTCTGTGCACCCCAAAAGGCTCATTTTGCTGCAGACATTATTTTAGGAGAAAAGTAGATGCTATGAAGTTTAACAAACAATGTTTTTAAGGGATCAACCCACCCAGATCCGGCTTTCCATAGAAATCCTGGGTGGTGTCAGCATGAGAGGAGCTGGCAGGACTTTGGCAGAGAAGCACAAGATTTCTTTTATTATTGAAAATCTTTCTTTCGGGGTAGCAAAGTGTTTCTCATCAGTGGTGGAATGGTTTAAGGTCCCATATTTTCCCAATTGTCCTACCAAAACATTGGTACTGTGATGGGTTTTACTGGAAAATAGATGAAAATGGAGAAATTCCAGGAATGGGAAGCACTGTGGTTTTTAAAAGGGGAAAACACTTTGGAGGTGCTGTGAATTTTTGATGGGAAATAAAGGTTAATTTTTTTGAGGGGTGCAGTTGGAATATCACATAGCCAGGAATTGGTGCAGGGCAAGCTTGAGCTTCCATCAGGACAGGAATTCAGCTCCTGGGCACTTCCAGCACTGTTCCAGGTGCAGGGCAGGATGAGGAGCAGCCAGGGGGTCCCCAAGCCCTCAGGTGTGGGAAGAACCACTTCCCCCGCAGGAGCTCCTGTTCATCCCAGCTCTCCAGACACGTTCCCAAAGGAGATGCAGGGGATATGGGATGTTTCTTCCAAGGCTGGCAGGGAATCCCAATACCTGGATGAAGCTGGGGAAGAGAGATGGAGAGAGCAGAAATCAGAGACATTCATGTTAGCTCGTGATGAGAGAGATAAAAACATACGCTTGGAGCAATCCCAATTGCCCAGGGAGGAACAAAATGGATATCTGCCAGCTCTTACTCCATCCCAAAAGGGAAACAGGTCTGTTTCCAAAGGAAAAAGGCAGGTGAGGAATGAGCTCCCACTGTGTGGAAATTGGGCTGAGCAGAGGAGGCATCGCAGCCGTGCCGGATGAAGCTGTCTCGTGTGTGGTCATTAAAGGTGACTTCTGTCCCCTGGTGTCCCCAGGACTGCTGGAGCAGCAGAGTGGGGAGGCCCCAGGGTTTCCTGGCAGCCCTTCAAAGCAGCAGCTCCGAGCTGTGCCCTCAGGCAGCTCTGGCAGGGCACAGGGACAGCAGATAAAGGAGCGCATGGGCCCTGTCGGAGCTGCTCTGATGCTGATCTGCACATCCTGCCTGGAATGAGGGCAGGGCGGGGAGCTGGGGGTGCAGTCAAGCCATCCTGGATCCTTCAGCTGCTGCCCGGCCTGGCTGGAGCAGTTCCTGCCCTGGCCCAGCCTCCTGGGCGTCCTTAACATCCCCTGTCCCCATCAGAGGCTGCTGCTGCAGCTTTAGTCCTGCTGGCACCTCCGTGGTCCTGAACTCACTTACAAGACTGGGAAACATGGAATCACAGACTGGTTTGGGTTGGAAGGGACCTTTAAGATCATCTTTCCATGGGCAGGGACACCTTTCACTATCCCAGGCTGCTCCAAGCCCCGTCCAACCTGGCCTCGGACACTTCCAGGGATGCAGGGGCAGCCACAGCTTCTCTGGGCACCCTGTGCCAGGGCCTGCCCACCCTCACAGGGAGGAATTCCTTCCCAATATCCCATCCATCCCTTCCCTCTGGCAGTGGGAAGCCATTCTCTGTGTCCTGTCACTCCATCCCTTGTCCCCAGTCCCTCTCCAGCTCTCCTGGAGCCCCTTTAGGCCCTGCAGGGGGCTCTGAGGTCTCCCTGGAGCCTTCTCTTCTCCAGGTGAACACCCCCAGCTCTCCCAGCCTGGCTCCAGAGCAGAGGAGATCCAGCCCCTGGAGCATCTCTGTGACTCGTTTGAGCAAGTCCATGTCCTTCTTTTCCATGATGTCCTTTCTTACTTAATCACTGCTGATGATTTTTTAAAATAACAAAAAATGATCTATGCTTGTTACGCCACAGCAGAGACAACGTGTAAAGCAGCGAGGGGTGGGGATGTCTGGGGTTGCATCTTCCCTGCTGGTGGCTCTGGGTTTCCAGGAGGTTCTGCTTGAGGGATTTGCTCCAGGTGGTGCCCAGCAAGGCTGGATATGGGATGGGGGTTGGCCCATCCTGCTGGCAGCCTTCTCCTGCCCTCTCATCCACAGCCCGTTTGTACAAGCAAAGGAGGGGATGCTTTAAAAGCAGAAGGGTAGGATCAGTGAAGGGAGGACATGTGGGAAATGCACAATTCCAGCTGCAGCCTTGATCCCAGACTGGATTGGGACACTAGCAGTAAAACAGGGGCTGAGATCACCCAGTTATCCTTAAAAACCAGCTCAGGCAGCCCCTGCTCGGCACTGATGAGTATTAGAGAGAGCTCCAAAACTTGAAATATGGCAGAAGGGAAAGAAGTCTTGAGGTGGGGGAGAATTCTTTTNAAGATGTTTGGGGGGGGGGAAATTTTTTTTATCAAAAAAAAAAAAAAAAACAAAAAAAAAAAAAAAAAAAAGCAGCTGTTCTTTTTGCAGTCTGTCTCTAGCCCAAGGTCTTACCGAGGGGATGGAAAACCATTTCAAAAGGTGGAAGAAAAAGTGTTCCTTTCATCAAGGATGGTAACAGAGCGGGCTGCAAACTCAGAGCATGTGTTTTGTTTGATATTAAAGTCCTTTTGGGGCAAAAGGGACTTTCCTGAGAGAATATGGAGAACTTTAATGAAGGAATGTTTGCTCCAGCAGGGAGGAGGTTCTCCCAGGGCTGCAGGATGTGGGCACTGGGACCTCCAGGGATGGGGCAGCCACAGCTTCTCTGGGCAGCCTGGGCCAAGGCCTCACCACCCTCCCACGGAGGAATTTCTTCCCAATATCCCATCTAAACTGAGCTCCTTTCAGCTCTTTTTAATTTAGTGCGTGGACTTAGAAAGCATCACCAAAATGGAACAAAAAAAATCCCGAAGCAAAGAAGTTGCAGCACTCAATAATTACTTTTATTTCTTTTTTCTTTAATTTTTTTCCCCAGCTTCTCTCCTTGATTTTCTGATTTGACTGGAGATATCGGAACTCTTGGGAGCAGCACCATGATTTTTTCCCCGTTTCTTTCCCCTGAGGTGCTGCTTGTCTCTTTGCCCAGTGATGGTAATGGATTGCTCTCCACCTTTTGGATGCAGCATGGAAGCTGTAGGAGCTCTTTGCAAGGATAACTTATTTCAAGGATAGCGCTGAACCCCAGAATGAGAAAATCTGAGCTCCCTGCACAGGCTGATGTCCAAAATGATGGCTTGAGTAAAACTGCAGCTGTAACACTGAGCTTGCTCTTCTCCCCACCCTCTCCACCCTGATAGATGTGCTGGGTCAGGGGACTATCATCCTTTAAAAGACTCAGGCATTTCATGTGGCGCCACTTTGAAATCTTTGGGAGGAGGGAATCAGGACACTCATTAGGTTGGGCCAGGAAAATCGTCCTGGCCGGAATTACTGGGCAGCTCCTCTGGTGTTTTAGGAAATCTTACCATGGTCCCATTATCAAACAAGGCACGAGGCCTCTGCCATGGAGAATCTCCGCTCTCAACTAAGGCAGAGGACGCCAGAATAAAGAGGAGCCATTAATATTAAAGTGTCACCTGATGCTGCGGTCCCCACTGAATTCAAATGCTTTTGGAAAGCAGAAAATTTAAGATGGATACTTGTGGCAGCTGAAACAGGGAATGGCCCAGATGGAGCAGGGATGAAAGTGGAGAGAAAATGTCCTGGTGGTGCTGTCCCAAAGCCCATTAATCACAAACTGTGGCTTTGGAAAGAAACAAAGATAGCGGAGGAATTTTGGTAATAATAGAATCATTGTCTATGAAAGAGAAGCCTCTCTTTCCAGAGACACAGTTTCATTACTTTTGGGTAAGAGAAATCTCAACATCTCGGCAGAGAAGATCTCAAAAATGATGGAATGGCATTTTTCATGATGCTTCGATTTGTTCCCAAGGAATCACAAAACCGTTCACATTGGAAAAGCCCTCTAAGACCATTGAGTCCAACTTCTGACCAAGCACTGAACCACTGATCCCACGATGATTTTTTGCCTTTTCTTTTATACCCCTTTTATATACCCTTTTATACAGTTTTATGTATCCTCAGTGCTTTTAGCACGCATACTTGTAGTTCCCTAAACTTAATAAGTTAATATAAACCTACATTCCAGTAAGCCAAGAAACCAAACATCCTAAAAACGTCACAGTTAAAAATCAAAAAACCCTAAACACCAAAGTCCTTTCTAACACACATCTTATAAACTAAAATAAGCCCATCCAGAAGAAAATTCTTCAAAATAAAAAGTTCATTCAAGCCTCCCATTAGAGAATCTTTAATAAATATATTAAATTACAAAGCCTATAGTTATTTATGCAATCTATCATGCATGTACATTCCGATAAACATTTCGGTGTACTCCACCAGAAAGTGGTGCACTTAAAAATCCTTAAATAAATACCAAAACCCCTTTTTCCTTTAACTGTGTTTTAACTCTTAATTTTAAAACCAAGGAAAGGCATCACCATGTTCCCAAGTGCCACATCCACAGGGCTGTTAAATCCCTCCAGGGATGGCGACTCCACCCCTATGCCAGGGCCTGCCCACCCTTTCTGTAAAGAAATTTCCCCTAAATCAAATCTATACCTCCCCTGGCATGACTTGAGGCCATGTCCTCCTGTCCCAGACCTCATCCCTTCACCAGCACATCACCCCCAGAGCTGCTCCCAGCCCTGTCCTGGCAATGCCAAGTTTTTCTTCCCCACGAGCAAACTCCAAGCCACGGATCCCAGTTCAATCAGCTGGAAGCCTCAGAGGTGGCAGCCACGGTGCCTTCTGGCAGCTCCGACCTGACCAAGAGGCTCGTTCCATCCTCATGGAATGGAAAGGTCTCTCCAATGGTGTTACTTTTAGGCACGAGGATTGTTACTGCAGTGGAAATGGAAAAGAACCTGAGAAAAGGAGTTGAAAACATAACACAAATAATACCTAGATTTCGGTGAAAACAAGGAATTGCTCAGGTCTCAACAGCATCCTTCCTTCCTCCTCCAAGGATAGATTTGACCCCAGGGTGTTATTAACAGTCACATCAAGGGATGACTCCGAGGGGGCTCTGCTTGGGGTGCTGCAATGTCACATGGATTTCTGGTGGGCCAAGCTTTTAGATCAGTTTGGGATTTTTCCCCTTTCCCTTCTCAAGAAGGAAATGGTTTCACGGCCAGGCCTATTGGTCTCAGGGTCTCAGCACAAACACTGCAGTAAGAGTCTTGTCCATGGAAACAAAGTCATTTTTCCTTCTCTACAAGTGACCACAGGATCCCTGAATGGCCTGGGTTGGAAGCAACCATAAAGCCCATCCCATCCCACCCCCTTCCATGGGCAGGGACACCTTCCACTGTTGCAGGGTGCTCCAAGCCCCGTCCATCCTGGCCTTCGGCACTTTCAGGGATCCAGGGGCAGCCACAGCTTCTCTGGGCATTTGCTGTGCCAGGGCCTCCCCATCCTCACAGGGAACACTTTCTTCCCAATATCCAATGTAAAGCCAAAAATATCTCACTGGAGACAGGTTTCATGTTTTGCTGTAGGTCCATGGGTTGCTGATCATACCTGTGGGCTCAAACCCAAGGGGGCAGGTGCCACAACCAGCCTGAGGGGCACAACCTGCCTTTTGGGGAGATGTTCTAATATCTGGAGGCACTTCAATTTTAAATTGAGCTGACACCTTGTGTTGAGATTTTCTTGGGATAAACAAGATGTTTTTTGGAAGGAGCCAGCTCTTGCCCATTCATGTCCTGGGAGCAAGAATGATGGAATATCCTGAGTTGGAAGGGACCCACAGGATCATCAGTCCAGCCCCTGCCCTGCACACACACCCCAACAACCCCACCCTGTCCATCCCTGGCAGCGCTGTCCAAACGCTCCTGGAGCTCTGGCAGCCTTGGGGCCATGCCCATTCCCTGGGGAGCCTGGGCAGTGCCCAGCACCCTCTGGAGGAAGAGCCTTTCCTGATATCCAACCTAACCCTCCCTGACACAGCTCCAGCCATTCCCCAGATCCTGCCCCTGCTCACAGGGAGCAGAGATTGGAGCTGCCCCTGGGGAGGAAACTGTGGATTGGGATGAGCTCTGCCCTCAGTCTCCCCTTCTCCAAACTAAACAGACCAAGTGCCTTCAACCTCTCCTTGTGTGGCCCTTCCAAACCCTCCCTCATCTTTGTGTCCCTCCTTTGGACACCCTCCAACACCTTTAGATCCTTCTCACGTTGTGGCACCCAAGACTGCCCACACTGGACAGGCAGGAATGACCCCGACGGTGCCAGATCCAGGCTCTGGGTCCTGGCTCCCTCCATCCCCTGAGCCATAACTTTGTCAAAGGGGGTAATGCCACACGTTCTACTTCAGGCTGTTTATATGGAAGTGATGCCTCCAGGTTTTACCTTTTATATTTTTCAAATCCTCTATTGCCTGGTGTGTAGCTCTGAAGTTTCTTGTGGCCTGCTGGCTGCTGTTCTCTCATGCCAGCCAGACATAACAAAGCCTCTCCGGGCCTGCTCTCCAAGGACACCCAGGCTGTCCTGGGACTGAAAATGTGTAAACCAACCCCTTAGAAGGGAGGTGAGCTTGGGAAATTACATCATTAGCTAAAGTTTTAATTGGCGAATTTATGATGATATGCAAATGAACCAAACCTATGAAGGTGTGGGGAACTCGTGACTCGTCGTCCATCTTGGGGTCCATCTTGGAGTCTGTTTGGGATGTAGCCTTTGGCTCCCAGGATGTACCTTTGAAGGCCTTTCAAATAAATACCGACCTTTATTCCCTTGTTCCTGTCCAGTCTCTGTCTCTAGGTAGCCACTCAAGGCATCAGCAGTTCCTACCCCACTCTGTACAGGGTGGAGGCACAAAGTGCTGGAGGCATGGAGACACCTGGGGCTGGAATGTGATTTGTGGGAGTTTCAGAGAGGTGTTTTTGCATCCCAAGTAATTTTTGATGCCAGTTTTACCATTCTGCTGCTGAACAGCTCCTCTCATGCCTCTCTGTCCAGGCAGTCTTGCACTTCCATAGGTGGATGTAAACCCTTCCCTGACTGGGAATCTGTCTGGAGCTGTTCCTGGGTTTCCTGCTGGAGGAAACCCCGCTGCCTACTGGTGTGATTAATGGCGCTAAGCCCTGTATTTGAGGAACAGCTGTTGCCACGATCAGGCCTCCAAATGAAGTGCCAAAGAGCAACGAAGCAGGGAAGCCCCCAAATCCAGGGAGGCCTTGAAACCGAGAATGCTTCCTAGAAACAGGGAATGGTTCCTGTTGTGCTGCCCCAGGGTGTAAACCCAGAAAAACTCTGCATGAGAACAGCACAGGCCAGGAGAGGGGATTTTCCTGGTGGATGACAGGACCCGTCAGTGCCACAGTGGTTGTAGTTCCAAATTCCTCCCTGGCACAACATTTCCCGGGAAGCTATGCACAACCCAAGGTGTTTAGCAGAAAAACCCAGCTGTTGTTTCTGCTCCTGGATGGGAACGCTGTGAGCTGTCATCTTGGCTCTCTTTTATTATTTAAAAGACAGAGAACAAATAAGAGAAAATGAACTGCAAATAATGACTAACAGCTCTTCCAGCCCAAATATTTGCTCGCATAATCACACAGAAGCTTTGAAGTCTTGCGGAGGATCCCGGCACTGTTCCTGATCCAGCTTTGGCCCAAAGACAGTCGGGATGCTCCTCTCCCAGTGTCAACCCTGGGTACTGAGAGCTGCACTCAGGACTTCCCATCCCTTCCTGGTCCTCAGAGAAGTGGGGTGACTGAAAGGTGGTGGAAACACAAGATGCTGTAGTGGATCTCCTGTCTGGGATCTTCCTGCAGCCCTGGGAAGTCGTGTCCCTCTTGGACATATTTCCAGCATCTCTGCTGTCAAATAGAGCTGCTTGGCTGTGTTTGCGATCTTCAAGTTTGAGACTAAACCAAAAATACCCAATCCATTCTTTCTTTTTCTCTTTTTTCCTTCCCAGTTTGAACCCTGGAAGCTGAACCTGATTTTCTCCCAGCCACGCAGGACTGAGCAGAGATGTTCTTGTCACTTGGCTTTTGCAGCAAAATAGCACAAAATCTCTGATTTCCTTGCCGGGCCAGTTGTTTTAGAACATCCTGGAAGCATGGGAGCTGCCGCCCATGGCGAGGGGAGGTCTCCAATGGAGATGTTGCAGCTGGATCCATAACCTGGCCTGAGATTTCCAACCATTTGACCTTGGATTTCGGGAGACCAGAGAAGCCACCCAAGGTGGGGACTTTGACCTGGTGTTTGAAGCACTGTAGAGTTGCAGAATACCCCAATCTGGACACACAAGGATCATCGAATCCAACTGCCAACCCTGCACAGATATCTCAAGAGTCCCACCCTGTGCCTGAGAGCATTGTCCAAATATTCCTGTTCCAGTGCCCTTTCAGGGTTCATTCTGAACTTCCAGGAGGGCCAAGCCTGAAGCAGAAGGGTTTGTGTTTCTTTCCACTGAACATAATTAATGATTTCACTCCCTGTAATTAAGGAGGGGCAATTAAGAGTGATACAAGAAGCAAGGCAGCATTTGGCATTTCCAGAAAAACATAAACCTGCGATTTAGGCTTTAATTCCAGCAGTGGCCAGACCTTTCCTGGCCATTAAAATATCAGGAGATCCTATCGAGCGCTGGGTGCTGGTGATTTATGATCAAATCTAACACGCAGGTAGCAGGTGGCATTTCCACACTTCCTGCAGGGAATATATCCCAAAACGTCAAATTAGATTATCTGGCTCTTTTTATTGGAGAAAAATGTGTGAGAAAAGCACTGCAGGAAGAGGAGGAAGGAGGCAGAGAATGTTTGCTCTATCTTAAAATTATTATTTCAGCTTACAAGTGTTGAGGTGACTGCAAAAATTCAGAGGTGTTAAAACCCAGAGTAACAGGGAAATGTCACTTTCTCCTTGTTGGCACCATTTTCTCTCTGTCTCCCAACTTTTGCCCATTGGAGCAAAATCCTTGAAACTTGTAGAACATTAGGAAGAATTTTTTGGCGTTTTTTTTTTCCAAAATGTGTTTTTGGAGTGAGAAAAATCCTGATATATTTTTCCAAATTAATACTTACAAAGAAAGAAATACATCGTGATTGTGATATTTTTTTTTTTTCCCACTGATATTTTTCCTCGAAAGACATTAAACCATTACCTGTCCCAACTTTACAGGTTTGGAAACCTCCCCTTCAGCTTTATTGCCAAACCCACTTGGAAACTGTTGCAATGGAGAGTAAACCCAGATATTCCCACTCCCAAAAAGGATAAACTCTGCTAGCTGGGATCCTGATTATGATGATTGATTGTTATTTATTATTATTGCATCGATGCTGGTGGTACCCTTAGTTTGGGGAAAGCTTTTTTTTTTATTTCCCCCACCAGCCCTAATAAATTATTTTCATTGCTGTGGGATCATCCCAACATAGTTGTGCTGACGTGCCATTGTCCTGGCCTTTCTCCAGCATTCCCAGGAGGCTTGTTGGTGTTTATTTCTTCGTTACCACCTCTGTTCCCTGGAGCAGGGGATGGTTTATCTCCTGTTTTAAAGGGCTTTGCCATATTCCAGCCCTTCCCTAAATCTCTGGCACCCGTTAATGAGATTTGTTCTGTATTGGAGCTGAGCTGACAGATGGGCAAGGACAATGTCCTGGAGTTTAGGATAGCTGGAGTGGGGGGAATAATTCTTGTGGGGCCATTTCTGCTTGGTGAGCATTTTCAGAGCATCTCTAGAAGTGCCAGCCTCTCTTTCCTCTTGTTTTCCCCTTGTAAATCCTGCCTGAAGAGGGATTTCAGCTCAAACTTTCAGCTTGCTTTGACCTGAGCAGCTTGGGGCAAACCTGGGATCAAACCTGGGAAGTGAAAGGGGTTTATTGCCAAGATAAATTTAATTGAGAGATTTCAGTGACAACAACCAAGTACTCTGCAAAGTGATTGTGCTTGAAAGCAGAGTGGCTCCAGCTGAAGGCTTTGGGTATAAACCTGAGAAATACGGCAGGGTTTGACCACAGGGTCCCTCTCAGCTTGTTGAAGAGGCAGAACTGATCCACCCAGCCTGGAAAATGCCATTGGCAAAGCTGGGCTTTCTCTGAGCTTTGCATCTCCCTTAAGGAAGGAGGGAGGTTTCCAAAGACTTCCTAAAGTCATCCAGGTGAAGTTTCCCATCCTCAGACACTCTCTTGCATCCTGCAACATTCAGACATGGTTTGGCTTCAGACTCACCTCTGTCTTTGGTCAGCCTGGCCCCAGAGGAGAAGTTTTCTTTAACTGCCCAGCACCATCCAGTTTAGTTTGGGTTTTGACAGCTGTCATTTGTCTGATTGAATCCAGGTCCCTGCTCTGCCGTGCCTTGAGGATCACAGTGGGCTGTGAGTCCTGTGTCAGCTGGGACACATTCCATTTCCCAGGGATATCCCAGGAATGGGTTCATCCTGGCAAAAAGGGCTCGCCATGAGCAAGTAACAAAACCATCAGGAGCCTCATGAACAGTGGGCTTACACCTCAGGGGCCTGGGCATGAGTTGGGTGATCCCTCCCTTCCTCCCCTTCCATCTTTCCATCTCCTCCTTTCCTCCCACCCCACGCCTCTTCATTCATCTCCCTTCTGTAGCTAATTCATGCTTCTGCAGGGACCTTTCATCACTGCCACTTTTCCCGCTCACCCCTGATCCGTGTGAAGGAATGAGGATGTCACTTGTTGGGGGCCAGGGAGGGGACCCTGGTGGCAGATGGCAGTAGGGCTGAGCCAGGGCTCATCCATCACCGGGCTGGCAGAGTGGGGCCGCTGCTGCTGTTTCCCGAAGGATCGGCATTCCAAGGGTGAGCCCAACCAGGTAATTGCTGGAGAACTGGAGGCATTTTTCACCACTGACGTGGAGGAGGGGGACAGAGCTGGGCTGAGCTAATGCCACAGTGAAGGAAGAATTCATCATGGCCTCTCCTTTTTTCCTTTTTTTTAATCCATCCTGCTTTGATCGATGCTGAATTATTCCCAAATGCCAAGCATCTGGTGAGTCTGCAGCAGAAACCTTTCCAGCAGCTGAGACGCCGGGAAGCAGCCAGGCTGTGCCAAGATCCTGCTGCTCTTGCCATTGGCATCCTCATCACTGAAGTCAAAGGGTCACAGAATTTCCACCCCTATCTTCCAGGGATTGTGGTTTGGGTTGTGGTGCTGCAGGACATTCCCCTGTCCGAGACCCATCAGGTGCAAACAGAGATGTGGGAAGTGAGGAGCCCATTTCCCAGCTTTCAACCCCTGCTTCCAGCAGGAACCTCTGCCAGGGCTTTACTCCAGCCAGATCCCAGCCAAGAAACCCCTGGAGGCTTCGTCCTCATGGGGACCTCGTGCAGGTGACGGTGCTGCAAGGTGGAATTGCAGGGACATTGCTCCCAGTCTGCTCCAAGGATTTGTGGTGTTCATGCTACTCTGGCTTACTCGAGTTTGTTGTGGTTGTGCTTGGAGGCCACCCAGGGCTGTCACTTAGACAAAAATAAAACCAAAATTATTTACCAGGCACAGGCTCATGGGCTCGCTGTAAACTTAGAGGAGACCCCGATGTGAGGAGAGAAAAAACCAGAGAAATTAATCAAGGAGGGCAAAAACCCCAAATCATCTGTTCCCCTCTATTTTTAGTTTTAGACATTTGCAAAATCCAGCCAGTTCTGAAGCTGATTTCTAAATTTATTCTGTCCCGTTTTAGAGAACTTTCTGCATTTTCTCCCCCTAATTTAAGTCTCTTTTCAAGTATTTTTAAAAGTGGCAGTCGAGGCCAACTTTGTCTATTGAAGTTATCTCACATTTGTCTTTAGGAAAGAGCCAATAAATCACGGCATTATCATGGGAATTGGCAGGACTATCCAAATCTTTATGCAGCAAAATTCAGTCCTAGGTTTCAGCTGTGATTTGCAAATAAATCCTAAATGCTGCCATCCTCTCCAGAATGCATCCTCTATTGGGAAGCAGTTCTTGGATGGCGTCGAGCAGGAATTAAAAGACTTTAATTCCTCATATCCCCCTGGTCTCCCACAAGTCGTTCCCACAGCACAGAACCATTGAAAGGTTTGGCTTGGAAGGGATCTTAAAGATCATCTTTTTCCAGCCCTGTTCCACAGTCATTCCTCAATTTCAGCCATTCAGAATTGAGGGTTTAGGACTAAATTCACTAGATTCAGTGGGTCCCTTGTGTTCCAGAGGGAGAGTAGCACCAGCAGCACCGGTTTCTGCTCTCAGTCCAGTCAGGATGCTGTTTCCCCATGACCACGTTTAGGGACATGCATCCCCTCAGTATTCATTCTCCCTCCTCATGTTTTCCAAGCAATCTCCTCTGTTTTCTTTTGCTCCCTGCCCCTGCAGTTCTCAGTTTACTCTGCCTGAATCCATTCTGGCCGAGGCAGGAGGAGCTATTCCCTTCTGTCAACACCAATGGAGCAGAGCTGATTCCACTCACTCCATTCCCACTCCTGCTTCTCCCAGGATGTAAGTTATTCATTCACAGGCTAGAGAGACAACTGTATTTCTTCCTCTTCCTACTTATGGAATATTTTGACATTTCCCCATGTCTGTTTTGATTCAGTCCCATCTTTAAATAAATATCTACTTTTCCCATGGGAAGAGTTCCAGGAGCTCCTACCCGGGATGCGTCTTGCCAGCTGAGCTGTTTTTGTCGGGATATCGAGGAAATGGGAAGAGGTTTGGGGGGATTGTTTTGGGTTTAGGCAGGGCCACACCAGGGCAGTGTTCCAGAGGTTTGCACTCCCCATCCTCTGTGTTTGGTTGTCTTCTGGCGAAAGACTTCCAGTGCTCAGGTCAAAAAAGGAAAAGCACAGTTTTCCAAAGTGGGGACAGGGAGGAATTCCTGTGTTTAATGGAATACTCTGCTAGGAAACAACAACGGCAGGATTTTTCCAGCCATGAACAGAAGCAGTTCCCAGACATGGAGAAAGGGAGTTTTCCTTGCTGTCCTTCTCAGCATTGTGGTTTTGGAGTTTGGGAATTTCTGGATATTGCCCATGAGGTGTTCAGCTCCTGCTGAGGAGAGGGCTCTGCTTTTCCTTCAGCCCATGCTTTGGCATCTCCTGGATACCTGGAGGGATTTCCAAGGCTTTGGCATCTCCTGGATACCTGGAGGGATTTCCAAGGCCAGTTTGAAGTAGAGAGGGCAGGTAAGTGACACTCTTAAAATCCACTGTCTCGTGCAGGAGGTCCTGTGACAGCCAGCCCAGCTGCCAGGTGGGAACGCGCTGGTGCTGCCATCCCTTCCCACGTTTCCAGGCCAGTTGTCCTGTGGAGAACCAGAGCACCAACAGTGACAGTTTGTGATTTGTTGTAAAGAAAGCCAAATATCCTTAAATGCCTCAAAAGGCTGGAACACAGACACCCTGTGGGATGTGGGGCTGTCTGCTGCTGGTGGTTACTGGCACAGGGAGAAGTCCAAGGAGGAAGTCAGGAATACCCAAAATCACAGGTCTCAAGGGACATCCAGCTCCAGAGCCCAGTGGGATGTTCCCTCCCTCTCATTTACACATTTCCCTGCCTTTGGCCACATGGGAAGCACTGGTGCTGCCTGGAGTCGTGACAATTCCCACCTCCCCAGGAGCTCCTCACACCTTCTCATCACCTCATCAACCAAGCGACGGGTGTCCTCCCCTCCCCTCCCCT
>VZRO01005360.1:489963-539867 GCA_013397915.1 Daphoenositta chrysoptera | reverse complement strand
CGGCGAAAACGGGGCGGGCGGCGGGGACAGCCGGGCTCCCCCGCAGCTGCTGCGAAACGCAGCAGGGAAAAAAACGCACGCTCCCAGTGTGGAAAGAGGTTGGATCCCATGCCTTTTCCCCAGCCAAAAGCTCACCCAGCCAGAAGGAGAAGGCAGAGCACAGTTGGATCCCCCACGGTCGCAGCCAGAAGCCCGAAAAAGTGGTCCCTTTCCTCCCAGTGTCCAACGAACCAGTCTCAGTCCGAACGAGGTGTCGCTCTGGCCACAGAGCCTCCTCCTCACCACACCCAGCCATAGTCTTTGTCTCTTACAAAAGACTTAATAGCTCTGAGCACCCAGCCATTTGTCTCCTAGTAACAGGGATGGAGAAAAAATTCCAATGCCCCCAACCCCCGACACCCCGGAAAGCTGGATCTGTGCAGATGAGGTTTCATTTGGCTTCAAACCTGAGTTAGACCAGCCTCAGCAGAGCCACAGGTCTGTACCCTATCTGGGGAGCTTCCCATTGTTTCAAATCCTTAGGAAAATGAAATTATCAGTGGCTTTGCAGCAGGTTGTGCTCAGCAGCCCTGATGGTGCCATATATTTTGGATTGTCTATTAAATACCTGAATTTCAGCTAAAATTTTGGCTTTATTTGCGGTCAGGTTATCACCCTGCTGTAAAGGCCTTGAGCTTTCCCTGCAGCATCTGGTTGGGACTGGGTGGAGTTTTCCAGGCTCTTTCCAACACCCATGGGGAGCACAGAGCAGAAAACAAATTGTTTTATGCATATTGACAAACAACCCTGTTAGAAATTCATCTTGGTGCTTCCTAGGTGTCAGCACTCCTCATATTTAAAAGAAAAAAGACACCCTTTCCCTCATTTGAATGTTGTTTTAGCCCTACTTCCTTGCAAATGTTTATTTAAAGAAGGGTTGCGTGGGTTTGAGGGAGCACATCTGGTGTGGGGTACCCAGACGTGCTGAGGGATGCTCTTGGAGCAGTTTGTAAGTGCACACACCCAAAAACAAACCTTGGGGTGGGTTAGTCCATGGCATTCCCAAGCCATTCCCAGCCCACACAGCTGATGGCTGCTTGCCGGAGCTGCGCAGGAGGATACAGGGGCTACCTCATGCCTTTTCCTCCCCTTCCCCTGCTGGAAGGAGCAGATCTCCTGTGGAGAGGAAGGTCTGTACAAGGGGACAGGCACCTCTGGAGTGTGGAGGATGTGAGATGCACTCAAGCCCTGCAACCCAACCAGCAGGACCTTGGTACAGGCTCCAGAGGGGGCCAAGAATTCCTTTAGGAAACCCAGAAAGGGGCAGAAAGACCCAGAGAATATTGGTGCTCAAGAGCTCGGATCCCCAATCCTGTGATTAACACTGGAACAGCGGTAGCTTTTCCAAGGTTCATTTCTCAAGGATCAAAGAACCTTGTGGGTTCAAGGAGCCCCACACACACCTTCCCACTGTGTCCAGTCTGGCTACCAGCCAGGCACTTTATCCCACAGTTTTGGCCATCTAGGTGAGCCCTCATGGGCTCTGCTGGGCAGCATGGCCAGGATCTCCCCTTGAGCTGGGACATTCCTGGTTGCTCTGTGAGGCTGAGAGACTTCTCTTAATGACAGATCTTTGGATGAGTCTAATTCCAGTTGTCTCTACCTTGCAGCTAACTGCAAACCAGTGACTCTGCCCTGGAGCTGGGATAGCTCTCAAGAGATTCCCTGCCTGGACTAAGAAGTCCTTCCTTACTCCAGGCAAAGAGATTCCTGACTCCCAGATCCGTGGTGAGCTGCTCGTAGCAGGTGATGAAATACCACAGAAACGCACGTAGTCAGTTCCTGTAGACCTAAACCGTTGTCCAAGTCTGGAACTGAGTCTGGGCTTAGCAGTGTTTTAGCTCTATCAGGAGTTTAGAAAACAAGAGGTTGTGCTCTGAACCCCGTGGTGCAGTGGGAGGGTCTCTTTACCCTTTTGCATCTTCAGACTCCATGTAAATCATTTTGGCTCCATTCTACCTCAATTTTCCCTTGTATCCATGGAGTAAGTAATGGAGCAACTTTGCCAGTGTACTTCGTTGTGTTGTTATAAATTCATCTGAAAAGTATTTTTGCTAATGGTGGTGATTCTTTGAGCAACCCAAAATCCCTCATTCATGACAGAGGGAGGGCTGGTCTGTCCCGCTCCCACCCAAATAACCTAACCCAAGCCAGCAGGAAGGAACAGCTTTAATTGAAAACATCCGCAGCTCTGCCGTGCTCAGCAGTGTCAGGGTCACCAAGTCTGGGGGAGCTCATGCAACAAATAACAGGTTCCTTCTTTTTTTTCCTTTTTAACTGGAAACTTAGGAGCAACAGGCCGGTGTTTCTCCTCACATATGCCTCCCCATCGTTGCCTTTTGTTGTTTTGGCTGCAGCTTTCCTCGCAGGGCCCCGCGAGCTCACCGAGCAGCAGATGGCCTCCTCCTTGCTTCATTTCCAGCCCTCAGTTTTTCCCGCACTAAACCAGACTTTTTCAGGCACTACTAATCCCCTGTGCCTGTCACTGCTGGAGAAAAGCATTAATAACTCCAGTTATCCTGGAAATATCTGTCACCCACATTTGTTTTGCATTTCCCTTTGGGTAATCGTGCTCCAGATCTAATTACTGCTAAAATTTCTTTTGCTCCAACGAGCAGCATTTTGGGTTCCCTCCCCGGCTGGGTGGAAGTTTGACTCCGCTGATGGGGGGAGATCCGTGTTGATTTACACCAGCTGAGGAGCTGCTGCTCCGTGTCTTTATCCCGTGTGTGGCTTGGGGTTGTGGAGATGACGGTGATGGATGGCTTCAAAAACCATGGGAGTTGTGCTCGTGCAGAGCAGGGAAGTGCAGGAAAAGCAGGGACAGACTTTAGTTGGGATGAGTGAATTCAGGATGAGTCGCTGGGAGAGCAAAGAGAAAGGAAAAAGGGTTTTCATCCTCTCCTGCAGGTGCAGGGAGCCAGAGCCACCACCACTGTGACAGCAGTGGCAGCTCCCGTGACATGGGTTCAGTGACACAGGGCGGGGGTGTCTCCCATTGTCACACTCATCAGCGAGGGTGGCATTTGGGAGCCACCGTGACAAGGACAGAGCCAGAGCTGGCTGGGCTTTCCTCCTCTTTGGCTGACTCACATCAAGGCTGAGCTCTGGGAATGCGCAGGAGAGCAGATGGCAAGTCCCTGGATCCCTGAGGGAGGGGAGTGCCGGCTGCCCGGCAGCTCTCCCGCCTTCCCGCAGGTTTCCATTCAGGTTTCATGGATCAGCAGTGACACATGCGTGAGGAGCCAGCTCCTCCCCACTGCCACAAACGGGGACAAACCGTAGCACCATCCCCTGGCAACGTCCTGGTACCCACAGTTTGTAACAGCCAGCACGGGGGGAACTGGTCAGACTGGGAGAGTGAAACCTCACACTAAACTAAAGCACCACACTGAATAAAGGGGTGGAAAGGGATCTGCCAGGATGGAGGTCACTGGTACTGGGATAAGGGGAACACAGGAATCAAGCAGGGGAGGAGGGGCTAGGAAGGTGGCAGGGCAAGCGTGGCTCTGGTTTTAACTGCAATTCACTCACACAGCTGGGACCAGGATGGGCTCAGGAGCAGACCAAAGAGGATTCCTGGGAATGGCCATGGAAAAGCCCATGGATAACCACAGGTTGTGGTTCCTAACAGAGGGAAGTGGGGCAAGGAGCACACACAAGAGCAAAAGCCCCCAGTTATCCCACGGGGAGCAGGACTGATGGTATCGTGTGACCCTGGAAGGGACTCAGGGACAGGACCAACCCCGACACTGGGGCTGTAAGTATGCAATGAGCACTTCAAGCAATCATAAATCAACGGATTTGGGATCTTCCCTGGCTTAGCTTCAGCACATGAGGCCATGGAAGAGAATTGATGGCCTGGACAAAGCTCAACCAACCACTTCCACCTACAGAGAGGCAAAAAAAATGAATACATTAACCACAAGAAGAAAGAGGGAAGGATTGGGTTTTGCTTGGTTTGCTCCCCAGCAGCATCCAGGGCATGAACGGAGAGAAAGGGGCTGTTAAAAAATGCAAGGAATGGGGAAACAAAAGAGAGACAAGATGTCTTTTCTTTTTTCCTTAATTAATCTTGGGAGGTGATGACAGCAGAGGATGAGGAATGGGAAGTAAATGCTCTGCTAACAGCCTTTCATAGAGATCCCTGCGTTTGACAAATGAGCTCAAAGCCACGGGCCTGGAACCGGAGCTCTGCCAGCACATCAGGGAGAATGCAGCGGTCAGAGGCTTGGAGCAAAGGGTTGGGAAGGGAAAACCTCTCAGATCCCTGCCTGCCTGGGACTTGCTCAAATATTTGCTTTGCTGGTGCCTTTGATGGATGTCCTAGGGCTATTCTGCTCCAGCCTCCCCTCCTGTGCCGCAGGAAGTGCCTTTAACTGGAATTTCAGCAGCAGGGCCCATGAATCTGACCAAAACTTCAGTGCTCCACCACTAGTGCTGGATCCAGGATCTGTCTTGCACCTTCCCTGTTTTTGTTTTATTGCTCTGAAAAAATTTCTTTATTTTTTTGTGTGCTTTTAGAGGCACAAGTTCCAGCCCACATCAGTGAGGGATCCCAGGCTATATCAGAGAGGTCTCATGAGGATAAATTTAGGGAAGGCAGGGAATGTCTGAAGGGTGAACATCAGAAATTGCTACGTTTTGGGGTACGAAATAAGAAGGAAGAAATAGGAGAAGCAAACAGAAGAATGGGAATGAAATGGAACAGAATGGAAGAAAAAAATAGAATAGAATAGAATAGAATAGAACAGAACGAAATAGAATAGAAAGAGAAGAGAAGAGAAGAGAAGAGAAGAGAAGAGAAGAGAAGAGAAGAGAAGAGAAGAGAAGAGAAGAGAGAAAAAGAATAGAAGAGAAAAAGTAATAGAAAAAATAGAATTTGAATAGAAAAAGGATCATTAAAAAGCTTTTTTAACACAACAATCCTACATTTGGGAGGGATTGTATTTTAATTTAGTTATCATTGTGTTTCTGGCATTTTGATCCCAGGACCTGAACTGAATTTTGGGGTTTTTTTTCGCTTGGATTCTGATTATTCCTCAGCAAACTGGGACTGGAGCTGGGGCTGGCAGTGGTCACCTGAGAGCAGCTGGAGACATGGAGCTGTTACTCCCCCAGGACAATTCCAGCTATAAACTTTATTGCCCTATAAAGAGGAACCTGCAACATCAGAGGCTTTTCAGGGATCAATAAAATCAACGTTAACTAAATTGTCAGCAGTCACTCTCCCCTCCCCCAGCCTGTTCTGCTGCTCTGTTCCAATTAGGCTAAATTGGGACTCCAGATTTTGGGTGGGAGCCAAACTGTCAATCCCATAATCGGTTATGAACAACGTAAGCAATGTCTGTCTAATCTGTAAATGACCAGCTCGTCTGAGAGGCTCCTGTAATGATGCTAAAACAACCATTGACTTGGGAATTATTCATGTCTGGAAAGAGGTGGGGGGGAGAAAAATTCCCCTTTGGGAACTGTTGATCATAAAATCCCAGAAAGATTTGGGTTAGAAGAGACCTTAAATATTGTCTTGTTCCACCCCCTGCCATGGGCAGGGACACCTTCCACTATCCCAGGGTGGTCCAAGCCCCATCCAACCTGGTCCTGGCAGTTTAAAGGGCTTCAAAACCCAGTGCAACTTCTTCCCTCAAGGGCAAATAGGAAGAAAATGGGGAGGGAAGGGGAAAATTCAAGGTGGGATGGATTTCAGACATTTTTAGGGACACGGCTTGGTGCCTTGTACTCTGTAAATGGGGTGGGGGCAGAGCTGGGGCACCCAGGGGCTGCTTGGCATTGGGTGTGGATGAAGCGGCCGGGATAAACCACTCGTTCCTCACGAAGAATGTGTCAGCCACTCCAAACACGGGAATATTCAAGGGGAGGCAGCCAAAAATCCCCTGCAGCGAAGGAGCTGCCAGCACACTCATGGATCCACCACACCCGGGGCATCACTGGTGTGAAACGAGGCTGCGGAATGCAAACACCTCCCGAGGAACAAGAGCTCTGCTAGCGAGAGGCAGGAGAACCAAAGAAATCTCACTGACCCCGAGGTGTCTCCATGGCAGGGCTGAGCAGCAAAACGAGCCCGGTGGAAATCCCGGGAGCTGCCTGGCACGAGGGTAGGGCCAGAAACGCAATTTGGGGAGATTTTGGAGGAAATTCCACAATGTGAGAGAGCTGAGGTCTAAGTATCCACAGAGTCAGTGGGAATGGGAGGGTGAGTTTTTGGGAAGAACATCCGACTTTCCCCCCCCCCAGTCACCCCACGTGAAATTCCAGAAGGATTTCCCAAATCCTAAATCCATAACTTCCCCTGGAACGCATCCCAAAGGCTCTGCCTGCTCTAATGCCTCTCTTCATCTCCAGCAGCACAGGTAAGAATAGCAACGATCAAAAATTAAAAGCTCCAATAAACATTATTGATGCCATTCCTAACGAGGCAGAGGGAGGGAAGGCAGAGGAGAGGATGCTGAGGTGATAAATATGGTGTGTCAGCCATAAATTACAGCCGTCATTAGGCTCCTACAGTGGGGCCTGACAAATTGTTTTGGGGAAGTACAAGCTGAGCTGCACCTTCCACTCTCAGCTATTCCGAGGCTGCACCTTAAAAAAAAATTCAATCCAATCGATTCTGTATCAATCTGAGATGCAGCTGGAATTGTGCTGGTGTTGCTCCCAACCTGCTGGACTCCTTGGGAAGGATGAGGGCTGTCTGCAGTGGGTTGGATTTGATGGAGGAAGGAAAGGGAAAGGCTGCAGGGCTTTCTGCAGGTCCCCAGCTGGGTTTGCAGGCTGCCATCACCCTGCTCACTTCCCAGTTTGAGGATTTGTGCTTTTTTTTTCCTAAAGGATGGGCTTTTCCGTGGTTGGATGGGGATGATGCCCAGCTGGGCCCTTCCAGGAGAGTCTCAGCACCCAAATCTGAGGGAGTAGGAGCTGTCCCAGGTGGCACTGATGCAGGGGCAGCAGCTGGTCCTAGAATTCCCAGTTCCGATGGCTGGATGTCCGTCTGTGACCCTCTGGTCCCCCAGCCATGGTGGTACAGGATGTGTGCCCATCTCCTGCAGAGTTTTCTGTAACTCCAGAGGATGCCAGCTCCTTCTTCCCTCCCTGATCCTTGTCCCTGGCCTTTAGCTGAGTCCATGGTTAACAAAGAGGGGGTTGATGCCCTCAGGGAGGTCCCAGCTGTCCCTGTGCACAAAGATCACTGTGGATTTTCAGCTTCCAGCTCTCCACGCTCTCCTATCCCAACCCTTCCCATCCCTGCAGCTTCACCACAGAACAATGACTCCTGTGCTGCCAAAAGCACCCCAAAAGCTCTACCCCACACCATATTGACCTCAGCTGGCAGGAGAACAGAGAAAAAGGGGAAAATCTGTGTGCTGGTGTGGTCTTTGCAAAAGCCATTCATCCCGGGGCTCTTCCCACCAGGCCCTGAATGAGATTCCTGCAGTGGATGATTTGTTTTGTCCTTCTCCTGCTGGCTCAGATTAATCTCTGCTCCTGAAGTAGTGGTGTCATTTCTTGGAGACGTACGGCGGCAGGAATCAGGGAGCCCCATAAATTGGAGACAATTCTGGATCCATCCATCTTCCTTTCCTCTCTCCATCCCCACTCCTCTCCTCAGGGCAAGGGCAGGCCCTGCAGGCACTGGTGCAGCCACTGCTTTGTGCACTAATAAATATTAAAAACCCCTCAGGATGGGAGAGGTTGGAACAACAGAGGGATTCTGGTGCTCCAGAGCAATTTGCTTTCTGCTGCTTTCTTTCCTCGTGCTTGGCTGAAGGAGCAGGATCGTGATCCTCAGTGAAATGCCACAATCCTAATTTTTTTTTCCCCACGGCAGGCTTTTTTGGGGAAAAAAACCAAAAAAACCCGAAAACCAGTTTTGAGTATCTTCTCATTGCAACAGCTGGACTGAAGGGCTGGGGCTTTGGAGGAGGGAGCAAGTGCAGGGTGATGGGATTTAATTGGGCTGTGGGTGTGGGTGTGGGTGTAGGGATGGAACAGGAGCAGAGGAGCCGGGAGGTACTTGGTGCAAAACCATCCTGCACAGTGGTCTCAGAGCTGTCCCCCCCAAGCCCATGTAGTGGTAATATGAGCCTGAAATATCATGTAAAGAATGAGATGTGATAAATGAAACAGCATCAAATCATTAAGGTTGGAAAAGACCTCCGAGATCGTCGAGTCCAACCTTCAAATCTGTGTGTATGTATATATATATATGTCTGTCTTTATACTCACACACAAAATATACACATAGAAACAGACAGACAGGTAGATAGATCGTCCCTGGAAACAAAATGAGAGCTTGGAGGAGCCAGGAACACCACAATTTATTATTTATGGAGCCCAGGATGTGACAAGCCGTGCACAGGCCTGGCAGCAACAGCCGCCTCTCCCTTCAGGACTTCAGGAGCTTGCTCAGGCACAGACAAACGGGAGGGAGAGCCCAGAGGGCTGCAGGGAGCCACTTAGGGCTGGCTGGAGGAAGGGGATGAGGCTTTGGCACTCCCAAAAATCCAGCTGTTCCCTAAGTGCCCTGTCTGCGCTCATCAGTGTCAGGCAGCATCACCCGTGGTGCCGCTCCATCATTCCCGAGCTGCCAGATGCTGCTGGCATGGGACAGCAGGGGGGTGGCAGGACTCGGAGGAGGACACGTCCCCTGTGGAAAGCCGTCACCTGCGTGTCCCCTCACCCAGACCAGGCAGCCACCCCCGAAAGGGGAGCAAAAGGGCACCATTTCTCTGGTATTAGTTTTGAAAGCTGCCTGGGCTCGGCTCAGCACCTGCCTGTCTCTGTCTGTTTGCCTCTGCTGAGAAGATTCATTACTTTGATGGATTTGTGTAATTTTTTCAAGTGCTCTGGGTGACAAACAATAAAACACACTTGATGCTCAGCTCCGAGGGGCTGGGGCAGCGGGGGACACTGCAGAGGGGATTTCTCCTAGGAAAAGCTTATTCATCCCACGGTTGAGCAGAGCAACTTTCCGGGTGCCAGCAGGGAAAGCCCTGCAGGGTCATGGGAATTGGGGGACTTTGCCTGCTGGAAAGGGCAAGGCCGTGGGTGTGAGTGGAGCTGCTGAGCCTCCAAAATTCAATCTAGCCCTCCACTTCTTCTGCTGCAGCACAGCAAACAGATGTGCTGTCAGGATAAAGGGTTAGGATTGGGATCAGGGCGTCACAGGCAAGGAGAAACATGGGAATGTAGGGATAAGCTGATGGTGGCTTATGGACGCTGCTGGGTGTTTCCAAGAGGGAAGAATTTCATCCCGAGCATGGCTCCTGAGCAGGTGATCCTCTCTGCTGGGACTCCCTGGGCTCAGAAGGAATAACTTATTCCAGACTGAGCCTGACAAGCTCAATCACTCTTGGTGACAGAGGCCCAGGATTTATGGCCACGAGGATCACGGACAAGGGAGGGCAGCACGGCTTTGGAAACCTCTTATCTGTGGAGATACTCGACCCAGAGCACAGAAACAGCCCAGTCCCATGGCAGCGGTGCCAGGTGAGTGGAGTGTGGACAGGGACAGGGACAGGGACAGGACTGGTAGCCAAGACTGTCCATGACAATGAAACCAAGACAAGGTCAAGACACAGAGTTAAGTCCATGGAGCTCTGGCTGAAGTCACTTGAATGGTATTTTTGGGTCTTAAATGTTTCATGGTGCCCTGGAGAGGTGATGGGGAAGGGGCTGGGAAGTTGCTTCCTGCAGCAGAGCCAAGAGCGAGCACATTCCTTGTGCCTCAGTTCCAGCTGGGATCTTTGGCTGGGTTTCCAGGTGCTGGGGTGGGTGTGGTGAGAACAGGCTGGGGTACTTGTCCAGCTTTGGCTTGCACCTTCCCAGTTCCCCAGGCCTGGAATGAAACCTCCTGTGCAATATTGGGAAGTGCCAGCACTGGGATGGCCCATGGCACAGCAATCTCCTCACAGAGCTGAGCCTGAACCACTGAGGTGCACCCCAATCTCCTTGGCACCTAAACACAGCCCAAGAGCTCTGCTGGCTGCCCACAGATCTGTGGCCATTGGGGTGGGCAATGGGGAGCTTTCATGGAATCATTGGGGTTGGAAAAGTCCTCTGGGATCATTGATTCCAACCGCTAACCCAGCACTGCCAGGTCCACCACTAAACCATGAGCCCAAGCAGCACATCTACAATTCCGCAAGCATTCCAAGATAAGATGAAGATGGAGAGGTCAGTATCTCCCAAAATCAGCCCAAGGGAAGCAGTAGATGAGTGATGAGCAGCAGGACACTGAAGGAGAAAACAACCCTAAAAGCTCATATGGGTGGGGGGCCACCACCACCTTCAGAGAGAGAAGAGTCTCCATCTCCACCCAGGTTGTGGGGTGTGCTCTACATTCCCAGAGATTATTTAACCTTTCCCATGCCAGCTGCCTGGGCATTTGTACCCAAGTGATGGCACACAGAGGAACATCCCAAGCACCAAAGCTGCTCAGGTGCAGAGCACCAGCCACAAGTTTGGCAGTGCCAAGAAGCAGACAAGGACAAAGTCGGGAGAAGTGTTTGCTTGGGCCTCATCTCTCATGAAATAAAAAGCAATAACCAAGGAGAGTGGGAAGGAGAGGCACTAACAGCCTGGATTTATCCAGCTTTGGGAGAAAAATCTCTGCTGCTGACCTGTGGATGAAAGTGCAGATAACTGTTTTAGTTTTCACTGGGGAGAGCCTCAATTCTAGCCTGAAAAAACCCATTTCTGCTCTTTGGGGAATGAGCTGGGCCTTGATCTATAGCTCTGGCTCCCAAAGAGCAAATGAAACACTTTCTCTTTTCATCCACATCCCTAAAGGACTCACCACCATGAAAAATGGGAGCAACTCCCTCGGAGGGAGATTACCAGCACAATTTGCCATCAAATCACAGATTCTGGTCGGTGCTGCTGGCACAGACACGGTGCCCAAAGCTGCTCCTGTCTCCGAGAGCCTTCTCCATCAGGGTGGGGTGGGAATGGAGAGGGAGGGAAGGGCATGGGGAGGAACAGATCCAGGGGGATGCAGGGAAGGAGAAAAGAAGGAGAAGGGGAAAGGAAAAGGAAGAGGGAAGGGGAAAGAAGAAAGGAGAAAGAGGGAAAGGGAAAGGACAAAGAAGAAAGGACAAAGGAGAAAGGGGAAAGGGAAAGGGGAAAAGGGGAAGGGGAAAGGGGAAGAGAAGATGAAGGGGAAGGGCACTAGGAAGGGGAAGTAAAGGGCTAGGAGTAAAGGAGAAGATAAAGAAGGAGAAGGAGGAGGAGGAGAAGGAGAAGGAGAAGGAGAAGGAGAAGGAGAAGGAGAAGGAGAAGGAGAAGGAGAAGGAGAAGGAGAAGGAGAAGGAGAAGGAGAAGGAGAAGGAGAAGGAGAAGGAGAAGGAGAAGGAGAAGGAGAAGGAGGAGAGATGTCCTTTGAGAGCAGGAAGCAGAGAAGAGCTTTCTCTGGCACTGAAAGTTACCATGTGTTTGGCCACTTGCAGAAATCTCCCTGGTGCCCCTGAGAGCCCCTGACTCTTCCAGCAGTAACTGGGAAGTTGAGGAAACGTGTCAGGAAACTTTCCACAAAGTGGCTTTGGGGTTTTGGTCTTTGGAGCTGCAGCTGAAGAGTTTCCCTTTCCTCTGGGGCAAAGGGAGTCCTGCTCCAGGCTGGCCAAAACAAATCACTTCTTGGAGCTTTCCTCTTTGGATGGAAGCAGCAGAGTTAACTGTTTGAGAGAAATACCAAAATTAGCAGCACCACCCGGTCCAAGCTCTTGTATCCCACACCCTTTTGAACCCAGGATCCTCCAGAAGTGCTGGTGCAGATTTCCAGGTTTTCCCCTCTGCCCTACACCCCACTTTGCTGGGCTGGAACCCCTCAGTGGAAGATTGGTTTCATATCCCTTTATTCCCAGAAGTTAAGAAAAGCAATGACTGCCTCGTGCCCAGTCCACTTCTTTTGAAATGGGTGAGTCTGAGGGCTCAATTCCTAAAATTCACAGTTTATTGGTGCATTTACAGGGCATGGACTTGTCAGGAACTGAGCCCAGGCACGAGGAGGTTGCTCGGGAGCAGGACATTGTCTTGAGTTGGGGCCAACACGTTTCGCTCTGGAAGATTTCTGGGAAAGGCATAATGGATTTGCTAATTATTGATATTATTTAAGTGACAAGAGTGAAAATTGAAGCAAAAACCTGCTTCCCAACCCCAACAATAGCAGATATTTGTCATAGCTGTCAGCCATTCAGACCTGTGCAATTTCATAGGTTTCATAAGCCCTCGTTAATTTTCTTGTTTGGGAGGATTTGCTGTTTTAATGAAACCTATTTACACCAGCGACTGCTGAAAAATCATTCATTAGCGGACAAGAACTATTGATTATTTTCTTCCAACTACTCAGCCATGTTCTAGCCAATTACTGTAACCAATAAATAAAGAAATATCAACCTTGCATTCCTGCCAGTCTCTCCAGCAGAACTTTATTCCCCTGGATAAGTCATGGTATGTTAGCCTCGGGGAATGCTGTGCTGGAGAAACCTCTTTTGACATTTATGTCATATTGCCATCCTCTGCAAGGGTGGAGAGGGAGAGCTTCCAGTCAGGCTTTCATGTATTTACTAAGGAAAATATTTACTGGGCACACAGCAGGATTTAGTGACGAAAAACTGTGAGGCTTGAAGAAACTCCTGGCTAATGGCCAGACCTTCAACTCAGAGTTTTTAATGCAAATATTTGGCCTGATTGGCAGAAGTCCTAAACTCTGGAGAGGGGGATTCAGCTCACCTGACCAGGAAAGAAACGTGGGTTGTTCAGGGCCCCAAAACCACCCTACAAAGCTCAGGTTTAAGCTCAACACCTCATTTTATAAAAGCAAACCTTAAGCTTAGATTTGTCCACGAGTTCTGCCTTGTTGCTTTGCTGGTTCTTAGCTTAATGGGGAAATGTTTTATTTAAATATTGTATTACGAGAGGAGCTGTGGCTTTCAAACCTTGGCCATTCGCACACATTTTAATGGGCTTGGGGGGAAAAAAGAGAAATCTGTCTGCAGGTTTTTTGACAGAGTTGTAATTAAAGAGGGTTTTTCATCAAGAACATCTGTTTCTCTTGACAGATATATTCTTGTTGGGAGAAAAAGAAGTGCCTAAAAAAATAGTTTGTCAGTCTGAGCTTTTTATAGGTTTTCATCCAAGAATATTTATCTTGAGGCTTTTTTGACAAAAAAAATAAAAAAAAATAAGTTGGTATTTCCTGGAAAGAGAAGAATTCCGGTCCAGGCTGAGATTCCACAAATGTTGCCAAAGGGGTGGCAAACCCCAGGCATTTGCTGAGCTGCCTCTGCCTTTTCCACAGCTCCTGATGTGGGAGAAGGGAAGCTCTCACCCTTCCCAGGCACTGTGGAAGCAAATCAAATAATTCATAAAAATCATTAAAATCAAATCAGAGAGACGAAGATGAACGACTGGGTGAAGGGGTCACACTCTCACATCCACGTGCATGCAAATATCTCTATATCTGTATATATATATTTATATATAAAGGGGTTTTTTTTATTTCTTTCCAAGCTGGGAGCACTGAAAGTTCCTCCTCAATAATTTCCCTGTAGTCCTCGTTAATTCCTCAAGATTTTCCCCACCTCTTTTCAAAGCCTAAAGTTCAAAGACGCAGAAAGGAGCTGCCTCAGCACTTTCTTTTCCTCTCCTTTGAAAATTTTTCAGCAAAGTCCAATCAGGCCAATTAACTCCTTCTTTCATTTTCTCCCCACTCCTTGAAGGGAAAATGGGGTGTGGGGATTGGCCGAAGCTGCCTGATGCAAAAGCCCGGGGAATTTGCTTCTGCAGGAGATGCCCGGTTCCTTGGCAGCCATGTCCACATGGATGTGCTGAACATCCCTAAATCCTGCTGATGCCATGGTGATTTTTTGCCTTTTCTTTTATACCCATTTTATATACTTTTTCTATATTCTTTGTGTTTCTAGCCCACATTCTTAGACCTAATATTTTATTAAGCCAAGAGACCAAACATCTTGGGAGCCTCGTAGTGAGGGGTCAGAAAGCCCCAGACACCAAGGGCCTCTCCAGAACACATTCTGTAACCTGAGCTGGGCCCAGCCAGGGGAAGGTTCCTGGGGCGGGGGGTTCACTGGAGCCTCTCCCTGGGGAATCTTTGCTGGATGTGCTCATTTGTAAGGCCCAGGATGTGATCCCCGAGTGCCCGTGGGTGTGCATTCCGTGTGCTCTGCGGGCATTGCCCCTGGGTGTGCTGCACCTAAGGATCCTCCAATAAATACCCAGGGAAAAACCCCTTTTTCCCCTCTAACCGTGTTTGGCTCTTCATTTTAAGACCAGCGAAAGGCATCACTGTCCCCGCTCCTGAAGTGGGGCTGACTCCCAGGAGAAGCAGGACAAGCCCAGGACGGGTCCCTCTGCAGCGGGATGGGCTCCCAGTGCTCCCCAGCACTCTCCTGGGCGAGGCAGCATAAGGAGAAAACCTGTGGGGAAATGCTCACGTTCTCCTCCTTGTGCCAGCTGTTCTCCTTGATTTTTCCCTTGTGGAATTTCAGGGATCAAACTGAAGACCCTTCCCTGGTGACACAGCAGGCTGTGCACATCTGAGCATTCCCATGGCAGCTTTTCCATCAGCCATGGGTGCCAAGAGCTCAAGAAAGCCTCAGCCTCCCCACATGAGGCACAGCAATTAATCACAGGATGGGAGGCAAAGATTCCCCCTGGGAATTCCCTCCGGACGTGGATCTCTTGGCGTCTGAATGCCTCTTCACTCTGTCACCCCGGGCATTAACGCAAAGTGCAGGCAGTAATTACAGCAGGCATTAAAGTTCAGTAATTGTAGGGGTCGCGTGTGTTTATAATGCAACAACACTCCGGGAACCCTTGTGGGGGTTTTGCGTGTGTGGCTGGGAAATGGCCCAGGGAAGCCCCATAAAACATAAAATAAAATCCAAAAACATAAAGGTCAGGGTAGTAAATATAAAAATAAACATCACATCCCCTTAAATATTTATCATTAGTGACATTTTCATTACAGGAAGGCTGGGATTTACTGACTTTGTAGCAATCGTGGGCACGGCAGGCCTGGAGTCTTGGCTCAAGGCCATGCAGGAAGTGAAAAAAGGCTTGGAAATGGGATGAAAATACCTTTAAAATGGGGATGTGTGGGTTATAGGCATTGTTCTGCTGTTTTTGAAGCATCTTTAACATAGACGGAGTTCACTGAAGGTGCTCCCCGCTGCCCAGGGTAACTCCTGGGACGGCCCAGGGCAGTAGGATATCCCAAAGGAAGAGGGATTTGGGGTCAGGGAATGGGAATATCCTTTCTCCTGCCCCTCGCTGGTCACCGCTCCCTTCACACAGTGGAACCTGACCTGAAAAATGAAATCAGGACCTGGAAAATGAAATCAGAGCCTGAAGGGCTTTCGCAATGGTCAGAACAAAGCCACCACTCTGACAAGGAAAGAAATGGGACCGAAAAACAAGATTAAAAGTGGGTGATGTGCAATTCCATTTAAATACCCTGTGCACACTAAAAAAGCCCTCCTTATTTGTGAAAGGAAAGGTTTCTCCATGGAGAAAGCCCCATCCTGGGAGTGTGCCACCACCCAGATAACTCCGTTCCTATGGCAAACACTGCTGTGTGGGGAACCCTCAGCAGCAGGGATGGAGAACCACTGGTTCCAGCTGAGAAAACCCCCTAGGAGCAGAAACCCTCCCTTCCAGCTTGGCTCTTGAGAAGAGTTTATTATTTCTAACCCCTTGTCTAAGTGCCTATTCATCAATGCACTTCATCTGCTCCTCCCATCCGTGCCTTAACCAGAAGATTTTCCTTGTAGTGAGGTGGAGCAGGGAGATGGGAAGGTGATGGTGGCAGTGCTGGTGGAGGGTTTCCTTTGGAGTTTTCAGCCCAGTGATGACACTGTTGCATTTCCCTGCTCTTAAAATTAAGAGCCAAACACGGTTAGAATGGGAAAAAGGCATTTTTATTTATTGCAGGACCCTCAGGTGCAGCACACCCAGGGGCAATGCCCGCAGAGCACACGGAATGCACACCCACGGGCACTCGGGGATCACATTCTGGGCCTCACAAATGAGCACATCCAGCAAAGATTCCCCAGGGAGAGGCTCGAGTGAACCCCGTGCCCCAGGAACCTTCCCCTGGCTGGGCCTATCTCAGTTTACAGAATGTGTTCTGGAGAGGCCCTTGGTGCCTGGGGCTTTCTGACCCCTCACTACGAGGCTCCCAAGATGTTTGGTCTCTTGGCTTAACAAAACATTAGGTCTAAAAATGTGGGCTAGAAGCACAAAGAATATAGAAAAAGTATATAAAAGGGGTATAAAAGAAAAGGCAAAAAATCATCATGGCATCAACACGAGGCGTGAGTGGTTCCTCTTCAGCAAACGTTGTCTCCCCCAGAGGAAGTGCTCGTTCCCTTGTCAAGGTGGGTCTCTGTGTGCACCAATCCCATTGGGAAGAGCATCACTGAATGCCGGGAAGAGTAGGATGTGGGACAGGCAGCCCCCAACGCTGCAGAGCAAAGGCAGGTGGCTGTACATAAATGTACACATCCACAGTTATTCCCTAGGCTTCCCTCTGGCACCACTCGTGGCTTCCCCAGGATAAACCTCAGCTCCTCTGGCAAGGGACCTGTATTTTGTTGCTATTTTTCCTGGACAAATCCCAAGTATTGATTGGATGCACACTCCCAGGGCTCCTGTGACAAGGAGGAATGATGGAGACAGAAATGTGCTTGCACAGGGCTCGTTTCCAAACCCGCTCTCCATGTTCTCCTGCAGCGCTGCCTTGGCCTCTCCATCCCCTGTCCTGCACATCCCACCCCCTGCTTTGGGGGCCAGGAGCCAGGGAACCATCCAACCCTTCAACAGTCCTCAGAGGGAAATCAGAGAGCCAGCAGAGGCTCCCTTGGCTGCAGAACCTGCACTTCCACCCCCCTCTCCTCCTCTGTGTCCTTCTCGACTCTGCCACCTCTGTCCTTTCATTGTCCTCTCCGGGGGCCTCTGTGGAGGAGTCCCAGACCAGGTGACCTGTGAGTGTGCAGAGCCCTTGCCCAGAGCAGAAGTTATTAACCTTGGTTCCCACATTGTCCATGGCCATTGGGGAGCCCTGGCCTTGCGCAGCACCCACAGAGATGTTCTTCACCACAGCCAGGAGGCACAATCGTACCCCAAACCACCATCCCACAGGGAAAAGGGCATTTTTGCCATGTCGCTGAATTTGAGGGCATCTGAAGCCAACACATCCATGTGACAGGAAAAGGGAACCTGGTGGGACACTCCCACCTGCCATGGGCAGAGCTGGATGGTGGCCAAGGCTGGGAGGATTGAGGAGGAGTCTGAGATGTGCCCAAGACCCTTGATTTTATGACTAAAGGCACGGAGGGAAGGAATGAACACGGGATCTGAATGGAAGAGACTCACTGGCCTGGATGTCACCAAAGTCCCCTCCCTTCATCATCAACAGAGCTGGGAAGGGGCTGGAGCCCCAGGGGCAGCTGAGGGAGCTGGGAAAGGGGCTCAGCCTGGAGAAAAGGAGGCTCAGGGGGGACCTTGTGGCTCTGCACAACTCCCTGACAGGAGGGGGCAGCCAGGGGGGTCGCGCTCTGCTCCCAGAGAACAGGCACAGGAGAAGAGGGAACCGTGTCAAGAGGTTTAGATCGGAAATGAGGGAAAATTTCTTCATTGAAAGGGTTGTCAAGCTCTGGAACAGGCTTGTCAAGGGCAGTGTTGGAGTTGCCTTCCCTGGAAGTGTCCAGGCTAAGTTGGACAGGGCTTGGAGCAACCTGGGCTAGTGGAAAGTGTCCCTGTCCATGGCAGGGGGTGGGACTGGATGGGTTTTAAGGTCTCTTCTAACCCAAACCAGTCTGGGATCCTGTGAAAGAGCTGGGAACTGACTGGTGCCCCCAGAGATGTTGCCGCCAGAAGTTTTCACATTCCTGGGGCCCTGCACTGGTAGTGATAAGGAAAGGGTTAACTATCTTGGGAAGAGCTGGGACACACAAGTTCAGGGTCCCTTTCAGCCCTGTTTCTCCCAAATTCAGCTGACCATCTATGCCGCATTACTTTAGGGTGGTCTAAGCCTTCCCCTACTGCCAGCCCAGCTCCTTCTCTACCTGCTGAGCCAAGGCAGGCAGGCCTGGAAATTTGCCTCACACTTTTCAGGAAGCTCATTCCTCAAAAAATAAAAGTAAAAATAATTTGGCCTAGAAACTTCAGCTGTGATTTAGTACCTTGCCCACAGCAGAGAACATTGCCCCCAGAGAGACTGGGGATCTTCCATTATTAACAGCAGGATGTGCCCATGCCGGGAATCCACATGGCAGCAGCAGCAGGCACAGCTCAGGGCCGGCTCTGGAATTGGAATAATTATGCTGGGGCCCTGAGAGCAGCGTTTGGTCTCCCCATGTCCCCTCGCTGGGGTGACAGCTGTAGCAGTGACCTTGGGGTGTCACAACTGGAATTGCTGAAGGAACAGGGGGGATGTGTGCTGGGTAAGCTGCTGTGGGCACAGCTGGACAGGTTTTGTCTGGAAAAAGGATGAGAAGCCAAAACAGCAGAGTGCTGTGACAAATGACAAAGTCAGAAACTCGAGGACTGGGGAAATGTGTTTCAGGTCTCTGCAGGCACCAGGGTCACCAGTGGTGGCCAGGTATGGAGATGTTGCTGCCCAGAGAGGTTTTGGGCTCTTCATCCTTGGAAGTGTCCCAAGGCCAGGTTGGATGGGCAGGGGGTGGAATGGGATGATCTTTAAGGTCCCTTCCAGCCCAAACCATTCTGGGATTCTACAATTCTGTGATTCTGTGACATAACAAAGATTTCAGGTCTCAAGTGTCCCCTGGGAGAGGCGTTGTCCCAGCTTCACCTGGGCTCCCACACAAGCACAGAGCTCATCACAACCCATGGCAAAGGCTTCAGGAAGGCAGGACACCAGGGCATCAGGGCATCAGGACATCAGGACATCAGGACACCAGGACACTTCTGCAAGGAGTGCACAGCCCTCCTCCCTCCCACCTTGTGTGACTTCCCTGTAAAGCTGCTGGTGACAGTGACACCATGTCCTCCCTGGGCTGTCTTAGATCCCGAAGGTCAGAGACACTTCCCAAACCCTACAGGATGAGCCCTCATCCCCTTCCCTGGATGCCTTTCCTGGTGAGCTGCTCTTCCTCGATGGATTTTTCATGCCCCCAGCAGCCCCATCAGCAGTGGGCAAGCCCTCCTGCTCTCTCCCAGTCCATCCCTGCTTTCCTGCCTTCCTCCTCCTTATTGTCCCCTCCACTTGGCTTTCCTCTTGCCTCCCGGAAAACACCAGGACTCAGAGCACAGCAGCATCCCTGCCTTCCCTATCTCCCCTCCCCAGCCCAATGTTGCATTTCCTCCTCCCACTTCTCTCCACAATTTCACTCCCAGTTTTACTTGGAGCTCTGCCTTCTGCTCCCTCCCTCTCAGTAAAACGTCTTAACAAGCTCAAGCCTTGCTTTGTATTAAATCAAAGCCCAAGCAGCATGCAAGGGCTCCGCCAAACCCCATTTCAATGGTGCCGTGCCTGCTCACATCAGACGGAGCCTATGGAGGTAATTTACTGCAGATAGGAGCTGAGAGCAGAGGGCAGCTCATTAGTGTCTGGCATTATTATTATTGTAGGACTAAAACAGAACATCTCTTCCATGTATTTCTATTCCTGGCAAATGCAAATGGGGGATCCAAATCAGAAATCCGATCCATACCAGTCCTTGCAGGTCACCACGGACTTCAGGAGGGAGGAAAAACTGCCGAACAAGAACACGCCAAGAGCCTGAAACCTCACAGAGGCAACAATATAAAAGATTTCAAAGGCTGTTTCCATAAGCCTTTGGGGACTCCAATGGAGCATATTGATTAAACTTCGGAAGCAGCTAAAAGAAGCTCCACCATGGCTAATTAATACAGCGATGCCCCGGTGCCCCTGTTCTTGTTTTACCAAGCTGCAGCCTGTCAAATCAATTAATATTCACCGCCCTGATGAAAGCAAAACCCTGCTTATCATTTGCTAAACGGATCAATGCATGGACTCCCTCCATACCATGAGATGACCTGTCCTGTGGGGTTCAGTGGGGTGTGCTGCAGATGCTTTTGGGGCGACACCAGACAAGCAAACCCATCAAGCCCGTTGTCTTGACTCTCTAATCCAAACAGGGTTTCTGTCTGATGTTTCCTGTGTAGCTGTTTCTCTGTGCGTTCTTGGACAATGACAATTCAAGGTGATTATTCCCTGTTTCAATGGGCCTGCCCACGCTTATAGGATGGCATTTAGGATGTGGGATTGTTGGGGTGCCCTATGCAGGGCCAGGAGTTTGAGTCAATCCTGACAGACCACTTCCAGATCAGGAAATTCTGGGATTTTATGATTCTACACCCACTGCATTTCCTGCCCTGCACCAGGAGAATCATTTTTCCACCTGTCCAGTGGAGCTCGTGGCTGGTGCTGTCTCTCACTGGACACCAGTTCAGGACTGGTTTAATGTTGCCACTGCAGGGACTGCAAAACATTCTAAAACGGGGCTTTTGGTGTCCCAAGCCTCCTTAAACTGAAGATCAAACTTCGTTTGATGGCATCTTCTGAAGTTGCTCTCTTGAACCTACCCTGAGGAAGTCAGACACATCCACGAGACCTACTGGGGGGTCTTTAGGCAGCCCTTTATTTATGCACAGCTTCTTTTAGGGCTAAGGAGCCAGATTTGACCCTTCTGGCTCACCAGAGAAGAGGAATTCCTGGGAAAGGAGTGGTTCCAGGCAGGACCACGCAGAGTACAGACCACCTGGATGCTGTGCCAGCCAGGGTGACACCAGGAACAGGAACCTGTCCTTGCTGTGGCACTGTGTGCTTTGGGGAGTCTTTGGTAGCTCCCAGGGGGAGCTGGAGGTTCAGGATAATTTCTAGCTTCCAAAGGGAAGGCAAAGGGATGTGCTTTGCTTTGCATGAGACATCAGCTTTGATTTCGAACAAGTTTTTGGCACCCCTCAATGAAGTGCTGTGAGCTGTTTACTGAATTTTAATTCAATGTGCCTCGGGAAAAAAAAAAAAAAAGAAGGAGAAAAAGGGGGAAAACAGTTGAACAAAATAATTTCAGCAACATCTGCTGCCTTTCTGAGATATTTCACCAAAGGCCTATGGAGATCAAATATTTTCCTCTAATTAGAGCTTTTTCCTCAGAGCAGCTCCCCTGGATGCAAAAATATCTCCACACCCCCCTGAGATCCTCCTGGGACCCTCTGCAGCACTGACAAACTCCCAGCTCTCCTTTGGGGTATCCTCGGAGCAAATCCACGGCTTTTCCAGCAGGGAAAGGTTGGTCCCCATGTCTATTCCTCCCCTCATCACACCATGATCTCTCATGTTCTACTTGGTTTTAGAATCACAAAAGAACTAAGGTTGGAAAACCTTCAGGTCCCACCATCACCCCAGCACTGCCAAAGCCACCACTGACCCATGTCCCCAAGAGCCACATCCACATGGCTTTTAAACACTTCCAGGGATGGCGATTTGGACAGCCCTTTCAGTGAATAAATTTCCCCAATATCCAACCTGAACCTCCCCTGGCACAGCTTGAGGCCGTTTTCTCTTGTCCTGCCCCTTGTTCCCTGGGAGCATTTTCTGTGTCTAACATGCCACCAACCAATTTAGTTCATTATTAGCAATATTATGGTTCTTATAGATAGTTATTAGCATTATTATAAAGCCTATAAAGACACAAAACCAAGAAGTTGAGAGCTTCGGACCAGAAGTTGGGTGGTTATGCCGAGGAATGCTCCCAGGTGGAGCTGGGCATGTTTCACGCTGGAAAACCAGTGGAAAAAGTTCATTGGGCATGTGCCATGTGTCCTGGCATCCCTGCAAGTGTCCTCCAAGAGCAGGAACGCTTCAAATCCCAACCCTCTGCTGGTGCTGAAAAGGATTCCCACCACAGGCTGTGCTTCTGGGGGAAACAGGCTGGGGACACAGCAGTGTCACCTGTGAGGGGCCAAATCCTGCCTCAGAACCGTGCTGGGCAGATCTGTGGGATGGGCAGACGGCTCTCAGAGGAAACCATCCCATTCCCTGTACCCCAATATGTGATGGGGCAAGGGATTGGATTCTCCCTCTCCACTTCCCTCCCTTGTTTTTCCCATAACAAACCTTGTGGGAAGGGAAACCCTAAAACCGATTTGTTGTGTTGTATCAGAGAAAAAAACCCCAAATGCACAGCGTTTAGCTTTAGTGAAATCAATGCATTGCAGGAGAGAGGAATCACTCCTTCTTTAGCCTCTGGGTTAAGGCAACTAATTCAGATCTGATCCACATGGAAATTTGCAGCCCATTCCCATGGCCAGGGAAGAGCTCTGAAGTGATCCCAGTAGTGTAGGGATGATTTATGAGGCAGGTTGGAAAGAGCAAAGGAAGCCTGGGTTGTTCGTCCTGATATTTAGGGATGATAAACAGCAGGAAATGGAGATTGTTTTGATTTTATTTAAAGTCTTTCCACAGATGCAGAAGAAGCAGCATGGGCCTGAGTTAGGTGGGATATTGGGAAGAAAATCTGTACTCAAAGGGCAGTGAGGCCCTGGCACAGGGTGCCCAGAGAATCTGTGGCTGCCCCTGGATCCCTGGCCAGGCTGGATGGGGCTTGGAGCCCCCTGGGATAGTGGAAGGGGTCCCTGCCCATGGCAGGGGGTGGGATGGGATGGGCTTTGTGCCAGTTCTGGTCAAATTTAGAGGAGAATATCCTCTGAGGGAAGGCAGGGTACCACCACCCCTTCCCCCACCAGGTTTGGGGAAAAGAAAATAATTTCCTCGAAGGAAAGTGAAAGAGATAAAACCTGTTTATTTAACAAACACACAGAAAAGGATAATAATGCTAAATAATAAAATCTCTCGCTATGGAGGGAAAACCTGGGAAGATTTCAGAGTCCTTCTCTGGGTGTGGCCTCTCTCCTCCTCCTTGGAGCTGGGTCAGCCTGGGCCCCCCTGGGCCCAGGGTGTTCTGGTATTGTTGAGCAGTCAAAAAAAGAAAAAAAGAAGGGAAAAAAAACAAAGTTCCAGAAAAAAAAGTTTAACTTTCCATCTCTCTCTCTTCTGAGAAAAGGAGCCAAAAGCTGGCAAAAAACGGAAGGTTCTTTTCCTCTGCTCTTCTCCCTGCAGCAGCAACACCAAGAGAGATAGCAGTGTCCTTGGAGCACAGAACTGCTTTGAAAAAAAGTTTGTCTGGTTTTTTTCTCTCGCACCCAGTCTTAAAGGCACAGAATTTATCTTCTGGGCATAGAGTGGCAATAGGGGATACACATCATAAAGTCACACCAAGACAGTCTTTAAGGTCCCACCCAACCCAACCCTTTCTATGAAACTAAGAATAGGAAAATAATAATAGTGAAATATTAATTAATAATAATAGGGAAAAATTTCCTGGCAGAGATATCTGTTGTTCTGCTATCATGAACATATCAATGCTACCAATGGACTTCCCAAAGGAAGGGCTCCAAACCCTATTCCCTCACGCACTGAAAGCATCCTACAACAGAGAGGCTCAGGGGAGCAAAGAGCCCATTTGTTCCCCACATTTTCCAAGCTGTCCCATGGAGTGGTTTGGGTTGGAAGGGACCTTAAAGCCCATCCAGTGCCACCCCCTGCCATGGGCAGGGACACCTTCCACTGTCCCAGGGTGCTCCAAGCCCCATCCAGCCTGACCTTGGACACTTCCAGGGATGGAGCAGCTGCCACAACCTCTCTGCTCCCATGGACTTACCCATTGCCTTGCAAGAGCAGGAGGCCTGGGAGGGTGTAAATCCATCATCCTACCTTCTTCATGGGGAAAGAGAACATTTCCCTCTTGAATTTCTCCTGCCCACCCATGGATAGGATTCTCAGGTCCCTCCGTGGGGCGCAGCAGCAGCGGGATGGCACAAACCAGGAGTGTTTTGCCTGTGCTTTGCCTGTGCCTGAAACCACCACCATTAATTCCTAAACCACAGCAATTACTTAAAACACATGGTGCAGACAGGGCAATCCAGAGCTTGGCACAGCAGGATCCCAAACTCCGGGCATGCAAGGGGACCCTGGATCTGAAAGCTCCCAAAGAGGAGTGACAGCCCCACCCAGGGCAAACACAAACTGCTCTAATTACTGTTCCTGCTGCTAATTGCTGATAACCAGCATCTTCCTGTGATCTGCTTTGGAACTGGGGTGCTTACAACAAGCTGGGAGGATGGATCCAAGGGGGATTATTTGCTTCCCCCACATTCTCCAGGAGTCTTTAAACACCACATCTGCAAATGTCAAGTGTGTCCCTCATTAGGGACCGATGTCTTCATGGGAGTGTGGAGATCAGAGGGAAGGGGGAGGTGCAGCATGGAGGGGCTGGAAGACACATCCACAAGGATCTTCCCCCACCCAGAAGGTGGCTGGACAGGTTTATTGGGTCCTTCGGGGTGGAGGGACCAACCTGTGCATCAGGCAAAACATGCCAGTGGCCAGCGGCACAACTGGGTAAGGTTACTGGGGGCCCAGATGGTGGCTGGGGAAGCCAGAGGGTGTCAGAGGTGACAATTCAGAGGAAAAAATGGGGGCTGAGGTGGCAAAAAGCCTTTCCCAGAAGACTGGGTGAAAAATGCTTCTTCTCCCTGTGCACTTTAAAAGTCACCATCGACATCGGCATCGCTTGGAGAAAAAGTCACCCATTAAAAAAAGCGCATGGCAGGAAGGGAGATATTTCAAAATCCAGCTGGGAATTATTCCCACCAAAGACAGAGCAATAATTTTGCAGAAAAATTTAACAAACCCCAGAAAATTATTTCTCCTTTTGCACTTGAAACTGTTTTTGTGGAAATGGTTTCCCTTTCCCAGATCCTGTCTGAACAGAGAAGCCCACAGCACTCCTTGGAACTGCTGGACCTTTCCTGGTGCTGCCACTGCTCCAGATTCTCTCCATCCCTTGAGGAAAGCCACGTTTGAGGGAGGAGGGTGCATTTTCCACCAGGACAACAGAGGGAGGGAACACGATGCTACGGGATCTGGATAACCCCATCAAGCTGTGGGATGCAGATGTTTAAGATCCCTTCTACCCCACTTTTTTTCCCGTGATCCTCTAAATATTCAAGTTCGCAGCTCCCTTCCAATTTACTGATGTCCTGTGAAGAGCAGAAGCAGGAATGCAGCTCCTTTTCCACCCCAAAATCCTGCCAAGGTGGGAGGTAAGATGCCAGTACCTCCTATTGGGCAGGCAGGGGCTCTCCATGCCCTCAGAGTTTATTTGAGGACCATTTCCTAATTAATATGCACAGCTTTTGATTATTTTCTCACCTGCTGCGTCTTGCAAGTCCCATCCATAAAAGATTCCCTCAATTTCCCAATAAATCCAAGGCCCACTTTTGAGCTCGAAGCCGTACATTAGTCAGACTCATTTGCCTGGGAACATGAAAGTCCCTTCCTATTTATCTCCTCATTTGAACTACATAAATAGCTCCCAGCACAAACTCCTCATCTTTCCAACATTATCCCAGCAAATAGCAGCCTTTGAAAAAGAAAAATTAGTGGTGGGTAATTATTTTTGCGGCAGATACCAAAATGATAATTTCTTAAACAATTACTTTGAAATATTAACAATTGTTCTCTAAATTCCAATTTAATTCCTGATATGAATTATAGTTTGTCAGATCTGGGCTTCGGAAACATTTGTTCCTTGCACGGAACATAAAAAATGCCAGCATAACCTTTCGCCTCCGCAGCCTCCGAGCAGAGCCAAATGCCTCCGCTCTTGTTTTATCAACACAAATAATTAAAACACAGGAGAATGTTTGGGATTTATACAGTTGTTTTTGGCATCTTATTCATATTTATTTGATCTGTAAGATATCATTTTAATTAAAAGCTCGGTCCCTTTTCCTCCCTCCTCTGCCCAGAGAATAAATTATTTATAATAGCCCTGCTGCCTCAGACACCGCTCAGAATGTGGGATACTGTGCTGGCATCCCACTGGAGTGCCAGGCACTGCCCTGGGCACAGCCCTGCCTGCCTCAGCAGGGCTAAACTACCCTGGAATGATCCACCCGGCCCCAGGAACATGGGCAAACCCTTTGGCACTGTTTCCCCCTAGAAATAAAAAGGTGTTTTCTCCTGCATGAGAGTTAAATTTGTTTAAAAGCCTCTCCCTGCTGCCGTGGTTTGGGGCAGGGTTTGGGATTATCCCCATGCCCCCGTCAGCAGAGGTAGCCCAGGAGGATCTGTGGGATCACACAAGACCCCGGCCGGCAGCTGGGAAGTCTCCTGCAGAAGCACAGTTACTACAAAGACCTTTTCATCTCATTTTTCTCTTGCCTCCCTTTGCTCCCCACAGTCCAACCTTTACTTACTCCTTTTCTCTTCACTCAGCTTCAGACGCAACTCAGAGCAGTGGGTTAAAATAAAAAAATAAAAGCAATTTTTTTCTTATTGCCTTTGAAGTCTGAGGGTTAAATCTAGAGAAGGAGCCTTCCCACTGAACACAACGCTTATCAAAGCCATCCTGAAGCCTCTGGAGTTAAGCTGGAGCTTCCCAGGCACGCCTGGCTGGCATTTGCACCGGATAAAGAGCCAGGATCCTCTTTGCAAGCCCAATATTTGGAGGTAACAGGGTCCTGCAGCTTGCAGAGCAGAGCCTCCAGCACATCCCAAGGGCCCCAGGCTGCACCTTTCCTGGGCAACATCACCCTGCTGCTGAATGGGCTTCTCTGGGACATCTCTCGGGGAAAACGCAGCCCCCAGTGGCTGTATTTCAGTTCAATTATCCTTGATTAGTGCTCGGATTGATGAGGAGCAGCAGGTAAGCATTTGGGCTGGGCCCCATCTCTTCCTTCCCCGTGGTTGCTCCCACAGCAGCTCCACAGCCACTTCACGCCCTGGGCTCCCTCCGGAAGGACTCTGATTTCCATAAATGAGGCCAAAATTCCTCCCTGGTATAGGTCACCTAATTAAATCCCAGCACCTCGAATTATTTATGATCCTTTACAGCTATGCAAATTGAGCACTCGGAGCACTTTCAGGAGTATTTCTGACTTACCACAAGGAGCCCAACCCGAGCTGAGAGGGCTGAAAGCAGGGCTTCTTTTTATCTAAAATTAGCCCCCCCGCCTGTCAGACCGGGGGCTTTTTGCCAGGACCACAGCTGACCTTGCACTTTGGGAGTTTTCCAGGATGGATTTTTTCAGCACCAGGAGCTGGAGTTTGACTGGCACTGGTTTGGTGCAGAGGAAGAGGCTGCAGGTGCAGCTACAGGGTTAGCTGGACACAGACACGTTGTTGCTTTGGAGGCTGTGGGGACCGTGAGGGGGTATCAGGGTCGTGGGGCAGCTCCTGAGGGTTTGGGGAGCTTTGCTAACCCCTCAGAGGCAGCATCAGCTGGGGCAGATCTGGCCCTGCTTGGGTTTGGGTCCTCACAAGTTCCCTCTGCGGTGCAGCTGTCTCCTTCCAGAGGGTGATTCCAGTGCAGAGGATTGATACCTTAGGTTTTAACTCTCGTATTTTTCAAATCCTGTGCTGCTTGGTGTGTAACTCTGAAGTTTCATGTGGCCTGTTAGCTGCTGTTCTCTCATGCTGGTCAGACATAACAAATCTCTCTGGGTTTGCTCTTCAAGGACACCAGGCCCCAAAATGTGTAAACTAAAAGCTTCTGAAGAGGAGGGGCAAACTTGGGTTAATTAAATCATTAACTGAAGCCTTAATTGGAGAATTAACCCTGATCTGCAAATGGACCAAACTTATAAAAGTGTGAAGAACCCGTGACTCGGGGTCCGTCTTTGGCCTTTGGCCTGCCCAGGGTGTACCTTTGAAGGCCCTTCAAATAAATACCTACTTTTATTCTCTTTTTCTTGTATAGTCTCTGTTTTGAGGTGGTCACTTCAAGGCATCGGGATAATGGGAGAACAGGGTGCTTAAGGAAAAAAAAATTAGGAAAAAATAAATACTCCAGCAGAGTTAAATGAATGGGGCACTGCAATTCAAACCCTGAGCGATGGGAATGTCCAGTGGCAAGGAGAAATTGGAATGTCCAGTGTCCAGGAGGCTGAGGAGGGACTCGTACCTGTCCACGAGCTTCTGCTGCTTCCCCTCCGGAATCAAAGCCCACTGAAATAAAGAGGGAAACCCAAATGAAATACCTCTTGTCATAGGTCTGAGGGAATTCCTTCAGGAGACGCAACCTGGGCAAGGACCAGGGGTGTCACACTGGTGATGCCTCTGCTCCCCACAAGCTCTGGTCAGCTTGGAGAAGTGAAGACCTCCCAGCAGCTTCCAGGACCTGAGGTGGCTCCAGGGAGGACAGAGAGGGACCCTTTACCAGGATCTGTAGGGACGGGGCAAGAAGCAATGGGTTCAAACAGAAACAGGGAAAATTTAGGTTAAATATATGGAAGGAATCCTTCCCTGTGAGGGAGGGGAGGCCCTGGCACAGATTGCCCTGAGAAGCTGTGGCTGCCCCTGGATCCCTGGAAGTGTCCCAGGCCAGGTTGTACAGGATGAACATTTCCCCTGGACATGGAATTTCATCACAACACCAAGCCCATGTGGGTATTGGTCCAGCTCAGTTTACATTTATTCCGTTAATTTTCCATGTTCCTTCAGTTCACCCAGCTCCCTTTCCCCCTTTTTCCCTTTCTCACTAGCCCAAGTCTCCAGACATCTCCAAATTTTCTCAAGGAAAGAAGCTGCTTTCAGGCAGCACTAAAATAAACAAGGTCATTGGAAAAGATAAAAAATAATGAGTTCCTTTCCGTTGCACTCCTTGCTCATCTCTCCCTCACCCTCCCCCCTTTCATCTCACTCCAGAAAAAAGGAAAATAAATCTTTACTAATCCCCTCAGAGCCTTGCCTCCAGATCCGCCTGCGATGCTCGTCGGAGCCATGCTGGAAACAGCAGTGTGGCCCCAGAATCCATGAAAATCAATTTATTGCCCATTCCCCAAATCTCCCTCTTCCCCCCATGCCAGGAACATCCCATCCCACCCCTCCAGTCAGGCTCATTCCAGTCAGTGGCCTCCCCTGTGCTCTTTTTCCTGGTCTGTTTGAGTTTTTCACGAAGTCTGAGAGATTTGGAAATTGATGGGAAGTCTCGGAGCTGGGTTTTAAATAGTTGATTAAAGAGCAGTCAGCAGAGTCAGAGAAAGTAGGAGAGAGCTCTTGGGAATTAAGATGATTTTGGCCAACCTGTGCTTCCAGCAAAATCAGCCCCACTGGGGTTTGGTCATATCCCTTCTCCAGGGGCTTAAAAGCCCATGGGGAGCTCACCAAAAAATTCAAAAATCCCATATTTTTGTCATCAGAAAACAGATTTGTTCCTACATCCATGCAGGGAGGAAAAGAAAGGTCTCAGAAGTTGAACTTCTTTGCTCTGGCACTTTTAAAAAGGAATATTATTCCAGCTAATGTTCTGAAATGACATTTCATTCCGCAATTGAATAAAACATTTCATGGGATCTAAAATTAATCGGGGTGGGAAGGAGAAGGGTTTATTTTGGGAGGAGGAAAAAAAAAATCAAAGGGTCTGTACTTTGCATTGATCCAAACCATTTCTCATTTGAATTTTTGTGGAGGATTGGGCAGCAAGCTGAGAAGGTTTTCATTTGCCCAGCTCTAATTGGAAGCCCTGAACCGGCGAGGGCTTTACATTTGCAAAATGCAAAGCGTGGAGAATCCCAGTGGGAAGACTCTGGCCCCGCTCCTGCCTTCACTCTGTTGGTTTGCTTGATGATTTTAGGCCTGAGATGCTGGACATGTGGGGTGGGAGGGCGTGACCACTTCAAAGAAAGGATGTGGCAACATCTTTTCCTCCTCAGCATGCTGTAAGGACTTCTCATCGGATTTCCCCAAAAAATCAGAAGGTTCCCTGTAATCCCTAATGCCACGTCATGTTTTACCTAAATCATGTATTAGCAACAGAGTTGGAAAACCCCTCTGGCATGGCTGGTCCAGCTTAGTTCCGTGGTCTTGGGGGTATCTTCTGGATGCATTGATCCCCTGGGAAGAGGAGGTGGCTGGAGATCCCCAGTTCTGGATTAACACTCTCAGTGTTGGTTCCAGGAAATAGATTTTAAGTAAAATCATGGAATCATGGAATGGTTTGGGTTGGATGGGACCTTAAAGCCCATCCAGTCCCACCCCCTGCCACGGGCAGGGACACCTTCCACTATCCCAGGTTGCTCCAAGCCCCATCCAGCCTGGCCTTGGACACTGTCAGGGATCCAGGGGCAGCCACAGCTTCTCTGGGAAACCTGTGCCAGGGCCTCCCCACCCTCACAGGGAACAATTCCTTCCCAATATCCCATTTTAACAGGGTAAAAAAGTCACCACTAGCAGATTTCAGGCCTCAGCAGCTCAGCCTTGATGGGACAGCCATGGTGGCCTCTGTGCCCAGGGCGTTCCTGTGCCAAGGCAGCCTCGTGTTGTGCCAACACAGCCAACAGCAAATCCAGGCTTAGATACATCAGAAACTGGCCCCAGGTTGGGTGGGCCAGCTGAGCTGGGACCATTTTGGGCTCAGGTCTCACGGTTGGCCACCTCCAAAGGACAGCCCTGCCCTGCAGGCCCAGCTCTGTGTCACATCTCCAGCTGGACACCAAGACATCCCCTTCCCCCAGCCCTGGTTTTGCTCTGGGCTGGGTTGGAGCCCCAAACTCATCTAAGCCAGCTCTGACTGCAAAGGACCTTTAAATCCTCCTCTTCCTCCCTGACTGTCCCAATCCCCTCCTCAGTGTGGGCTCTGGGCTGGGCTGGGCAAGGCAGGTTGTCCCCTCGTGTGTCCAGCTCCTGCCTGTCCCCTGCCTCCTGGCTGGCCTGTGCTCAAAACCACAGATGGAGGCCAGAAACCAGGAAACCCAGAAAGCTTTACATGAAAATCACTCTGAAAAGCACTGCAGAGAGGTGGGGGAGGCAGGGGAGGGGGAGCAGAGAGCAGCTCCACAGCTGTTGTCTTTCATGTCCTTTAAAGCTCCCGTTATGTCATTTTTTTAATTAAAATGTTTTTTAAGAGGCTGCTGGGATTTGCTGCTCCTTGTCCTTGGTGGAGGTGAGTGGTGGTGGGAGCAGCCAGGGGCTGCTGCAGGGATGGGGGGGCAGAGCCACGGGGCTGAGCCCCCCAGCCACCAGTCGAGGGCACAGATCCTGCCTGCTCCAACCTCACCTCACAGGGGAGATCCAGAAGAAAACCAGGATGTTGCTCCAGACCCTCAGACAGGGCAGGAACAGCTCCCAATCCCCGTGTTTGTGCCCTGTGTGAGCTCAGTTTTGGTGCTTGTTGCTCTCCACCAGCACCGTGGCTCAGGCTGTGGCTGGGAGACGAGCAGTGAGCTTGGAAAGGAGTAGATCCATGGAAAACGAATCCTTTCTCCTGGTAAAACATGCCCTGAACACCTCGCCTACAAAGGGATGCTGAGTTTTAATCCCAGCCGGCCGGAATTTTCTGTGTATTCATGAAATAAATGATCTCTCTGTGCTTAGCCAAAGCAGTTATTAATGTTTTCACAGCAGAGGAGACACGCACTGCAACTGCAGGACCTGCAAGTGATGAATAATGAACACCTAAAAAAACCGGAGGAAACATCAGCATTTGTTTGAGGGCCATCAGCAATGAGAAGGCAGTGTTGGTCTTAACACTTAAAACCACTGTTTGACCCCAAAAAAGGTTCTCGGGGAGAAGGAGCCCTGGTGCCAGTCCCCCTGTGCCAGCGCCAGGGATGTGATAAGTGGGTAAATGATAGCAGCAGATAAGCTCAGCTCTGCTCCACGCCCGGGCTTTGCACAATATCACGGTTCATTATCGAGGCACGCAGACACCCCGGCAGAATCCTAACCTAATGAAAGTCTTATTTTCCAGAGTAACAGTTCATTACTGGACTTGCTGTGCCGCCTAAACCCCTAAGGTGATAAAAAAAAAAAAAAGCCCAGTGCAAGTCTGCTGAACACGCAGTGAAATCCTGGTGGGCTGGGCATTTGCAATTCTGCTGCAGCTCTCCTTGAGGAGGGGAGATGCTGCTTGCTCTGAGTCAGAAGCGGGGTTTGAGACTCTGCGGGGGCTTTTAGGACTCTGTGGGGGGTTTAGGATATGGATCAGGTCCCCACACTGTGCCAGCAGAGATGGTAGTCACCCAAGGACAGGCAGCCTCTCTGTGCTGGCACAAAGAGATGTGTCCAGAGCTGGCAGATCTGACTGGCAGCTCGGAAGCCTGAAGTCAAACACACTTACAAATGAGACAGCATGAGCCAGGAGAGCTGCTGAGCCCCACACTCCTGAGCTGCATCTCCTTATAGGGACCTCAGCTTAGGCTGTCCTGAGGGCAATGCCTGGGAGCAAGATGAGGGCTTGGATTAGAATCCTGGAATCATGCAATGGTTTGGGTTGGAAGGGACTTTAAAGCCCATCTTGTTCCACCCCCTGCCCATGGGCAGGGACACCTTCCACTGCCCCAGGGTGCTCCAAGCCCCATCCAACCTAGCCTTGGACACTTCCAGAGATCCAGGGACAGCCACAGCTTCTCTGGGCACCCTGTGCCAGGGCCTCCCCACCCTCACAGGGAACAATTCCTTCCCAATATCCCACCTACCCCTGCCCTCTTTCAGCTTAAAGACACTCTCTCTTGTCCTACCAAGGGACCCCTGGTTCCTTTACAGAGGACACTTCCCAAATCCGTGTTTAAGAGCAAGGGGAGGATGAATTTTCCTTACCCCTGTAGGGTCAGAGCCCTCCCACCCCCAGGACCACCATCACGGACTGTGGTCCAGGGACAACCTGCCAGGAGCCCGCAGAGACGTGGCTGCTCAAACAAAGCTGCTCGCCTTCGTTTCCGGCAGTAAAAGATGGCAAAATATTGTCATCTGTGCCTTTTTCCCTGCTCATCTGTTCCCAGATAGAAGGGGAAAACAGCAAGACAGCCAAGTGAGAGCCTCAGCAAGCACTTGCTGAGATCCCCAGCCTGGAGAAGAGGCACGTCCCAGTAAGAGCTGCTTTCATCCCAGTGTGGTGGGAGCAGCGCCTGGGGCCAGCCCAGAACAGTGGCTGCTTCCACATCCAGCCCAGCTGCAGGCTCTGCAAGCTGCTGTTAATCCAAGGGCCTCAAGAGCTGATGTACAACACATTCGCACTCTCCCCTGAATAAAAAGAAGGAATAAAATAGGACAGGTAGCTGTGCAAAACTGCAGTTATGGATCAGGGAGGTGGACAGGGAAAGACTTCCCTGTTTTCTGTTCCAGGAGAATCTGTCCTCCATGTTTTCAGCCCCCCCATGCATGGCTCATGAATTTGTTAGCCTACATTATTTGAAGGCATAGCAGATGAAATCCCAGTGGGTTTTGGTAAGACTAGAGCTGTTCCATGGAAAATGTAAGGAAAGCTCCTTCCTCGGCCTGGTCTGCAATGAAGGACAGAGCAATTCCAGAAGTCTGGACCTTGCCTCTGGAGCCAAGGAAGACCATGGGGATGCAATCCTGCTGTCAGGCAGTTCCCTGACTCCACTTGGCAAGCACCACCCATCTCCTCCAAGAGCAGCAGCTCTTCCTGCCAGCCAGGGCTGTTGAAAAAATGAAGGCTCACTGTCAGAAATTTGGGGAAATTACAGTTATTTGTGCTTTTTCCAGGAGGGAAGAGGGCTTGTCTCTGTTAACAGCCCCAACTAAAAGTCAGGTATTTAGTCTCAAAGTTGCCTGTGCTTTCTCTGTTGTCACCAGGATGGCAAAACCTCCCAAGGACTCCTGATCCCATCCGTCGTGGACGCCCTTTGGGACAGCACAAATGGCCTTCTGGTGATGTCTTCCCCTGGTCTTAAAATTAAGAGCCAAACACGGTTAGAGGGGAAAAAGGGGTTTTTCCCTGGGTATTTATTGCAAGACCCTCAGGTGCAGCACAGCCAGGGGCAATGCCCACAGAGCACACGGAATGCACACCCACGGGCACTCGGGGATCACATTCTGGGCCTCACAAATGAGCACATCCAGCAAAGATTCCCCAGGGAGAGGCTCGAGTGAACCCCCCGCCCCAGGAACCTTCTCCTGGCTGGGCCTATCTCAGTTTACAGAATGTGTTCTGGAGAGGCCCTTGGTGTCTGGGGCTTTCTGACCCCTCACTACGAGGCTCCCAAGATGTTTGGTCTCTTGGCTTAACAAAATATCAGGTCTACGAATGTGGGCTAGAAGCACAAAGAATATAGAAAAAGTATATAATAGAAAAGGGGTATAAAAGAAAAGGCAAAAAATCATCATGGCATCACTGGAAGGAACCTGCCTCTGCAGGGACCACAGAGAGAGTTAAAGTGAGTGTGCGCCTGGTTTTGCTGTGCTTGGTGAGGTGAGAGGAATCCCAGCCCATACGTCTGAACACTTCCATTCTTCCTTCCTGACACCCTTCCCATTCTGGGCAGTGTCTCATCCCCAGCTCTCTTCTCCAGGATGTTACTCAACGTGTCCATCTCTGCCCCAGGATTCTGTCTGGAAATAATAAGGAAGGAAGGAAAGAGTGATCCCGTGTGAAACAGCAGAGCCTCTGAGCGCTCCGAGTCCTCCCACAGCAGTGTTTGCTCTCTTTGACACCTTTCTCCCCCAAATCAGTCTCCGTAGAGCCCAAATGAAGGGCAGTGATCTCCTTCTCCAGCACCTGGAGGTGACAAGGACATCCACACACACGTATTTCCTGATGTTCCCATTAAACCAGCCCATCCTTGCCAGTCCTGTCCAGCTCTAACTGAGATCTTTCTCCACCATGGATGGCAACACTCCCAGCAGAACTCAAAAGGGCAAGGAAACAAGAATGAAACCACTCCTGGCTTTCAGTGGACAGGCTGAGGGTCATGTGCAAGAAAAGTCTGAGAGATTTGGAAATTGATGGGAAGTCTCGGAGCTGGGTTTTAAATAGTTGATTAAAGAGCAGTCAGCAGAGTCAGAGAAAGTAGGAGAGAGCTCTTGGGAATTAAGATGATTTTGGCCAACCTGTGCTTCCAGCAAAATCAGCCCCACTGGGGTTCAGTCATATCCCTTCTCCAGGGGTTTAAAATCCCACAGGGCGCTCACTAAAAAATTTTAAAATCCTATATTTTTATCATCAGCAAGCAAATTTGTTCCTACACCCATGCAGGGAGGAAAAGAAACATCTCATCTCCACCCCAACCACAGGCCCGAGGGTTGGTTCAAGGGGTTGGCTTCTGCCTCAGTTTCTCCTTGTACAAAATGGAATTAACCACATGAAACCACTCCCAGAAATCACGTCAGGTTCTTTGAAGCACAGGGGACCTAAAATTGGTGGGTCTATTTATAAGAGTTGCACGTAATGGAATGCTAATCCCATTCATTAACACTCAGACTCTGCTCATTAGTGTCGTTTCACTCTTCCTTCACGAGGCCCAGATTTCTATTTTGCACATAATCTGTTTTATTAAGCAGGTTTTTCATAGCAAAAAAAGTTTTCTCTTTCGTGCATGGTTTTTTTATAAGTCCCCTCGAATTTAATTAGGCCCCAAATGGTTCGAGGAGGTTTGGGGATGTATCCAAACTTCAGGAAACTCGCTTGGACCTCCACCTCCAAAGCTTTTAAGTTTTACTGATCACTGCTGTGTGTTCCACATTCTTCCTCCATGTCACTCCATAATGATTCTGTTTTTCAAGATCAGAGCTCTCCTGGGGAAGAACACAGCTTTTGCCGTATCAAACATCTCCCAGTGGGGAAACCCTGGCACCAGCCTGGGCGAGGGGCTCTGCCCACTCTTGGGAAACATCCATTTCCCAGCCCTTGGAAAAGCAGAGGACTTTTAAAGTCCTTCTGCGATTCTTTTCTACACTGAATTATTAAATCTCTTGAGTGATGGATTCTCCCTGTAGCCCCAGTTCTCCTCACAGGATGCTGAGGTTGAACCCCAGGACTGCACCAGCAGCTGAGCTCCACTCCAGCCAGGAAAAAAGCCCAGGAAAAAGGAAAGTACAGCCTGTTATTTGGTGCATCCGCTTGGTATTCCATATCACCTCAAAGCCATTGGTGGAAAACAGCCTGGGACCAGCCTCATACCAGACCCCACATCCTCACAGGATCACGGAATCACTGAGGATGGAAAAGCCCTCTCAGACCATGCAGTCCAGCTGTTCCCCACCACCGACTCATGTCCCCAAGTGCCACATCTGCATGGCTTTTAAATCCCTCCAGGGATGGTGGCACCACTCTGGGCAGCTGTTCCAGGGCTGGGCAACCCTTTCACTTGAAGAAGTTTTCCTAATATCCACCCTGGTGCAACCGAAGCCCATTTCTGACCATCACCCCATCCTGGATCACATTCCAGTCCCAGGTTTTGTGTGGCAACTTTTCTGCCAGCAGGGTTTGTGAGAGAAAACCTCCCAAACAGGAGCAGAGATGCACCTGCAAGACCTCCAGATGTGCCCTTGCCAGCCAGGACACGTCCCCAGCTCAGGATCTGGATCCTCACCGGCATTCCCAGTGGTTTTTCCAGTGGCAAACATCCTCAAGCTCTCTGATACTGTAGAGGCGCCACAACACAGGCAGCACCTGCTTGGAAGCAGAGTGGTTCCTGCACGAGGAGCTCTCCCAGTGCCTGGGATCTGCAGCCTGGCCCTGCAGCCTCTTTTCCCGCTGCCAGGGTTTGCATTCCCTGTGCTTCGCCATCCGCTGAAGCCCCCCCGCCACCAGGTAGAGGATTTTGGGAGCTGCCATTCCTCCTCATTAGCATAACCCAGTTAGCTCCATATTGCTCCACTTTAGGCAGAAATTGCAATTTCATCTGGAGCTTTGAACAAATGGGAAAATGTTCTAAACCACAGGCTGTTATTGAATTAAATATTAACATAAATACAGAGCTGAATGGAGCGGTGGATTATTAATTTTAATATTTAATCCAACAAGAAACCTTATGGCTGTTTTTGGGTGGTTTATTTTCTTTAATACAATTTCCCATCAGCACTAAAATTAAGTTTTCTTAATGAAGGAAGGTGATCAGCAAAGTGTCCTCTCGTGGTCCAGGATTCCGGAGCTGGTGACTGTGAGCATCCAGACAATAAAAAGAGGAAGCAGCAGCAGTAATGATCCCTCTGTGCTGGCACGGGCAGGAATAAAAGGAACGTAATTAATATGATGTGCAGCTCAGATGAATATGAGCCAGAGGAGATTAAAGCAAGCAGGTGACCCTTAAGTGTTTATCACTCCCAGAGAAAACAGCACAGATGGCTGACTTTGAGGGAGACAGCCTTGAACACCAGCCCCCCTAAGAGAGAGCTTTGGGGTGATCCCTCCAGCTCAGGGCTGTGCCCTGTCCCCACGTCACCGTCACACCAAGGCATCGGTGGGGACAGCAGAGGAGCTGCTGCAGAGCCAACCCTTTGGGTGACGGGCTCGTTCCAGCTCCATCTGGCACATCCCTCAGCTGTTGGTCCCTCAGCCTTGGAGGGATGCCTGCTGAGTGCTCTGGAGGAGGGGCCTGGGGGTGCTGGCCAGGAGAACAGCTCAGCTTTGCCCCTGGGGAGGGCAGCACGGTGTTTCTGGCTCTGAACTGACCCCAGGGCTGATTTTTCTCAGCCACCCTGCTGCTCCCCAAACGGGCTGCAAGGGATGAGGTGGGGCAGGACGTGGGTTTGAGTGACAGCATTCGGAGTTGGAGGAAGATAGGGAAAGAAAACTAATCCCATCAGGAAAAAGGGTTGGAAAAAACACCTTCCAGCAGCTGCAGCTTGTGTAAACCAGTCTGGCACTTCTTTATTTCCACCAGCTGGGGATCTGCTCCAGGAGCCTGTGAGGAGTCTCCCACCTTCCAGTGGAGGAACGTCCTTTCTTCTGTTTGTGTTTACATTCAGAGTTCAGGCACTGTCTGTTCTCTGCCCTGATAACACAGGAAGGGGGCAGCTGTGCTTTCTTAGGTCATGGTGGGCAGAAAAAGCCCCTTTCCTGACTCCTGAGCGGTCTCTTGGCCTTGCTTTGGCTTCTTGCAGCACTGATGCTTCCCACAGCACTCCGAGGAGTGGAAGGAGGGGAAGCTCTTGCTGTGTGATAGGAGCTGGGTATGGAGAAAGAGGAGAGGAGAGGAGAGGAGAGGAGAGGAGAGGAACCAAGCTGGAGGCGATGGATGGCATGGCTTCGTTGGGATTTGACAGCATCCCGGTGAAGGAGCAGCCAGCCCTGATCACCGACCCTGAAGAGCAACGAAGCCTTCCTGGGCACAGCTGCAATTATTTCCGGGCAGGTGCATCCAGCTGGAAGCAGGCTGGGAATGGCAGTGCCTGGTTGGCTGCTCACGCACACACAGCTCACCCTGCCCACGATCTCCCCCAGCTCTCAACCTGCCCTACAAGAGCAACTTCCCAAAATGCCTTGGGGAGCCCAGCAAAGCCACAGATGGCAGCAGGGGAGAGGGAGAAAGCATGGAAAGGGCTGCTGGACAGATTGGGTTTAGGATGGCACAACCCCACTGGAATCACAGAATCATCACAGAATGTCCTGAATTGGAAGGGACCTTAAAGTCCATCCAGCCCCACCCCCTGCCACGGGCAGGGACACCTTCCACTATCACAGGCTGCTCCAAGCCCCGTCCAACCTGACCTTGGACACTGCCAGGGATTCAGGGGCAGCCACAGCTTCTCTGGGCACCCTGTGCCAGGGCCTGCCCACCCTCACAGGGAACAATTCCTTCCCAATATCACATCCATCCCTGCCCTCTGGCAGTGGGAAGCCATTCCCTGTGTCCTGTCCCTCCATCCCTTGTCCCCAGTCCCTCTCCAGCTTTCCCTAAGCTCTTCCCACCTGTCCCACCTCCCACAAGGCAGTGAAATGCCTGGGAAGGCTGCTCAGCTGGTGGTAGCCAGACACAGGTACTCTTCTGCCCAGGCCGATGCCAAGTAGAGTTGCAGGCAGGAGAGGAGAGACAACCCAGACCTGCCAGCATATCCTTATGTTTTATTGTTTAAGCTCTTAAGCTCCTATTTGAATTTGAGCTGTAAAACATTGAACTGATTAAAAAAAAAAAAAGGCAAAAAAAAGAAAAAAAGAAAAAAAAAAAAGCCTTCAGCCTTGCTTTATCCAGGGAGCAGGGCTGAAGGAATGTTTCAGGCAGCTTTTCCTATTTCCCAGGGTACGGGGATGGAGACCTGTCCCTTTCCCACAACAGGAAAGCCATAGCAGGGTCCTGCCAGGTCCCTTGAGTCTCCTCCCTGGTGCCAGTGCTGGCAGAGGCAGGGAAGGCAGCAGGAACTGTTTCTGTGCTGCTGCTTTTGGCTAGAGAGGGACCTGCAGTGCAATCCCTGGCTGATATTGGAGACTTCATATATTCCCTGTCACCACAGAGCCACAAAAACCCCCTGAGCTCCAGCACCTGCCTGTTGGGAGCTGGAGAGGAAAGGAGGCCAGTACACAGCCTGTCCTGGGAGCAGTGACAGGGTGATTGCTGATAATCACCCACAATGATGGCCCAGCAGAGCTCTGGGCCTCAGGGAATCCCCTGATTGCAGCCCCCAGAAAGCAATAAAGAGAAATATCCTGGAATTCCAAGGCGGTTCCCAACGAGTGTGTTCATCCCTTGGCCACAAACTGGACATCAGTGATGGCGTCTCTGGGCCCACTGCTGGATCTCACCTTGTGCAGGAAAATACCCCAGCCAGGGGCTGCTGAGGCTGTCCTTGGCAAGAGCTCAGTTCATTTCCAGAGAATCAGGGAATGGTTTGGGTGGGAAAGGACCTTAAAGCTCATCAAATTCCACCCCCTGCCATGGGCAGGGACACCTTCCACTATCCCAGGCTGCTCCAAGCCCCATCCACCCTGGCCTTGGACACTTCCAGCGATGGGGCAGCCATAGCTTCTCTGGGCACCCTGTGCCAGGGCCTCCCCACCCTCACAGGGAACAATTCCTTCCCAATATCACATCTAACCCTGTTCTCTGGCAGTAGGAAGCCATTCCTTTGTGTCCTGGCACTCCAGGCCCTTGGAAATTGTCTCTCGATGTTTCCTGTCGGCTCCTTCAGGCACTGTGAGGCCTCACTGAGGTCACCCCAAAGCTTCTCCTCTCCAGAGGAACAATCCCAGCTCTCCCAGCCTTTCCTCCCAGCAGAGCTGCTCCATCCCTCTGATCATCCTGGTGCCTCCTCTGGGCTCTCTCCAGCAGCTCCAGGTCCTCCCTGTGCTGGGCCCCAGGGCTGGGGCAGCTCTGCAGGTGGGGTCTCATCTGAGCGGGGCCGAGGGGCAGAATCCCAACCCCTTCCCTGCTGCCCACGCTGGGGACCAGCCCTGGGCTCTGGGCTGTGGGATGGGGCCTGGCCAGCTCCCCAGCCTGGCCCAGCCCCTGTGGTTCTGTGCCCTCCTGGCAGAGAGGGGTGTGATAAAGGCGGCAGTCAGGTGGGAAGTGGGCTCTGGGAAAGGGGGTGACTCGGGGAGGACAGCTGGAGGGATGAGAGCCGCACTGCAGCTGCTCACAGCGGGAGCAAGCTTGGGAAGGAAAAGGGATCCGTGGCAAAATGGGCTGGGACTGTACTGGCCTCTAAGGAAAGGGCTCCCAAAGAAAGGCAGGAGCATCTTCCCCACAAAGCCAGGGAGAGTCAGGGCAGTGCCTGGGAAGGAGTGGAGCCAGGGCGATGAAACCTGCCTGATTCCTGAGCTAGGTTATCCCAGCTGTGAGATCCCTGCAGATAACAGCCTCTCTGCAGCTGGGCCGGCAGAGCCACCCGGGGCTGAGCTGAATCCCAGCGATCCCCAAGGAATCTGCTGCCTCCCCGCCACTCCTCCTGCTCGGCTGGGGCACTCCAGAGGGACGGGTTTGTGCCTGACTGTGCCTGGCACCTTGGCAGACCCCAGGCAGCTTCGTGGAGCAGAGGGAACCTGCAAAACAACAGGACACACGAGCAGGTGAGGGATGGTCAGAGGTGCCTTTGCTTCCCAGTGATGATTTATTTGCTTTGCACCTGGTGACAAACACGAATAAAACACGATTTCACTCCCCTTTTTCTGCCACGCAGAGGAAGAAAAAAAAAATTGGTGACAAAAATCCTCCACTTCAGGAGAGATTTTTCTCTGGGACAGATTTACAACAGAGCATCCCTGGGAGGGGCTTGCAGGGGCCGTGGGGATGCAGCAGAGGGATGGATCCTGTACCATTTCCAGGAAAAGCTGTGGCTGCTCCCCTCCAGTGTGTGCTGTGGTCACACATCACCCCTGTGGCTGTGTCACACGGGGTCTGCAGGACCCGCGGTATGACACAGCACGGGAGGGAACAGGGGCTGGAATCGCGGGCAGGATGGACGGGCAGCAGGCTGCTCTCCTCGGATATTTGCCTCCTACTTATCGTCCTCGTTTATATTCACAGAATCATTGAATTGTTTGGGCTGGAAGGGACCATAAAGACCATCCCATCCCATCCCACCCCCTGCCACAGGCAGGGACACCTTCCACTATCCCAGGGTGCTCCAAGCCCCATCCAGCCCAGCCTTGGACACTTCCAGGGATCCAGGGGCAGCCACAGCTTCTCTGAGCAACCTCTCCCGGTGCTTCAGCCCTCTCTGAGTAAAGAACATTCCCCTCATTTACATCTAATTTACATTCAGATAAACCTTGAGGCAGGAATTCCTGCTGGGCACGTCTTCTCCTATTTTCTGATGGACTCTCAGCCTGTTGTCCCTGCCTGCATCTATTTCTTGTCCTGCTCCCAGCTTTTCCTTGTCTTGTTTTGCAGAGACACAGGGGATAGATTCCAGTGCAGCACTGGGAATCACACGCCTGGAAGGGACTGGAAAATGCTGTGTGGCTGGGAGAGGGCTCAGCCCCACGGAGGCAGCAGGATGAGCCCTGAAAGTCTCTCCAGAGGGAGCAGATCCTAAGCTCCAAACCTCCTTTGGTAGCAGGGCTGGGAAGAATCTGCGCAGCCGGCTCGGCAGAGGCTCCCTGCAAACATCCTCTGCTCTGGAAAGCTGGGACCAACCACCCCCTTCCCCGTGCCTCATTCTCCTCCTGTTTCCAGGGATGGGCTTGGAAAACTGAGTGTGGCCAGTGGCCCCCAGCTGCTCCCTTAAGGATGTGCACGGCAAGCACGGGGGGGATTTCTCTCACGCTACCAGGGAGGTGCCGAGCTGTTTTTGCACACAATCCCCGAATTCGGGAACTCCAGCCAAAGAGGTTTTCCCCTAAAACGCCCACCCGCTTGCAAGGTACCCTTTCCCCCTTCTTTTTTTCCCAGCTCTGAGGCTGCAGAGATGCCACAGACCACGAGAGGACACCCTCCTACCTCCGACTTCACCGGCGCACCACGGCTGGGGAAAAATATCCGTAATGATATTACAGGGAGCGACTGGAACACACGCGTCGGAGAGGAGAGCGAGCGAGAAACAATATGTTTATCCTCCCGCTGTATCCAGCCATTTATTTCGGCAGCAAGCAGCCCTTTAAACATACAAATCTCCGGCAGATTAGGCTGGAATAGGCAGAGCAGGGATTAGGGGCTGCATTCCCAACGCCTGCGTGTGCGAGGGGAGGGCCGTGTGCGTGCGTCTGTGTGTGTGTGTTGGGTGACTTTAAAATGGAATAAACCACATTTAGCAGCTAGGTAGCTATGGAAACATCACCAAAATTGTTCTCCCACCTTTCTGCCGCACTGCTTTCCGCAGCCCTGCAAATGCTGTCAGGGGAGGGCTGAACATTGTTTCTTATAAATAATAGAATGTAAAGACCTACAGGAAGAACTATCGCATTAGGATCGTGGAGTGGGGATAGTTCAGGGGGGAAATCGTCCAGCAGCTCTAATATCAGTTTCTGATGATTTAGCAATGATAAGGAATCTAATTTTGTCTGGTTTTTTGCAGTTTATGGAAGGCTGCAGGCTGAGGAGATGCACCGTGGTGTGTGTACCCATGGGGAGGGGTGTGTGTGTGTGTGTGTGTGTTTGTACATAAATATATGTGCAAAACACCCTCCAAAAGGGTAAGCACAAACAGGAATGTAGCAACAGCAGTTCCAAGGTTCCAAAGAGAAGGATTTCGCCTGCTTCCCTGCTTTTCCTGCATGCCACAGCCACAAGCAGAGGCAATTCCAGCTCTGCAGCTCCACTCTGCCCCAGCCAGGCTCCCCAGTTTCTCTCCTGACCTATGGATTTGCACGTAATCCTGCCCATGGCCCTCCTGGAGCACTGTCAATCTTGTTGAGGTATTTAGAGGCTGAGAAGACTAGTTATATATCACAGCTGATTTTAAAGAGCCTTTAAACCTGGGAATTAAATTCCAGCCCACCAGACTCGACCAGAAAATGCTCAGCTGTTTTCGCTGGGGTCAGGATTTAATCCTTGGGATTTTCCAGGGCTGAGGAGGGAGGTTGAGTCCACTGAAGTCTCCTCGGGCTGAGGTTTTCCCCTGGTGCAGCCCAGGTGACAGTGCGATGTCCAGTGGCACATTCCTGCTACCCCCAGGCAGGAGGGGCTGGCTGGGAATGGCCAGGACCAGGACAGGGAGCAGCGTGGGGCTTGCTGTCCAGCAGTGCCTCTGATCAGCTGTGCCCTGGTGTCCCCTCACTGCCCTGTGTTTTGGGGGTTGCTGATACCTTTCCCTGGTCTTAAAATGAAGAGCCAAACACGGTTAGAGGGGAAAAAGGGGTTTTTCCCTGGGTATTTATTGCAGGACCCTCAGGTGCAGCACACCCAGGGGCAATGCCCGCAGAGCACACGGAATGCACACCCACGGGCACTCGGGGATCACATCCTGGGCCTCACAAATGAGCACATCCAGCAAAGATTCCCCAGGGAGAGGCTCGAGTGAACCCCCCGCCCCAGGAACCTTCCCCTGGCTGGGCCTATCTCAGGTTACAGAATGTGTTCTGGAGAGGCCCTTGGTGTCTGGGGCTTTCTGACCCCTCACTACGAGGCTCCCAAGATGTTTGGTCTCTTGGCTTAACAAAATATTAGGTCTAAGAATGTGGGCTAGAAGCACAAAGAATATAGAAAAAGTATATAAAAGGGGTATAAAAGAAAAGGCAAAAAATCATCATGGCATCACTGCCACAGGTCCAAAGTACCCAGTGTAGGAGCAGAGTTTGGGGTCTCTACCCAGCACCAGCCCTGGCCAGAGCAGGGACCCAGCCAGCCCCACATCTGCCTCCTCCAAGCCACTTTCTTCCTCTCTTTTGCTTATTTGGTCTCTCACATCAAGGTCTCCTGTGCCCTGAGGTCCTGCTGCTACCACAGGGAGCTGTGCTTTGCTGCACCTTTCCTGGTGCCAGGGACAGGGACACCAGGGCTGTTCACAGCACCCACGGGGTGCTCCGGGATGGATCCAGGCTGTGTTTGCTGCCCCACTTCCCCCCTGCAACTCCTCACGCTGCCCTTGCCTCTGTGGATATTCCTGCTGGCATTCCCAGGAGTGTCCCGTGGTGCCTCCCCAGTCTCCTCCCAGAGGGCTGATGGCTCCTTTGGACCCCACAGGTGCCGCTCCTGTTGGTTTTCTCCGTTTGCCAACGATGAATCAGTTGGACTCGATGGTCCCTGTGGGTCCCTTCCAGGTCAGGATATTCCCATGGTTCCACATCATCCCGAGCCCTCACTATGCTGCAAAACTTCTTTGCAGTCCCCTTTTGCTGGCCCTGTCCTGAGCAGTGCCATGTCCTGGCCAATTTTATTTTTCTGCCACATTTTTTGTGTGTGAGGCAGCAAAAGCCCTGCCACACATCCCTGGAGGGCTTTATCTGTAATTCCTGCCTCCAGTGCAAAGGGATCGTTGCTTCTCAGACTCCGCTTGAGAAGGCTCTTGGTTCACAGCTTCTCTCCTGGCAACTTTGGAAGTCTTTTTGGAGGGCTCAGAGAAGAGTTTGGTGCCCAAAGTGTTCTGCGCTTGTACAAATCCTGGTTCATGCCAGAACCATGAACAACCCACCCTCTCCTTTCATCTGGGTGTGTTCTCATCTGCTTCCCATCCCTCCTTCCCCTCCAAGCCCAGCAAAGGCACAGAGTCTTGCCATGCTGTCACCTTTGGGGCCTGCTCCCTTGGCTAAAGCTCCCTGGGGAAGTGAGACTTGGATTTCACACCCCACCACTGCCCAAAGGGGAGGGAGAAGCTTCTCCTACACCTGCCCTACATCCCTGACCCTCCGGTGTGATCCATGGACTCCCCCTGGGTGGGAACCTCTGCCAGCACTGAGGCTGGAGCTGGAAGGCACCTTGCTTTGGGGTTTCCCGGGACTCCAAGGACTCCATAAGGTGCAGGAGTCCCACCAGCCCTCAGCAGGGCTGCTCAGCTTGCAGGGCTCTCCAAGGGAGCCCAAGGGGTTGGATGATGAAGGACACACTGAGTGTTTTAGGGTCTGAGGCAAGATTTTCCTGGCTGTGTCCACAAAAATTCATCTAGAGTCCCCCTGGAATGTGTGCAGAGGGGTCAGGCCCTCAGGAGGCTGACTGAGCATTCCTTAGGCAGGATGATGGATCATAGGAAGTCCTGGTTGTGTCCTCTGCCCCCAGGAGAAGCCAGGCCAGCCAGCTCAGCACAGGGCTGAAAAGGTGATGCCAGGAGAAAACTCCACAGAAATTGTAAACCCCTCCCTCCCAACCCTAAGGAAACACTTCCACAGTTCACAACAAAGTGTCAGCTGCACCCGTGGATGCCTGAAGGTGTTTTCACACCCAGCTCCAGGGATGGAAGAGCTGGCAGGGACTGTCCCTTCTCCATCCCCATGCAGCTGGAGAACCTGGCTCCCACCAGGGCCTCTTAGCAGGGATGCCTCTGCCAGGGAGGAAGGGGAGCGGGTGAGAAAGCAACACCTCTGGCAAGATCCAGAGTTGATCCTGCTGGTCAGCAATGGCAGAGGCTTTGGAGCTGTGCTGCTCCAGCCCCTGGCACTGTCCAGCCAGCCTTGGACTTAGGGCTCAGGCCCTGCCCTTCCTCAGGTATTGGATTTGCCAATGTCTTCCTCCTGCCCAGTGTCAGAGACTGAAAATAGCTCATGCCTCAAACATTTATATAAAGTTTTGCTCATTATAAAGAAGCTACAACCAAAGAAGCCTCCCTGAAGACTGGGACTTAGGGCTGATTAGAACCTATTGTTCAGTCACCTCAGGCTGAGGGAAAGGTATGCATCCACAAAGGCCAAAGCCACCTTTGGGGTGGGGGGAGAGCACAGCTCACTGAAGCCAGGTTTACACAAATTTTCCCCCAGCCGAGGGGGGAGGAGGAGGTTTCGGGTGCGTGGCGTAACCTCTGGTCAGAGGCAATAAACACCCACCCCCCGTTACATGAACTGGCCCAGCTCTGGAACCCCCAGCCCCACAGGCCACATCCACGTGAGAGGCAGCTGAGGGGGAGTCACAATCCATCAAAGACCCCCCAAAGTGCTCCCCAGAGGCTTTGCACCACAGGACTGCACGAGATGCAACAGATCCAGAGTCTGCTGCAGGAGAGTGTCCCCCTCCCCAGGTGGATGTACCTGGACATTGCCACCTGGCTCGAGGGTACAGTAACCCATGGGATTCTGTGCTTTTTTGGGGGGGACCTTCACCACCTAGAAGACCAGCTGTAGGAGATCCACAGAACATCGTTGGGATCACAAAGTGGTGATATTATCCTTATTCTGTCCTGGTCACTCTCTTTCTGTTCCCCCTGGCTATTTTCTACTTCCTTCTTTCTCTCTCTCTATCTCTCATATTTACCATCAAATAAAACCCATATTTTTATCACTGGCATATGGTCTTGTTTGCACCCTAATTTGGGCAGAGGTATTTCTAAGAACCTTAACAACTGGATCTTAACACCCAGTCACATCACAGCCTGTTCTGTCCTTCTGAATTCGGGGACTGGGAGCAGCTCCCTCTCCAGCCCAATGTGGTGTTGCTTTAACAATCAGAAGGATGGAAAAACAAAACCCTTTATTGGCTATTGTTAAATTTTACTGTCTAATGTTTTAATAAACAGTCAAGTTCTTCCTCCGGTCATTAAATCCGCAGTAAAGCAGGATGCAAACCGGTTTATGAGATTCTATCTGCATCACTACCACACAAATGGGAGGTCCTGGCAGCTGCACACAGTTACTCCCAGTTCCATGGCTTCCTGCCCATGCCAAGGGCTGGGTCTGCTGCAAGTCTGGGAGAGGTGCAGCTCATCCCTCCTCATGGGAGATGGGCAGGGTGAGACCTGGCCAGGACACTCCCCAGTCAATCCACCTGATGCCTTGGGTTTTAACTCTTATATTTTTCAAGTCTTGTGTTGCTTGGTGTGTAACTCTGAGGTGCCTTGTAGCCTGTGAGCTGCTGCTCTCTCATGCTAAGATAGACATAACAAACCTCTCTGGGCCTGCTCTCCAAGGACACCCAGGCTCTCCTAGGCCCAAAGCCTCTAAATGGGGGGCAAGCTGAGGGGAAATTACATCATTAGCTTAAGTTTTAATTGGCGAATTTATGCTGATATGCAAATGGACCAAACCTATAAAGGTGTGGGGAACTCGTGACTCGTCGTCCATCTTGGGGTCCAGCTTGGAGCCCTTGGCTCCCCAGGGTGCACCTTTGAAGGCCTTTCCAATAAATACCGACCTTTATTCCCTTATTCCTGTCTAGTCTCTGTTTCTAGGTAGCCACTCAAGGCATCACACCGAGCTCCACTTCAGTGGAGAGAAGATAGTGCTGATGTGGTGTTCTGCTCCTAAGAAGGAGCAGGAATTCCTCCTGGAGAATGGGAACATCATCTTGGAATGGTTTCAGACAGGTGAGCAGCTGACTCCTGAATTTCTGACAATTGGAAGCATTTCCACGGCAGCAGTTTTCCCTGTTCAGTGGTCAGGGGCACTCTTTAAATCTGAAATGATTTCCTGGGGCACCCACAGGAAAATTCACTGGATGGGAACTAAACCAGCTATAGGTATAGCCTTAAAAACAGAAATCATGAATTCCCCAGGGTTCGGGGTGACAGGGATGGGGAATGTCATCCTACAGGTGGGAGCAAGCCCAGGGTCACCCTGCAGCAGCAGCCTCAAAGCTGGGACACTGCTCAAGTGCCTGGAGAAACTTAATCCCTCTGTTATCTCTGGGATGATCCCTGTTTGCTTGAAAGCATTAACACCCTTTAATCGTTGTTTTTCCAGGGATCCCCAGCTGTTGGCCATGTGGACCTGAACATGAGCAGTGCTGGTGGTCCCTCACACCCACTCTGAGCAGGATGAACTTCCGAACACCTTCCCGAAGTTCTTTACTGCTTTTCCTCCAAAAAAACCAGTGCCCATCCCACCACCCATCCCCACAGCAATTCTAATGGCTCACAGTTGTTGCAGCAGCTTTGATTGCCAGCAGTGAGAGCTGATCTCCTCAGGGGTGGCTCTGTCTGCAACAGATCCCAGATTTCCTGCTCACCACCAGTTGTGGGCTATTCCAACTGCTTGTCCAGTCATAAAATTATCAGCACATTATCCCTGGGCAACGACTTGTAATTGTCTCTTTTTATTACTCAATAAACAGTTTGGAAACCAAGCCCCAGCATGAGAGGAGGAACTCACCCACTGCTTACAAGAGTGCAAAGAGAGAGGAAGGAACACCAAAAAAAAACCAGGAAGGAGAGCATTTTGTTAGATTTATTTTAGTAATTAATGGAAAATGTGGTGCGGGACATTTACAGGGGAATGGGGAAAAAGAGGCACAACCTTGAGGTGTCCTGCAGGGGAAAGTTGCTGGAATAAATATCCTTGATAACAGCTCCAGCAGCTCACAGCCTGGTTTTCCATACCTCAGTCCCAAACGCCAATATTCCCTTGTGAACACGCCCGGAGAGCGTTGGGAAAGAAAAATACAGCAGTTAGCTGGCACAGTACAGCTCCAGTCATTGCAGCTCTATTAGAGCCATATATTCCCAGCTGCAGCCATATATTCCCAGGCATCGCCGGGAAAAGGGGCTGTGATGGAGGAAGGAGATTGTTCCAAATGAAAAAGAGATGCAGTTTACAGAGAGCGAGAACTACTCCTAAATCTAAGCCTAATTGAATTATAAATAGCCTGGGTGCTTTCTTGCCATCCACAATCTCGTTAAACTTCCAAATATATTGACATATAATCCCATGTTTTCTAAACATTTCTGTTCAACTTTCAGTTCCAACGTGACGTTTTCTATTTCAAAGTTGACCTATTTTGAGGAGGAAAAAAAATTAGCTGAGTTCCCCCAATCAAAACGCTTCACTCTGGGATGAATAAAATGTTGGGAAGGATTTTTTTCCCTCTTTTTCCAAAGGAATATTTCCTCACTGGCAACTACCAGAATGGATTTCATTCATTCATTTAAGGCCAGTTGAGAACAGAAAAAAGCCCACCCTCTGTCCAATTTGCACAGCAATGATTTCCAACCTGCTTTCACATTTCAAATTAAGCTATCCAATCTATCCCATGGATTTGGGATATAGGAATTTGAGGAGTAACTAGGGACTGATAAATTGAGCAATGGGTTGTGCCTAAAACAAGGGTTTCTTGGGGAAGTATCTCCGGCAAAAGTACTGTCCAGAGCCTGCTCTGCCCTGTTGGACGTGGATTTCTCCTGATTCCCATCACTGCAGTTCATTGGCAGCTTTGGAAATGAAAGGAGTGGAGATTTCGTGTTACACACTGGTCTGACAGGCCAGTCTCCAGAAGAGTTAGGTTTAAATTGGATATTGGGAAGGAACTGTTCCCTGTGAGGGTGGGGAGGCCCTGGCACAGGGTGCCCAGAGAAGCTGTGGCTGCCCCGTCCCTGGAAGTGCCCAAGGCCAGGCTGGATGGGGCTTGGAGCAGCCTGGGACAGTGGAAGGTGTCTCTGCCCATGGCAGGGGGTGAATGGGATGGACTTTAAGGTCCCATCCAACCCAAATCATCCTGGGATTCAATGAATCCACTCCCAGGCTGTGTTGCTGGAAGATCTGGGCTGGATGACACAGCAGGAGGTTTTTATGGGATTTTTTTTTTTTTTT